>JAZDUA010000263.1:1790000-2138125 GCA_038098605.1 Gryllus longicercus
GATAATCTTCCAGATTTGTTGAGGTTTATTTATGGCTTGAGGGATTAACAAATCATTAAATAGTAATTTACTTCCGTGTATTTCCTTCCCATAACTGTACTTCAGTTGTCTTAAAGCATCTTTAATCTCGGAACTAGCTGAGCTTTTTGACTGGGGTTAAAGCTTTTCACAGTGCTTCTTAATCATGTGCAATTCAAAAGTTATTATTTTTTTCCATATCTTATTAATTTAATAATTAATAAACAATTAAAATTATTTTGAGACACACTCACCTTTACCATTTTTATTGGATGCACTGAATTTACTATCCACATAAATATGCTAAAATAATTGCAGTTTAAGATCATTGTATTAATATTCAATAATGAGGGAAAAAACTTCAATATTTCTTACTTAGATCATATGTTCTTGTACTAGAATATTTCACAATACGAAGTTTATTCACTTTTAGATGTACTATCCCTAATTCCACCACTTATTTGTTTTCACTGTAAATTTCCTCTCCAGGTTCTAGGTTCAGCGTTTTCAGCTACTGCACTCTTCTTACTTGGCCACCGAATGGTTGGAAAAGTTCACACTCTACAAGGAAGAGGTCTGGTTGTGCCAGGAATACTCATAGCAGTTAAATTGTGAGTAAATTTGAATTGATTTCATTGTGAGTAATCATTAATGGTTGTGTAGTCAGACATAGTACTCTACATACCATGAGTAGAATTTCATCATTCAACACTCTTTCCTGTCCTGACCTTGGAAGTTGTTTAGATGATTATCAGATACAGGATCTTATTTCTATCATTTGTATTTTTATGTGGAATGCTTTTAATATTAATAGAGTGCAAATCTACTTTTTATAAAAGTGAAAAATTACTGCCATTAGTGAAAATCGTTTCAAAAACAAAGTTTCTTCTATTTGCAGTAATATACACTGCATTAATAGTTGTATATTTGTGCCAATCAGTTAAATTCCCATTTACAGGGTATACAGTAAATAATATACAATATGTACCAAAAAGTGATAATGTGAACGTCTAGGTAATAGCATTTCTACTGAGTGTTGCTGTAAATTTTAAACCATTCACAAGAAGTTACTTCTTTAACAAAGTATAATTTATGAAAAATAATTAATTGCCTTCAACAAGAATAGTGGGAACCTGCGGTTGCACATTAATACAGAAATATTATTGTGTTTGTCGCAGTGTGTTATTTTATGTGAATTTTAATGATAGAACATTGCATTTTAGGTTAGCACTTCCTCTTGTGACACGAGAAGTTGTAAGTTTGCTTCATTCTGGAAGCAATGAAAGTGATACTGTGGATCTCAGCACTTATGGTTTTCTGTATGGAACTTTTCCTGCTGCTCCTGGTGTGTTTGTTTTTGCAACACAGTACTCTGTTGATATAGATCTTGTAAGTTATTTCTGTTTATTCTTCCTCCATTTGATATCTCTGGAGTGCCCATAGTGTAAAATTTAATATCACTACACACAATGTATCTGTCTCCTGTTTTCACAGGATATTGATATTTTCTACTTGTTTAAATGAAAAATTGTTTTGTTTATCAGTTTTCACATGTTATTTGAATTTTTGAAGACAACATTCAGTTTCCAACATTTATTTTATATCATTTCAGATAGCAGCTGCTATGGTTGCTTGCACATTCATCTCGGCCCCCTTTATGTTTGTGTCAGCAAAGATGGTCACAGTTACAAAAATGAAGCCTTCAGATTATTTACAAGAATTAGACTCATTTGCCTTTGATATTAGTATCATTGGAATAATAGGATCTGTAAGTATTCCTTTCCACATTACAACTGAAAAGATTGTAATTAAAAAGAATTCTTGAGAAGTGAAATAATTGTGTGAATGTTGCAGGTGTGGCTTCTTTTTACTTTTGTATGCAGTAAGAAATACCAGAGACTTCCTCATAAAATTACTTGCTGTTTAATTTTATCTCAGGTAGGTGAGCAGATTTTTAATAAAGACCTGAAATATTTTACATAGTTATGAGTGAGTTTGCAAATAAAATGTGAGAGTTGGCAAATAAACAAAATGTTACTAAAGTACAAGCACTTATAATGCAGGGCCATGAATGTAATTTTGGTTACATAGTTATTTGGTGAATAAAAATGTGCTAGTGAAGTTACACTTATCAACATTCATCTTTGCTAGATAATATTAATGTATTGATGAGGTGGTGCAGAAAATGTTAGCGCAAGGAAGACTGGTATTGTCTTTTCCTACAGTTTTATTTTAATAAAGTACTTCTGATGGTTTGGATGTTCAAAGGGCTGGTGTACAGCAGATTTGATAAAGATACCAAACCATTGAAAGTGGTTCCTGAGAATAAAAAATTTGGAAAATGCCATATCAGTCATGCCATCATTCTTGTATCTGCCAGAGAAGCATTGATGACTACATGAAAATATGTAATTAAATGGTTCATGTTCTGAATTATTAGGGAATTTTTTTGATTAATGAATTGATTCTGATGTTTCAAAAATTGTGTTTATGAAGAAATTATAATGGAATGCTTGAAGAGGGTCTTTATTAAAGTTTTTAATACATTAGTCCTATAACAGGAGATTTTGTCTTCTTTTCTACTTAGTGATAATATTATTCTGAGGTAGTTTTGCTTCCAATTGTGAAGGCATATAAACTAAAAACGTGTGTGAAATTGCTTGAATTTTCTGAGAATTTGGTATTTATGTGCTAAAATTCTTTTATTCTTTAGTTAATAGGTTGTGTTGGAATCATTCTGTGGTCAAAACTTGATCGCTCTGAAACATGGGCACTATACGTCCAGTTTACAATTTACACTGTGGGAGTGTATAGTTCAAGATTATGGTCTGCTTTATTGGCTGTAGTTTTGTTATTCCTTCAGTGCCGTAGCCTGTGCTTTGTACTAAAATTGCTGCCATATTGTATTGTGGTAGGCTGGGGGTAAGTAGGTTTTGGAAGAAAAGTACTGCAGTTTCGTTGCATTTTTGCATGCATTTATAGTCTAACTGACCCATAGGTTTAAAACTATTCCTTATAAAAAGCACCTTTTATAATATTTTGAGTTGAATCCAATGTAAATAGTCTTCCCAGATTTCTTTGTAAATTTCTAATGTAATAAGTCATAAATGTTGCTTACTGATAGTTCTTTGAATTATTTGTAATTTATGCTAATGTGTGTTTTTCCAATGTTGATTTGTATTAGTCTTACATTGTACATTTTTTAGTTACTTTTCGGTTCTTAATACCTGCTCTACATTCATTGCATTCTGTGAAAAACTGAATGTCTTGCCAAATTCATTAAATTAACATTTACTCTTAGTTCTAAAGAGTAATATATGTAATTTTGTAAAACTTGTTGCATTTTAAATTTGTAACCAGGTTTCCCAGACGGTCGCTCATTCAGAAATTCCTGGTGTCTCGAGTTCCGTAATTTTCATGACTTGACTCATTCCGCGTAGTTAAGCAATTTAGTTAACGAGGTTAGTTATGAGAATTGCATTTGAATGACAAGTCTGGTGTGAAGCATTTTGTTCGTTTTTATAGGTGTAGTGAACCCACTATAAAGAGTATGCATCATCAATGTCTGTGCACATTGACAATGCATGTGGTTTTTTTGCAATGACTGTGATTTTAATCTCTTTGCTGATTGTAATAAAGTGAGAATTCTACAGAACAATAATGCCAAAATTATAATATTTATCATAAAAATGCTACAAAAATCACATAAATTATTTTTAATAATATGTGATAGTCACTTTTGAATTAATCCTAGAGTCCTGGTGAAGTAGGGGGCAATGTGACGTGTTGTATTTTGCCTGTTTTTGTTCAGACCTGATTCCTAAGGCAAAACTTCTCTATTCCTTTCAAATAGTTTCTGCTTTGGCCACTCCAGAAGTTATACAAGCAATTTTCGTGATAGTCTAACAACAACACAGATGTAACAAGTATTATTATTACACCCCACTGCAATTACCATGTTTCTTGTTGTCTTAGATATCATTCAAATGTTTTTGTGTTATTTTAGTGATATATTTAATGCACTTGTGCAATGCTTTTATGTAGAGATTCTGACAAATTCTTTTTAAGTTTTGAGGGAATTTGAGCATTTTAACTCCTAGGTAAAACACTTCATCTTATTCAGGCCCTTCTGAAAATGCAGGGTTAGTGTGAAACAGAAATTGGTATATGGTAAGATATTTCAGACAGAACACATTGACCCTTACACTCCCAGTACCAACTAGGCCTACAGGTGCAAAAACTACCACAGGGAATTTTAGCAAAAGGCTGATAGTTTTTTTCGTCTTGTGTTTGAAATCTTCAAAATTTTTCTGGAGAGTAGAAAAGTAATCTCTCAATCTATATAGGATTGAAGGTACAATTTCATTATATCTTTGTGAAAAAAATAGTGAACGCAATATATTTTAATTTTTTAAAATATGTTCTGCTTTAAAAGTGGATTTTTGTCACTAATATTGTGTTTTTTATTTCTGAAAACAACATAAACCGACTCTATACATCAATAATTAAAACTGAAATCTTCTATGGTTATATAATTTTTGGTTCAATAATTAATAAAACAAAATACAATACAAAATTTTGTTTCTTATTTTAATAGTTAAGGTGGCCCAGAGCATCAGTTGTCATTGCAGGGCCTCTGACTGGGAGGTTTTAGGGTTAGAGACCCTAGGTAGGATTTTCAACTCTAGCTACATTACTAAGTTGAAGTCAGCCGCTGTCTAGAGGAGAATTCTAGTGGCCAGCTGTTCTCATTGGTAGTTTTCTGTGGTATCTCCGAACAACCTCCAGGCAAATGCAGTGCCTGAACAGTATCCTAACAAATGAACCATAGACCTTGCGTGACCTTTCCTTCCTCTTTCTTGCCGTATCCTCACCCCTTACATACATTTCACTACCACATGTCAGGAAACCAGCTGGGAGCTTAGAGGTGGGGAGGTGTCCTGCCAGTACCCGGTTGGAGAAATCCTCGCATGCTGACTTGTACATCGGCACCAGATCTCATCATCCAATAGGGGAAGATCTCCCGCAATAAAAACATGCACCACATTCGCAGGACTAATTACCTTAGCAGATACACTCCTGGAAACAGTAATCAAGCAATTGTTTCTCATTGTTTGATTTAAATATAGTGACTTCTGACAGATTATCAGCTACAGTTCTCCAATCAGGAGCTTCATTACAACTTTAATTTTTAGTATTAAAGATCTTGTTTGGATAACCATGTTATGGCTGATCTGTTATAAATCACTTCATTTAAATTGGGCTACAGCAACTGCCTTATTGCACTTTTCAGCTATTCTCGCCATGACCGCCTGAAATATCCTTTCAAACTTGCCACATTAAAATATATTTCATTTCATAAATATATGTTTATACCATTGTGTAAGAGAATTTCTGACACCATGGTTGACACCTTAACAAACAAAATAGTCATGCTTCACTGTGTTGCTGAAAATATAATAAGCTCATATAAATCTGATCGGTCCATGGCAGTTTTGCCACAAATGGAGCATGAGCTTTATTAGTTTAATTTTTTTATTTTATTTGATTATGCATAAATTCCAATGGTGTATTTCAATTACAAGATTATATGGTTACATGAATATGTAAATCTACAGAAACAAAGTGAAAAGAAAAAAACAAGTACAAAAACAATAAAGGCAATGTTAATGGCAGTAAGTGTTAACCGCTTGCTTGATTGATCGAGCTGGAAGGTGACAGGAATTTCTCTTTATTGAGATGTGGAAGCATAATATTAATTCCCAAAGGAGGATGTTATGAGTCTCTTGGGTAGACAGTTGCCTTCCTCAAGTACCTTTCATCCGATCGTGGTAGAGTAAGGGTTAAATTTAATTTTGACCAAAATTATCATCAGCAGAAGTCCCTTAGACTGCAATACTGAAACACTGCTTTTCTGTGAGGTAGCAGATACTCATTTTTTAATTGAAATAAAGTGATTTAAAAAGTTATCTTTTGAATGAAATTCTCCACCAAAGAGTATTACTGACAAGCTATTTCGATTATAATAATTTCAATTTGTTTTATTGAACTTTGTCAATAATCTTAGAAAATTTAACATTGTTTTATAATAATGTCAGTTTATTTTAAATTTAGACTCCTGAAGAAGAGGAAGAGTAGTCTTTGAAATGTAAAAAGCGTCAAAATCAAGAGAACATTGTAATAAAATTTTTCAATCTAATTATTAATTGGATCGCTGGTGAGGTAGATACTTTTTTATTATGATAAATTAATAAAGATATTGTCTGATACCAGACAATATCTTTATTAATTTATCATTTTTCAATCTCTATTATGGTTTCTGATTAATGTATTTTTGGTTTCAATATGTTTGATTAAAAATAACTGTCTAAAATAAATCTGGATTAAAAATCTAATGTCAGTGATAGTCTGAGGATAGTGAAGAATTTGGTTTTGCTTTGCAAAATTGTTATGCTGTCATGCATCAGAAAATTGGCTTTATGTTCACCGTAATGTTAAATACAGATTTCTCATGGTTAACATCATGAACATATCAGAATTATTCTGTTATTTCTATCATTACTAAATTGAGTGAATTCTACATGGAGGCCACTCTGAATTATTCATATTCCATGAACACAAGTATTTTTGATGTTCTTGGAGGAGCATGTTTATATAGAATGTGCTCAAATAATTTTGCTACTACAAAGCAGATAGTGGAGGATTCTAGATTTTCATTTTGAGGTGGAAACAGGGGATTTTGAGACCTCTTTGGGAAGCAAGCTGCAGAAGTGAGAGTTTAGGTTTTTGGAAGCCACACCCTTGATGTTTTATGTGGAAAGGTTGTCTGCTCCTGGTGTGCCAACTTTATTTTCTGCTTCCTTCATCCCTTCTGAAGGAAGTGGTTAGCATTCTAAGTTTGCACATTCATGAGGATAGCTCTTTGAATCATATCTGAGATACTGAGTACATGTATGTGGAATGTATTCCCCCTTACTCTTCCAATCACTACCCCATTTTTTGTTCTAGCCCTTTTGAGCTGACTTTGAAGCCTTTTGGTTAGGTTTTCTGTCTTGAAATGTTGAGTGGGATGAACTCGTCACATGCGTTGCTTAGATATTTTTATATAGAGAAGGGTTTGATAACTACTTTTATTATTGTTGTGAAAAGACACACACTTCAGATTTTGTTTACCATCTAGGAAATAATATTGACACCTGCCACGAAAACTTCTGTTATATAAATTATCTTTTGTTGTATTAAAATGTAACATGATTTTTCTTCTTTCAGGGTTCCAATTGTTGCTGTAACCATTATGATGTGTTTACAAAGAGGATCTATTGTTGAAAAACTTAACCCAAATTTCCAGTACGGTGAAACAGACACTGCTCTAACTTTGTTTCTCTTAATTTTCTGTTTTATAGGTATGAATATAATGCTAATTGTTAATATTATTTTTAACTTTCAATTAATTTTTAACCCAAAAATTAAAAAGTTGATTGTGTTTCCAACAGAATGTTTTTCTTCTCCATTAAACACTACTGAAACACAGATTTTATAAAGCATGGCAATTAGACAGTGGTTAACATTGATCTGAATTTTGATGGTTCTGGATAGAATATTACCAAGGATACTCATTTAAGAAAAATCAGAATTAACATTTAGTAAAGACAGTAAAATCTGTCCAAACCAGACTCGATCAGGACAAAAAGAATTCCGCTTTAGGGAATTTTCTGTATGCATTGTTTGCATGCCAATTATAATTAACATTAACATATATAGTATTTATGTTTATTTATTGGATGGAAAATGGCCCATAAATGAATATTAAACATTCTTCATTGACAGCTTCTGAGTTTCTCTTGCTTCTATAAGTTTGCCCTTTTCATCTAAGGTTAGAGTTTTATGTGTTTTTTCAACCATTGTTAAACTGGTTCTGAAACTCAAATAAAAAAATACACACTCCTCATGGCCTGGTGGCTGCAGTTGGACTGCTTGCTGACTCTTTCAAAACAAAAAGCATTACAGCCCAGAGCACTATGACATTCTAATACCCTCGCATGGCCTTGAGCAATGTCTCTAGCCGAGGGTTTATTATTTTCAACGCGGTCAGGGAGAAGCTTGAATAGAAGCCGTGTCTGTACACCATCCCACACTCTGTGTCGGGAGGGAGAGAATTCTCGCATGGCGGAGGCCATGCAAGAAAGGGACCTTAAGGTCGAATTCTACGCTACAGCTGAAGCCCCCTCCACCATATGGCAGCCACGACTAAATTGTGTGATACTGGGATAGAGAATATAAAACAGGCTTGCAGATGCATTCTTTTCATTAAGAAAATCTCATGCCTCTTTGCCAATTCTCAGGACTTTCATTTCTTAATTAACTTTTTCCCTTTAGGACATGAAAAACCGTTTTGTTTTCATGTTGGATAGATTCCTATTTATGCTATGTAAAATGCCATTTAACTTCATAGGCTGGAGAAATTTTCCGGTTAAGGCAGGTTTCTGGCTTGTACAGGTTCCAGTTTAGACAGATTTTATTTTACTACTTTTTAGTGAATCCCTTGCATTTGATTTCATGCATTTTATTCAAAAAGTAGTTTCAACAGTTTTTTCATATTTATTTGTACGTAATATATCTAAAATTCTTTAAATTGTCATTTTATACAGAAATATTTAATAATTGAAGATTTGTTAATTAAAAATTTGTTTTCATTGTACCGCATTAACCTGAATATAAGTTGATTTCATCCCCCAAATAGCTCGTTCGAAAAATACAGGGTCGTTTTATATTCATGGATTAGGCCTGTTAAGCAAATTTGCCAAAATAATATAAAATAAAAGAGAATCTCAAACAAATGGCACTGTATCTAGTGTAGTGCAATGTTAAAATGAATAAAAATTGTTACACCATGCTCTGATCAATGAGGCTGCACAGACTCCCGATCAAGGCACTAACCGATATGAAGTGGGAATGTATCATTGATTTGACTCCACAGAGTTATCATGGGAAAATGTGTAATTATATAATTATTCAGGCCCTACTGAAGATCAATTAAAAGATAACTAATAGCACACATTATTCACAATCCCCACTTATGTAATGCACAATACGCTTTAGTTTTCTTGCTCTTGACACTTAAAGATGCTCAGCTCATTAACTACAATGTTTGTGTCATATGATTAATTTGTTCTGTAATTTGAGATGCCAACAAGGAAATGCAGAAGCTTTTGATTCGTAGATGGTTAGGTAATTGACACCTTAAGGGCATCACCATCTAATTTTATTCATATTATAAGACTGGCAAAATTTGTATTATACTGTAAATTCCTGTGTACTGTCAGAAGTTATATGATGTGAATAGAATAGGGAACAATTATAATTTTGTAAGGTTTTCATGCCAATGAAACTAGTAAATTATTAAATAGTAATGGTGTATTATTGTAGAACATGTTTCGAGGCTGTTCTCTGTTATTGTGGGAATACTGAGGAGGTGTTGACATAATTTAATGGTGAAATAACTGAAGTAATCTTTGTCAACTTACTAGATTTATTCACAGAGCCGGCTTTTGATGGCTTTGCCATCATCTTTGTCTCGCCACATATAGCAAGACTGATGATGATGATGATGATGATGATGATGATGATGATGATGATGGCAAAGCCGTGAAAAGATGGTTCTCTTAATAAATCTAGCAAGTTGACAAAGACGACTTCACTTATGTCACCATTTTTTGTTAATGATGACAAAAATATTCGACACAATTTCTCATAATTTTTGGACCAATTGGTAAATAATTTACGATATTCAAGATTGTAGTGTAATGAATTAATAATTATAATACCCATAATTATAAATATATAAGTTATGTTTTCAATTGTTTGGTGCCCAACAAATAATTTTGTTAGGTGTTAATTTTTTACATTATCACGGTTAACCTGTACTTCAGGGATAAAAGTGGATTAAATCATTTTCTTTCAGTTACCGTGGGTTGTCTTGTTTTGCATCAGCGCTACCAGCTGAGGTACGCACGCTATATGTTGCTTGTAGATGGAGGCACTAGCCAAGATGAAGCTACTGATGTTGAAACTGACACTGAGACGCGAAATAGCAATAAAATGGTGAATGGTGCTTCTTCTAGTGACTATTGTTCATCAGGTAAGTTTCAACCCGCTGAATCCCTTAAACATTCTCTGCAAAACTTAATCAGGGAGAAATTCTGTGAATTCAAATGAATAATGATTCAGAGAAAGATTTAATGATCTTCCAATCTGTTCCAGGTAAGCTCATGTTGGTGAGAGAACCCACCAGTTTCTGGGGTTACACACTAGGAGGGCGTGATGTGTTACAAATCTTTGTATTCCAGTCATATGAATTCCATTAATTGAGTAACGTAGACTAATTGTATCCCAGATGCACAGTTGACATGAATAATTCTAGACTGTATAAATAAAATGTTTGATACTGAGGTTATCGTTTGTTGTTAAGTATGTTAGAATTGTAATGATGTGTTCTATTAAAAGTAAAGACTAAAAGAGTAAGTGACAATAATTCTATAAAGCCATCAAGTCAATTCACAATGTGACTTGCAAGTTCTTTTGTAATTTTTATTGCCGTTTGGTATTAATCTAATTTCATGACAAAATACTTAAAATATTTATTGTAATCATTTATGGTTCCAAGAAACCTTACGAAACTCTTGGAGGGGATGGCCTGTGTTAATACTCCATCCACAAGGAGAGGAGAGGCTCTTGTATTGTTGGGATTGATTTAGGTTGCAACCACAAAGCAGTGAGAGACATTGAGGAGCTGGCCTCTCCCACCACAGCAGATGGGGGTGATTTGTGCCCAACCCAATTCAGTTGCCCGTCATCGATTCGAGAACAGTGCCATACTCGTGTTGACCAGTACCACATTCAATCCGAAGCATCAGAGGAGCCGGAGGAGGACCAGCAAGTCCTGCAGCACCAAGTCCTGCTCTTGCTGCTGGCTTGCTCAATGTTTGTGGTAAGACAGGTGTCGGAAATTCAGAGAAAGTAGTGATCTGCAGTAGCAAAACTATACAGAATGATTTCCAAAATGTGACATGCACACTGCTCAAAAACAATAAATAAAATACTTTCTTATAACACTGTAGTAAATTACATATTTTAACAAGAACACTCTTGACACACTGCTATAACATAATATTTATAATATAAAATGTGTATAATATTAGTACTAAAATTTTTGTATTAAAATACAATTTATATATGTGTATAAAATAGTGCACCAGGGAAGTTTCTCTGCAGTCACTGTGCTGGTGAGACTACTAGCATCACAAATTGAGGTTGGTATCACAAGAAACAGGCAGTGCTTGTACTGTGGGGGTGGGTGCGTGAGGGGCATCCATAGCAACACATTTCTTTATGTACCAGGAATGTCAAAAAACAGCGATTAGACAATATGCGTAAGGAAGAGATTTTCAGAGGAGGGCTGATTACAGAGAGAAGGGAGCAGACAAAGCAAGATTCATTTTAGGGGAAAGGTTTAGGGGTTAGTAAAAGGGCTCTAAAACTGTCGCAGGTAAACTGATAAAGTGTTGTTGATAAGGAAATTCAGCTTCGGAACTTAAATGAGGCGTGTGATGCTGATGTTGATTGGTACCGAGTTGTGGCTCACTGAAGAAGTATCGGATTCTGAAATTTGTTGTAAGGGCTACAAAATTTTTCTGCGGGACAAGTAAACTAGAGGTGGAGATATTGGAAAGTTAACATTAAAGGTTTTCCAAAAAGAAACAAATTAAAGGATTTCAAACTTTTTAAAAAAGGAATGATGTGGGTTGTGAAAACATACGAAGGTTTCCGGGCCCATCATTTGGTAAAGGTTTGACTAAAGTCATTAGTCCAATAAGTGTAGTGTATTTTTTAATCACAGGAGGTGGCGGTGCTCTGCTGGATGGCGAGATCAGACACTAACCTGCGTGTCAGCTTGCGGGGATTTCCCCAAACGTATATTAATCCCCTGGTATCTCCAACAAGGTACCTCCCACCAAGGGGGCATTGCCATGGCTCTAAATTCTCAATATGTGTGATATTGTAGTGCATGTAGGTGGAAGTGTTTGTATGTAAGGAGCGAAGATAGGACAAGGAAAAGGAAGGAAAGATTGTGCGTTGTCCGTGGCCCTTTATTAGGTGGTGGATTGATTAGGCCTGGTGTTGATCAGAGAAACTACTGATCAGAACAGTTGGCCAGTAGAATTCTCCTCCAGACAGCAGCTGAAGTCGACCTAGCTATGAAGCTAGTATCCCAAATGCTGCCATGGTCGGGTCTTCAACCCTAGGACCTCCTGGTCAGAGGCACTGCAGTGACATCACTTCTTGCCCTGAGGCACCCAAGTTGGGGAAAAGTTAGGAAGTGGATTGAAAAACATTTGGGAAAAATTCAAAGAAATCATTGAGGATGCACAGTTACGCTATCCTCAAGTATGTAATTAGAGGTGCTACAACATGACATTCTTTCTCGTTTTATTGGAAATAGTGATGTAATATTGAAATATTGTAATTTCTGCCTACTTAAAAATTCAATTTTAACTTGAAAAGTCCAATTCAAAAGAAGCACATATGCCAGGAACAATAGTCTTTTCTCTTTTAGAGATAAAACAAACATACATGAATAAATTTAACTATTACAGTATTTGCAGCACATTATTCAGAAAAGAAAGAATAGTTTCCACAAGCTTGCCTTGCGTGGTTTCTCTGATCAATACCAGGCGAATGCTGGAGAAATACCCTAACAAATAGGCCACAGACCGTAATACTCATTCTCGCCTCCCTCCTCCCTCTTACACACCCATAGACACCTACACTTGCACTACATTACCACACATGTCAGGAGACCAGTTGGGTAATTAGAGCTTGTCCTGGCTGGGGCAATGCCCATGTCTTGTGGAGATACCTGAAGGCAGAATAAACCTGCAAGCTGATGTGAGTCAGCACTGAATCTCGTGCGCCAGCAAGGGAGGAACACTGGCACCTCACAGTATATAACTTGTACTACACTTATGAGATAAAGTACCTAAGTTGTTGACGTGTCCAAAATCAGTACAGATTTTATCACTCAAGCACTCAGGGAGTCTATCAAACGTGTATTTCAAGTAAAGTTCATTCTATGATTGTGACTTTTTGTATGTTCCAGGGAATTGCATTTTCTATTTGGACCCTTGTTATGGATGAAATGTCAGGCATATATGTGGAACTGGCATTCTTAGATGCCAGTTTAAACTTTGGCCAGTCTCTCTTAGTATTTGCTGTATTTGGTCTGGATACCAAAGCTGTAATATTGCCTCTTGTCAGAAGGTAATTAATGATAATATGAAATTGAAAAAAATATGTATTATATTACAACAATAATTTTTATGAGAATATTTTTTATTTATTTATTTATTTATTTTTATCATCTATTGGCTACTTTCACAAATTATTTCTCCAGTTGCACATATTCTCTTGCAATGATAACATGAACACTTTATTCTGTGCAATTTTAATTTGTAAATTTCTCAAAATTTACATTTTTTCTCTCAGGTGTTTGTTAATTCTAATGACACACTTATTTGAATAATTAAATCAAACAAATTGTTTATAAATAATTGTTATTTCATATATGGTTTCTTTACAACAATGATAAAACTAATACTGATGTTGCATTAATAGATGGCGGAAGTTCTGGTACAAAACATCCACTGTTAAGTTACCTGATTGGGAAGACCTGAATTTTGAAACTCGACATGTGTGTGATCAATTTGTTCTTCATCACTTAGAAAACTGCAGAGGGGATATTGCCAAAGATAAGAGGTAAGAACGTGATATAATTGTGTGCATGAAATGGATCTTTATATATTACTAAATAGGCCATTGTTTTCAAAAAGGCAGTCCACAGGCCATTGTTTTTGAAGTCCTTTGTGGAGAAACATTTCCGAAAGAATCTAATTTTTTATTGCGTCAAAGAACGGTGATAATTATGTGATGTATGGGGGACACAATTTGCGCACTTTTCTCAAGCTCCAGAATCTCTTCCCCAATTTTTAACCATAAATAATTGAATGATGAATAAAAAAATCCACCAAAGTGAGGTCAGCAACATTTGAAAACTAGACATTTTCACTCACAAGTCATAGAAAACTTGCTTGTGGATGTTAACCAACTACAGATTTGATTTTTAGTATTGCTAACAAAATAGTAACCTATACCCTTGACTCTACTACCACAACTAGCAAAAAGAGAACTCGACAATACATGCTCATAGTGAAGCAACATTTATTTTCAAGACTTGCTAGAGAATATCCTTTAGTTGCATTCACTAGCTAATTTCTTCATAGTGTTCACAAGAGAATTTCTGATAGAAGTAACTATGATCAAATATCCTTTCGAAGTGATTTGGTCATGGTATGCTTTTGCACAAAAGCTTCAATTTCCCATCCCCATCATCTTATTCTGCCACAGGCACTCACAAGCTCATTCAATTAATTTTTTTAGAGCTGACATCAGAGTGGGTGACTAGCATTTCCCAATTGTATTTAAACCAAGGTCAGTTTAATACTAACCTCCATGGGGCAGACATTGAGGATGAGTTATGTGAATATTTTTGCAAACATTGTAGTCGAGCACAAGTTCCCAGTGGTCCTGTCAAATGAGTCCTATTATTAAAATCTGGTCACATCCCAAATGGTTGACTCAGTCCGCTTGTCTTAACATGTGGCATGCAGTTGTGTCTTGACATTGCATCTAATAGACATTTCGATTAGGGGCTCTTTCCTCTGCAAATCTATCAAGTTAATTGGCTTACATAAAATTACATATTAACACAAGTCAATAGGTGTTTTCTTAATTTGAGTGTTATTTATTCAAGGTGGAGACTTCAGATGTACAAGAAAGTATTCACTGGTTCAGCATTGATTGATTGGCTGGTGCAGGCAGGTCTTGCTAGAGATCGACCAGAAGCCACACAGTATGCTTCTCTGCTGGTAAACGGGCGTGTATTGAGACACATAGAGAGATTATATCATTTTCATGATCGGCCTCTCTTGTATACATTTGAAGAGTGATATATTCAGTTTCTGAAATGAAATGGAAATTCAGAAAATTCTGCCGCAACAATTCTTATTATGGTATGACTATGGTATGTACACAATTTTTCAGTTCAACAGGACAATGTGGCACTAAGAGCTGAATTTATAATTCTGTCATAGTAAAAGTAGAAATATTGGAAGCAAAAATCGAAATGATCACTAGTAATTGTAATTTTTAAGTATTTTTTGGTTGAGACATCTTTTCCCATTCTTCCCATTGTATTAAGCATGTTTGTACGTTATTTATAATGAAATTTCTTATTGATAAAATTTAGCATGTATCCATATGTTTTCATGTGATCTTATGATCCAAAGGGAAGTAATTATGAAGAGTTAAAAAATTGTATTTTTGTATACCTTTTATTTTAATAGATTTTATTTATTGATATAATGTTGTGTATATAAGTATAATTGTCAAAAGTCTCATAGTTTTATACATTGTTCTTAAAACACAATTTCATGTCCTAATATTATTTATTTTTGCTTTTGGAAAGTTTCATAGGTGAATGTGAAAGTAAGTTGCACTTGGTTGTAACAATCTTCACAGTAACAGTGGTTAAAAGTTGTTTATTTACATATATTACAATTAAATTGTTGGAAAGTGCTACTCCATGCCAGCATATTGAGACATTGATTCAAAAAATTGTTTTGTGCCTTTGTTGATTAATAAAAATAAACTTGTGCGAAAATTTTGCCTCTGAATTATGGCCAGGTGCAACTCGCATTTTAATTCACTCGTGTACATCCAAAAGCAAAATCTTACAATGTTGCTTGTAGAATGTACCTCTCCAACAAGGCATGCTACTGCACAAAGGGAACTGACAAGGTCTTGCATTAGTTTCCTGTTGACTGACCATTGGTGCACTTGACTGGGTTCCTTGCTTATCTCTACTAGTGATTTATTTGTGAACTTTCTCAGTTGGGGGAACTTGAGGGGTATTGAGGGGCAAACGCATTTCCTTGCACTGCTGGGCCCAGCTTTAATCCCTGGCTAATCAATGTAGAATTTGTGTAGGCAGTTCTTGGAGGGTTTTATTGTTGTTTTTCCATATTTGCCTCTCATTCCACAGTTTCTCCATCATTATAACCGCTATTACCTAGGCAATAGATTACCACTCCGGGACCAGAGTGACCTTGGTTGTTTGTTGATCCCCAAACTTCAATAAATAAATTCGGTGTAAAAGCTACATTGAGTTTCAAAAATTAGACATTGATACTAAATTGATCACTGGTAGGTAGGGATAAGTAAAGTGGCCAGCTCCTCTAATTGAGCGGTGAAGTGGTGGTATTTGCAAGGCTGTTGAATAATTTATTGAAATGAATGGAAATGTCTGGTGAATTAGTTCTTTTAGCACCTTTTCGATAATAATTTAAGCAATATTTAGGTTTTATATATTTGAAAATGCAGTAAATTATTAAAAATCAATCAATTTAAAATGAACACAAACATATGACGAGATGCAGTTTTATTGTAGTTTTTTCATGGTATTTTCTTTGAATTTGGTATATTGTATACATGTATAATTTTGTACAGTATGATTTGTTTAAAACATTGGGTAATAAAAACAGAGAATCAATAAATTATTTTATTATAAGAGACAGTACAATGTTTCGTAAGTAAATACTAAATAAATCTTCAGAAACAAAAAACTTAACCAAGTTCACAAAAATTGCTGAACTAAATGAGGATTGCTCTTGATGAATGAAGAGTTGGTTCCAGAAGTCAAGCAGACTGAAGTTGGCGTAATGGCAGAATTGGATACGTGTCACAATATTTTAAAAGAATATTTTGAGCTTCTGTGTAATGGTTCAACATGATATCCATTGATTTTATATTGAAAGATTTACAGAGTTGCCCGAGGGTTGGAAAAGCCTCTTCCCCAAATGTCTTATATTAATTCCCCAAATTGTTGGCTTAAAAAATGGGGGGATAAAGAATTTATAATATTATCCCTGGGTTGCATGAACCTATTTAAAAATTCATGAAATGTTATTGCACCTGTAAATGTCTTAATGAAAGAAAACATGTCAAGAACGTTCTTTAAGTTAAACGATTCGTTAAAGTACCTACTCTTTATTTAGACTGAAAATCAGCCCGTAAACTGTTAACCTACACTCTGCTATATACTGCATATGCTATTGCTATATGCTTTCTGTTATCTGTATACTTAAACATCGTTGTGTATTTTATCTGGTTTTTAAAATATGTCATCATGGATAACTTTTTCCAGCACTCTGTTTTTAGATTTGTCACTGTATTGGTGACTTATTTTCATTTGTATTTGAGAACTTGCTAATAATATCCGAAAGATTAAATGTTTCTCTTTCCAAAAAATTTCTCCCTCTATTTCTTTTACTTTTATCCATTGTGGATGCAACACAGTGGCGCGCGGCGATGGTGTAACGGTTAGCGTATTGGACTGTTATACTCAAATTGGCAGGTTCAAACCCGATCGAAGCCGTGGATTTTTAAGGGCGAAAAAATCCTTCATACGCCTTCCTTCAGAGGGAAAGTAAAGCCGGCTGTCCCATGTTAGTAGATTTACTTGCATGTAAAAGATCCTCAAGCTTGAATGACGCCTCTGAGCTAAATTCAAATCGCCTGTTTCTCGCCCAAGAAATACCTCCTTTCTCTGCTAGTTGGTGAAAGGAGCGTAGTGAAATTTGCGTGGTCTGACGGAAGAGCAGGCCTCATGACCTGAGTCTCGTAACGTAAAATACGGCGTTAATTCAATTCAATTCACAATTACATAGTCCTGTTACTAACCAAAACTACCCATATTATGAATATTATATATACCTATATTATATATAGCATATATGAACGAGGAGGTGGTGTTCCATTGTGATCACAGATTTCTTGAGATTATTTCTGGTCACTTCTGGCACCCTAAAAACTGAACATCTTTTTGTTAAAATTTTACTTAACGGGGTCAGTGTGATCATGGTGGTCATATAATTTCCTCCATGCTCCACTCCATTGTTATGACACGCTGACGATCTCCTAAATGTTGCTGAAGTGCATCCACCTGCTTCTATGCTCTGGACTGGCAATTTCAACCCAGAGCTTGACTGGACACAGTTTGCTGTGAATCTCCAACACTCCCCTGTTCTTTCTTCTTTGGTTAATGATACGGTTACTACTTTTTTAAACCTGCTGTCTCTACTGAACCTGCATTAACATAATGGTATTGTTAATCATAAAAATTCGTTGCTTGGTCTCATCTGCTCAAACTTTGACACTTATGTACAGCGGTCTATTGATGTGATCCTTACCACCCTGCACTCCCTTTTACAACACCATTATTATATCCAGTTGACTGATTTGAATCCTTCTTATATTTATGATTTTAAAAATGCTGATTATACAACTATTTGTTCCAAACTTTTGATTGATTGAAGTTCCTATCTAGCACCATGGATATTAATACAAATGTGGAAATCTTTTATAATATTCTCTATTCACTAATTGACTGCTATGTTCCAATGAGGCTGATTTTTGGTAGCTCTTGCCTTTCCTTGTATTCCATGGAACTGATCCACCTCATCTGGGAAAAGAAAAGGTTACAAAAAGACTATAAATCATCAAAATCAACTGACTCCTCTGATTTGTTTTCTGCCATGAGAGCAAAGTAATGTATGCCCAAATGCTTTCCTACAGTAATTGTAATTCTTCTGTTGAAGAATCTATATCTTCTAATATCAATGTTTTCTGGAATCATTTATGTTACACCACAAATCACAACCATATCCCATGTAATATGCACTCTCGGGATATTCATTGTACAGAATTGAGCAAAGCCATATCCATTTTTGCACAATACTTCAGTAATCAATTTTCCAACAACATATCATCCCTTACAGCATTTTCTCCAGTTTCAGTTGTGGAGGACCCTTTCATCAACAATCTTCAATTATGGTTGTGTGATATCTTTGAAAAGCGTGGTTCTTTAAATTCAAAAAATGGTCCAGGTCTCGATCTCATACCTAATGTTTTTCTCACATTGCAGATATGTCATAGCTAGCTCATTAATCTTACTACTTACTCAATCCCTCAGATATGAGACTTTTCCTGATGTTTGGAAGAATAAGATTATCTCTGTTCATAAAAAAAAATGATATATCCGCCCTATTTCCATCTTAAGCGCCATCCCTAAGTTTTTAAAAAAACTAGTGTGCATTAATCTTATATCTTCTTTTGAGCCTGTACTCTCGGACTCCCAGCATGGATTCAGGGAGGGCACGTCAACCTGTACAAACTTGGTCATATTCAAAAAGTTTATTGTTGATTCACTTGCTGATGGCAAACAAGTTGATACAGTCTACAAATGGACCCCTTTTGAAATTCTTTGGCAGCTGTGGCCCCCTGGTCCCTGCCATGCCCACAACTATGATTAACACCATTTCTGTGGAGTGTTCTTTTTCCTTTCTTTCTAAATTTGCTTACTGAACTCTCAATCCTCAGTTATCTATAATGTTAATTAATGCACAAGCAGTCTTTCTGTCATTCTATTGTATTGTAAGCTATTAATGCAGAATTCTGTCCCAAGATCTGTACTTTTGTATTATGCAGTGTATGTACAGATGTGAAAAATTTATCTTTACTCCCTTTAATGCCAATGGGTAATAACTGACTTTCATTCATTCATTCATTCATTCATTCATTCATTCATTCATTCATTCGTTCATTCGTGTGGCATCGACATATATAGTTGAATGCAGTGCCTGATCCTCAAGTAACACCAAAATCCCCTTAGCACAAAATCCCTTAACCCAAAGAACCAAATCTTCTACTTACTGATCAGTTAATTCAGTTAACTCATCTTGTACTTACATCAGTTCATTCAGACCTTTCAATATATTCGGCACAACATTCTACTTGATAGTTACCGAAGGGTAAATGTAAATTCTTACAAAAGTTACTTTTGTAGTTTTTGCTACATTTGTAATATTGTGACAAAGTATGGTTTCTCAAACCTCCTTGTACTTTACATGCTATTCAAGGAGTCACTGTATTGCTGTTTAAATTCCTTGATGATCCTAGAAGTGTATTAGAGTTGAGAAAAATGTGAATCCTATTAATCATTATCTTTACCTGGAAAATTATTCTAGTACGTACTATATACATGATTTTTTTGTTTTATTTGATTAATGCTAGATTATTCTGATTAATATTACACATCATTTAATCATACTTGCCAAATATTCTGTTTTATGGTTACCAATGGTTATTTCAGTCTTTGAGTGAAAATTAAAGTAAAAGTGTGGTAGATATTTGGTACAAGATGTAAATGAAGGTAATGTAAATGATTTGCTTAAATGATGCCTTGGATGATCTGTGATATAGATCAGATGAATTAAATGACATCTCATGCCCAGCTATCTGCTATGGACTCTGTAAGCTGGAGGTGATTTGTCTATGGCAAGATTTCTGATCGTCTGTGATGAAATAAGTTGTCTGTTGTCCTGTTTACATAGTGGAGTCGGTAAGTCATTTTACCTTGCAAAAGGTGAGGAAGAAGATTTTATTTTTTTATTTTGTTTATATTGTTATTAGTAAGAAAAACCCTAAGTTTTCCACCTCGAAATACTTCGACACAAGTTTTGGTAACCAAAAAAATTTCAAGCTTTTTATTTTTGCGTAATAAGTTTTTAATGGTTGATCTTAGTGTAAAAATAATTCTGTACAATTTTAAAGGTCATAAAATTCTCTACACATTTGCTGTATAAATTATTTCTCTCAAGCAAATAGTATCAGAGCTACTAGCTTTTAAAATTTCACCAAATTTTTCTTTTGATTCTGAAGTTGCCCCAAATTACTAATGGTCTCTCTAATGTAGTGTTTTTGAATTCCAAAAATCATTATAAATAAAAAGCTAATGTTTTTAATACTTACTTTGGTTAAACTCGCATTTGCTAGTTCTGGTAAGAGTGACTACACGTTCTCTTACGAGCTCAGTCATATTCTATCCTGGAGAGAGATTAACATGTATCATTATGGGGATCAGCTTTTCGGCTTTGGTAATATGAGCTTGTTAAGCCTTGAATTATGGGGTGATAGGATGATGATGATGATGATGATGATGATTATCATAGTCATTTTAAACCATCCCAGCATTCACCTGTGTGACCGAAGGAAACTACGAAAACCCCGATCCAGATGACCGGCCAGGGGATTGAACCTAGGCCTCCCGACTGCGAAGTCAGCGCGCTTCTCATTGAGCAACTGAGCAACTTCGCTTGGTTAATAATAAATAAATAATAATAATTGCTTTTATTAGTATTATTGTTATTATTATTCACAATCTCAGGAAAGACTGCCGTATTCACAAAGACATTTTGTGCACAAAGTTATGAAGTTTTCCTTGAAACCATAAATGCGGATTGAAACGGTCAATATGAGAGATGTTCGTATATCCTTGCCTTAAAGACAATTCTGATGAATGCCACTTTGATGATTTGATGGGCAAATACAGGGAGATCGCCGATTGGATAGCGTTACAGAATAATCGTGCCTCCTTCAAAAGTATGGAGAAGACATTAATAACAGACAATAAACAATATATAATATATAGTTTCGAAATATTTGGTATAAAATATCAAATGACTTCAGGTACAGAAACAAGAATTATAGTATCGCAGATGCATGTGTGAGTGTAAAACAGCAACTGACATATTCACAGGTGTACCAAATAAAGGAATACGTAGTATAGTAAAAACGTCGGCAACACAGCCTTCGACGCGGAGTTGCCCGAACAGCCAAGATCATTCACTTATACGTAACTAATTTTGCACTATTACATATAAAAAAATGACAGATTTTTGTTTTTTGTTTTCTGGGGCACCAAAACTTGTCCCGAATTATTTCGAGGAGAAAAACAACAGGTTTTCTTACTAATAAAAATATAAACAAAATAAAATCTGTTACCTCTCATTTTGTAAGGTAGACCCCCTTTTGGCTCCCCATCGCCTGCTCTAATAGCATAAGAGTATGCTCACTAGTCTTCCCCTTGTTTATATACCTTTCAGATGGCAGAATTAGTATTACTCTGAGCATCGTAATTTTTGTGACGAGGTGACCAAATGTTACTCTTTCCCCAATATTTATGCTAACCGATCAGTGTTTAGTGTAATAATTTAATAATTTGGTTGCTTCTGAGTATTGTAAAGATATTCAGTGTACACGTTTTCATTATAAGGTCAATCTAACATATTGCAGGACATGGGAAATCGATATCAGAAGAGGAATTCTTATTGGTACATGTCCAAAAGATGAAGTTTTTATCTGTCTCACAAAAAAAAATTGTCAGATTCATCATTTAGTTCTGACTAGAACCTGTTGCAAATAGGTCTGCGTACCTTTGAGTTTTGTAGACATCAACATGTTCTTCGGTAGAGAGAATAGAATATTTCAGGTATATTTGTTTTAATGGTTTAATGGGTGAAGTAAATTTTATTGACATCAGTATTTTTCTCAACCAAATAGTTTGATTTATTTATTGACCTTCATCAAAATTTCTATCAGTTAGTTGCAGTTTGTATGTATCCTTCAATACCATGATTATGTTGTTATTCAATACCATCATTATAGTTGGTACACCGCTACCTTCTCTTCCTTGATGACATTTAAATGCTTGAAATTTTGAATTTTTCTTTTTATTGAGGATGATCGATGAGCTCAGGAGGAGTATATTTATTACATAAGACTAGCTTGAGTTTGGTTGCTTTTTGATATCACTTTATTTTAATTCAGCCATCTGTTTTTTACTCATTGCAAGTTGTTCCTACATAGTTGTAAGAATGATATCGATATGAAGAAGTTTTATTCTTCCTATGAAACTTTCTGCGACATTGAGTGATTAACATAAAATTTCAGTGAGTTTAAAGGTAATTATTTCCCATTTGTGTATAATTTGCGTTCTTGTCTATTAAGTGAACTTTCTGTGAAAGGAATTTATGAATGATGTTTATTGTATGTATTCTTAATCCAGATTCATAACAAGCCAAATTTAAACGGACTAAAGTTAAAGATCATCTTCATCATTACTTGTCACATTTCCCAGTCTCCGAAACTGTAGTTTTATAACATTTGAGTAAGTTTTACAATATTGTGGACACTTTAATTAGAATTCCCATAGAGAGGTTGAAATATATTGCTGTACGTTGAACCGCCAAAATGTTGAAGAAACAATAAAATGAAAGATAGAATTAAACCGATTGGGTATTATTATTAACTTAGATCTGTTTATATGTGGACTTTTGTCTATCTGGATATGAGTATATTTAGAGTTCCCATATTTTTTCTATATATTCATATTTTTTTCTAAACTTATCTTAAGTTGATTTGATACTGCACATGTTGAGAGGATAGCACTTACATTAGTAAGCATCTCGTATGTTAGGACTGAAGTCAAATTTAAGGTTTGTCAAATGTTACATAGTTAACTCTTTTGAGAAAAAGTGTAATTTGAAGGTAATCTTGAAGATAAGCTTTTTTTTTTTTTTTCTTCATTCAAAGGTGTTTATTTTTTGGCACTCAGATCCACATAACCTTGAAAATGTGATAAAGATCTTAAAATGTACAAGTAGTTTATAGAAGTAGTAATTTATAGTGGTTTATTCAGTTTAAAAAAATCAAACAGAATTGAAGAGCTACCATCTTATCTATTAAAAGTAGATTTTAAGTGTTGAGTATATTATTTTATTGTTGTTGAATGTTTTTGTTAATATTAGCACTTAGCCTTAACTTTGCAAATATACATGTGGCTCTCTGTATTGTATCATTCCACATGCTGCTTACGAGTATAAAGCAATCAGAATACATATATATATTGTATGTTAAATGTGGATTGTGTATTTTTTTATGTGCTATTGTATGTACTGTTGTAGATGCAAAATATTTGTTTGTCTGTTCACGAGTTATTTTAATCTCATTATTTTGTATTAAAATAACTTCAAAGTTATCTTTATCGCTGGATTTGGAAGAATTGTGTATTAAAGACATGTTGCAGCCTACTATTATAGATTCTATATACTTTCTCTTGTTTGTTCACACTAGTTGTTTTAATATACAGTGATTTGTATTCAAATAACTTCAAAAAGTATCTCTATCATAAGTACTAGAAGAATTTTTGTGTTGAAGGCATGTTACAAATAATATTCTATTCTGCTCTGGGCTTTTGTGTTACCCAATTTTAACGTAGTACGTGTCTAATTTTATTTTATTTTTATATAGGAGTATTGCACTCATAAATGATGGTAGTAATAACATACCATAAAATTATTATCAGTTGTGATATTAAGACTGAATCCCTGGAACATTGTTGTTATGCTTGCATTATTTATAGCTTTTGTTGTATTAAAAAAATAAAGATCATATGATGATTTATTAGTGTGCTTGTATTATGTGGCATTGGAAGTACTTTGTAGTCTATATGAATGTGAAAATATATTACGTGCCAAAAATATTATGATATAGGTGCTAAGTTGTAACTGACTTTCAGAACTCATAACTCTGAAGATATAAAATAACATAAAAGAAACAAAAATAAAAGTTACACTGAAATCAGAGATAAAATTCATTAAAGAATATAGTATAAGTAGCAAGATCAAAATTTATAAAATAAGACAGGAGAGAATGTACCAAAACATGTTAATTTAAGCAAATGTGTTTATAAAAAATTGTGGGACTTCAGAAAATGTTTTCAAATTGATAACATCAATCGCAAAAATGGGGAGAGTTCTCATTATAAGAATATTCATCCTCACTATAAGGAAAGAGTCAAGTATGGGCAGAGGGAGCAGATCAATTTAAAAAGTAGAAAGTTACTATTTTGAAAAGACAGCAATGAAAGCAAGTGAAAAAATATTCAGCAGAGGTGGAAGGAACAGATCTAAATTGAAGTACACCGACAAACTTATAAATATTAAATATTTTCTGGATTTATTACCCGAAATGGTAGGGCTGTCAAAATTAAAAGAATGAGCAAAATCGAGGCGATGTTGAGAAATTGAGTTCAATTTTGTACCAGTCTCCTTAATGTTATTAACATGCTCTTTTTATTCTTGGTAAGCATGTTTTGTCTGTCCCTCAGAGGAGACCAAACAACATTATATTTAAGGCAATAAACTACATTTTTGTAATCAGTTAAAAATCTTTGACATTTCTTATTAGATTTTGTTTAAAAGGCAATTTGTTTGTAATTTTTATGTCAAATTTTAATTCTTTTTTTTTTTTGAAGGTAAACGTTTTTGCTCAAACACCATTTTCTCAAATATAGCTCCAATTTTTTCTTCAAACTTCTGCAATGGATAGTACAAATTGCACTGTTTGATATGACATAAAGTTTATTATGGGGTATTGTTTTGTTTTTTTAAAAAAATAGACATGTCATTTTCTTGAAATATCTCTCACTGCTTTTGCATGCGCATTTCTGGCGACGTATATATTATTGTATTTGTGAGGGAAAGTGCTTCAAATTAAGTTTTTCGGAAATCAATAATTTTTCGTGAAAAAGAGTTTTAAATTTCGCGCATACAGTAATGCTTATACGCCACTTTCTCACCAGAGGCGTCTCAGGCAAATTTTTCAATGAAAATTGCCGTATAGGGCGATGTTTTACTCTTCTCTGATATTCTTTAATTTACTCTCTGTTGAAGGGTTTGCAGGGTTGTAGAATGTTTCGGAGTCTCTCTTCTCTAATGGTTGCGTATCAATCACCCAAATTATCGACGCGATGATGATTAAACAAAACCATACAAATAACAAATTTTCAATATTTTTTAAAATCTACAGATATTTAATGGTAATAGTAATAAAACAGCTAAGAAATAGTCATGCAACAACGAGAAGTTCGCAAAGGATTCACCAATATTAACATTAACCCCATAAGTGTAGTACATGTTTTTCTCGGGTGGCGGTCTTTCCCCCCGTATGGCGAGATCCGTCGCCTAGCGGGGTTTCGCCAAACATGTTATCTCCCACCAGCGGGGCACCTCCCCAGCCGGGACAAGCTCTAAGCTCCCGACTGGTCTCCCGGCATGTGTGGTAGTGTGCTGCATGTAAGGGATAAGGATAGGGCAAGGAAGATGAAGGTAACATCGCGCGCTGCCCGTGGCGCGTTTATTATAGTACTGCTCCCGCATTCGCCTGGCATTGACCGGAGAAACCACGGAAAACTACCGATCAGATCAGCCGGCCGCTAGAATTCTAATTTTTGTAGGTTTATTGTTGGTTATAATGGTGAGTCTTTGTTAGTTTATATCGAGTGGTATTGTTTAATTAATATCTTATTTAATTAAACTTTAAGGAAAAATTAAATAATATATTAATTAAGATAAAGATAGGTTTTGAAATAAGGTCATGTACAATATTTCGAAAATGTTGCGTGAAATATAGGCAATTTTTAATTTTGTCTAAATAGTTGTTTCTCAAAAATGGCACCAACAATTTTGATTAAATTTGGGCCTCGGATAGCTTTGAAATAAGGTCATGTACAATATTTCGAAAATTTTGCGTGAAATATAGGCAATTTTTAATTTTGTTTAATCAATGGTTTCTCAAAAATGGCACCAACGATTTTGATTAAATTTGGGCCTCAGATAGCTTATAGAACGTTTAAGAGAATGCAGGTCTTATGTTCGTTGAAAATTCTCATTTTTGCAATTGATAATTGCAAAAAGTCAGCGCGGCGGCACGGCCAGCCCCGGCGGAGCAGGCGGGACTTGCGGGATAGGCAAGCCAGACAGTCGGTTTATGCTTTCGTCACTTTGCATCTCAATCTATTTTTCCACAGATACCAATCTAGAGAGGTAAACGGTCTGTAATAGTAGTTCATAACTATCTTTTTCTTTTTTTTCGTCTTCCTTCGAATACGATCTTAAAATTGTTTGAGGCATTACTCAAAATATCGATTCCGATTTGGAACTGATTTTTTATTTTTTTTATTTATTTTTTTATGTACTAATTCTGCAAATATCACCATTATTCCATCTCCTCGCATCTAATTTTAGATATATTTTACTTCTAAGGTCTTTTGTTATCATTCCACGTTGCTCTAAGATCTTCCGTTGTCAAATACCGGTAAGAATGAGCGGAGTATACTCACGAGCTCTTTTATCCTACAACTCGATTTTTGATCTCAAAACGACGTTTACCTGCTTTAAACGGTTCATCTGGTGAATCTCTAAATAATATACAATATAATAACAAATACATTTATTATTTACAAAAATATATGTATACAAAAATAAACCCCCACCTCCCGAAAAGTAATCGGCTGGATCCGCTCCTGCTGTAACACCTGTTCTAACTCCGTAAGAGGAAGGCGATAACACAGACCCTCGTATGTCATCGGAAGCGACCGCAGATCCTACACAGATCTGGCGTCTCCCACGGCAACGCTTCACGGAGAGAGGCGAAACGATGAGGGGGAGACTTGAATTTTTATGACGCGAGCTACAATTACTGGTAACATTGGGGAAAGTTTTATCTCGTTAACTGAAAGTAAATTATAATTTTGAATTTCTTGATACTTTTTATGCGTGTAGCCGCAGTTATCTACAGTGTAATTTTTGTTTATTATTATTACTATTATTATTATAATTATTTCTATTCACATTTATTCAAAAGCACCGAAATCAAGGGTAGACCTGTGAGATCGGAGTCGCTAGGACAGACATGCAAAACGTTCACAATCTCTGTTGTACAGACTAATAGGCAGATACAAGAGAGAGAACACAAAGCTTTTGTGACTGACCAACGAAATTCTAAAAGTTTGTACATCTTATGTTTGTAACATGAAAAAAGTAAATTATGAAAAATGAGTGGTCTCTGCGACTTATTACATTGAAGAGGTCTGCAGTTTTCGAATTATGTTTTTGATGGATCACTCACCGTCTCTTGTTTTCCATTTTCCAAGTCGTGAGATTAGGAGATTCTCCTTTTCCTCTTTCGAGATGACGGCAGATATTTTTTTGTTGGTGGTGTTGTAAACGATTCTGATGCAGAAGCAACGTTGGAATTCTGATTTTCGCAGTGATTATTGGAGGATCTAAAATATTATTGAAAGAAATGTTTACAAACACTCAATTCCTTGGCCATTTTGTACTTGAATTACAGTGCAGTATACTCCTCTATAAATCGAAGTTTTTAGTACCTGAGATAGTACAATCTAAAAGCCACTTTCACACTCTGCAGTCTCAACAAATTACTTTTGACGTTGAAAACCTGAAAAGTGTTCACACTAGTGCAACGATTTTTGACGCCTCATCTTTCGTAAGGCGGCAATTTGACAATAATCTCTCTTGAATAGTGAGGGAAATTCAATTACATTGCACAAATAAATATATTTCCAAAACTTTAATTAACCACATACTTAAATATTACTGTCATCTGTCGTACATACGAGGTTGAACTAAAGAATTCGCCGAAGACCTACAGTGTAGGTATTCAGCATATTGACGCGTTTTGCAATTTGCCGCCTGCGCGAGCAGTCGATATCACTTCATCTAATATAGAATGTTTCTTGTCCTGAGAAGACATGAACTCAATGAGACGTGATGTTTGCTTCTTGTTCGTAACACAAGTGTATAGCGTATTCATTTTAATTTGGTTTGTGACTTTTGTGGAACGGTATGGCTTCTGTTCGTAGTAGAGGCCAAACAATACACAGTTAAGCTAGGGAAATTATATGTCTCGTTATTAAGAAATGTGACGAAGAAAAGAATTCGGGCGTTCTTCAACACACGCTACAGAACAGCAATTTTCGGGTAGTAAACTATACTGAAGTATTTGTTCGAACTGTGACATCGATTAAAAAATGAGGATTTGAAGCCGGCGGAGCAGCCTTCAGTACTCCCGGTAAGAAAAGGCCATGTTGTGAAGATAAAATAATTCCACATTGATGGCATTCATTTATTGCTTATTTGTTTTCCTTATTCTCGTATGATGTTTTAATTTTTGTCTATGGATACTTGGCGTAATATATTTGGGACAGCTAGTAGTTGTAGATTAGGCGAGGGGGGGGGGGTGCAGCTTCCAAGAACACCGAGCTCATTCTTCAGCCTCGCAATCAAGTGAACTATAAGAATGAGGTGGTTCGTGAATGAACAGACGCAGTAGACACGTAGACGTGAAGCAGGAAGTGTAAAGCGGAGAAGGGCACCAAGTAAGCCAGCCAACAGTGAACTTGGTGCGAGCATTCTCCACGTTGTCTATTTGCGAACCACTGTCCCAGTGCCATATCGGCCATAACGACCGCCAGATGCATTCGGAGCAACAACCTGCTCAATAGTTTTCACAATGGACAGACTGAATCAGACCCGCAGAGAAAATTCAAGATTTTCTATGTGAAATATAAAGAATAAGTTTCACAATCTTGGAAACTCAGACATCGAAGTGAAGATTCGATGGATTATAATACGATATAAGCGATACTATAGTTTGGTATACTTTGGTTTTACTATTACTATACTTTGGTTTTTACTCCAGAAGCGTGCCTATTATTATTATTATTATTATTATTATTATTATTATTATTATTATTATTATTATTATTATTATTATTATGTACAACGGAGTCCTTGTATTTCTTTCTTTTCAAACATTATATTTCTCTGCAAAGAAAGCATATGACCAGACGAAAGTCAGAAAATTTTATAGGGTATTCCAGCCAATTCCAAGACAAGATAAAGAACAGTTTATTCAAGAAAAAAGCGAAGAAGTGAAAGAACATAACAAATGGAGATCTTAATAAATTTTCCAGGTCATCCGAAATATGACCAGGGAGTGTAAACCAACAATGGCGAATGTTAAGAACGAGAACGACAAAATAAATACAAGAAAAGAAGAGATCACGAAAAGATGGGAAGAATACACGAAAAAGTTATATGAGAAGAACTTACAAATAGAGTAGGGGATAAATATAGATGATTACGAAAAGGAACCAGAGATAGAAGAAATGCATTGGGCGACAACACCACTGAAAAATGGGAAGTCCCCGGCTGTAGATAATATTAAAATCGAACTATTCAAAGATACAGGAGAAGAAATCTTGGCGAAACTAACACAATTATGCAATGTGATCTGGAAAAGAAAACAGCGAACAACAAATTTGCAACGCACTATAATTATTCCATTACCAAAGAAAGGAGACAGTCGAGATTGTGCAAATAACAACACAATTGCTTGAATATCGTGTCATTCAGTCAATCGGCAAAAGTCATCCCTCGGAAAAAGAAAAAAAAAATTAAAATGTTGTTGATGTAAGCATATACCGTCTTAAGATTTTCAAAAACAATTCACATCGAAAGAAACATCATTTTCTATCCCCTCTGGAAAGGTGTGTAGATTACATTACGTCGCGTAAACGTTAGCGTAAAGCATATCCTAAGATCATACTCACAGAAAAAGATTTCCTTAGTTTTTAAACTCGTTTGAATGTTCCATATTATTTATATCATTGTGGCCGATACGTCACGAAAGAGCACACCCAAAATTCGCAGGGTTGAAAGGAAATCAATACTCGAATGATCACGAGCCCTTTCAAGAATTTCATCTCGCGGAGTATTCTGGTCAGTCAATTTTTGTTGGTGGATGTGACAAAAGATGGTGGATGTACAGTGGTAAAGAAAAGAAGGTACGTAATTTAGTAAATGGTTGGTAGGGAACTGGGTGCAATAATTAAAAGGGGTAAAAATACATTTTAAAAGTAGCCGAGAACGTAAAAGGAACTGTTGGAAATATACATTTATATTGTAAGGTTGAAGTTTGTGAACATGTCGACAGTGTCGCCATCTGCGTCTAGTATATTATTGGAAATGTACTCTATATTGAGAGATTGAGGTTTGTGAACGCGCTGACACTGTCTTCATCTGTTTTTGGTATGTAAACGAATGATCATATTCATTCGTCCTTTTGTCTTACTGTGCAGCAATGTAGTGTTTGTAAAAGACCGTCAAAGACGTTCAATAAGAGTTTATATATATGTATTTTGTTATAAATAAAAGTGAAATGCAGTGTAGTTCTCAAGAGTTAATTTAACATGGTAGCAGAGCGTGGTTTCCGGATGCAGATGAATTGCTGAAGAGGTTATATTGGAGTTCAGCCCAGTGTCCGTCGATTCGAGGAAGTTTGCGACATGGACGACCTGAACATTCCAGCTTTTGATGGAGAGGACTACGCAAACTGGAAAACGAGGTTAACTATCTATTTGAAATTAAAAAAATGCCATGAGGTGACCACGAGGTCGAAGCGAGAAGAAGACAAGGACGTAGAATGGGAAGAACAGAACCTGAAGGCGATGCATTGCATTTTTAGTGCAATTACTAACAAGCAGCTAGAGTTCGTGAATGATAAAGTAAGTGCTTTCGAGGTTATGAAGAAGTTTGACGAGCTATACTCCAAAGAGTCAACAGCGTTGCAGATTGTCTGCAGGAACAAACTAGATGGACTCAGATTAAAGAATTACAGCGACATAAATGAATTCTTCACTGTGTTTGAGAAATACATAAACGAACTGAAGTCAGCCGGGGCCAAGGTAAGCGAAGAAGAGAAACTAAATTACATGCTCAAAACGCTGCCCGAGTCACTAAGTTATATCGGAGATCTAGTGGATGTTTTGAAGAAGGAAGACCGGACTGCGGAGTACGTGAAGGCAAAAATAAGGATGAAGAGCATCAAGGAGAACCAGGACAGTGAGGGCGTAAAATCAAATGCATTCATCTCGGAGAAGAGACCTAGTGCGAGCGGCCAAAAAGTGTGCTACGGATGTGGTAAACCAGGACACTTCAAGAGGGAATGTCGACAAACTGAGAATCATCGAGGTTCCCGGGGACGTGGCGGAAGAGCACGAGGTAACTATGGAGGTTATGTCAACCAAAGTTATGAAAATGGACATCGCGGAGGCAGAGGAGGACCACGTGGGTCCAGAGGCGGTCGCTATGGTCACGACCGATCTTACCTACAGAACGAGCAAGGAGACCGACATTACCGACAGGACGACCATGGTGGTAGGAACCGTGGAGAACAACAGTTTTATCAGAATGTAAGTGGCGCAAGCAGTTTCGTGACAGAGGTCTTCGCCAAGGAAGTAAACAGTGTAACACAGGATTCAGGTCAGATTGAAATTAATTGGTTGTTAGATAGCGGTTGTACAGATCATATAATTAATAAAGAGGAATATTTTTCTAAATGCGTAACGTTAAAAGAACCGATTAATGTAAAAATCGCGAACGGAAAGATTTTAACGGCAACTAAAGTTGGTAATGTAATTAGCGATTTTTTAGTGTTTGACAGATTAGAACGAGTTGAAATGAAAAATGTATTTTACATTAAAGATCTAGATAGGAATTTAATTAGTTTTTCAAGAGTCACAGAGAAACATGATATTATTGCAAAAGGCATCAGCGCAAAAGTTTTTAGTAAAGATAGGGGTTTAATTGCAGTTGCATGGAAACAAGATAGGTTATATAAAGTGACAAGTGTGATCAACAAAGGGGAATTTAACGTAAACTTCTGCAATAAAGAAAATATGACAATAAAGGAAAAGTGGCATAGGATACTGGGGCACGTAAATTTCAATTATTTAGATAAAATTTGCAAACATCAATTAGTAGATGGAATCCCTCAAAACGTCGAGTCTGAACCTATGAAATGTAAAGTGTGCATAGAAAATAAAATGCATAATGTTCCTTTTAAAAACAACAGAAATAAGGCTAAAGAAATCCTAGAAATTGTTCACACATATCTAAATGGGCCACATTCAACAGTAGGTATGCATGGTGAAAGATACTTTGTTTCTTTTATTGATGATTATAGTAAACTTGCACGCGTTTACACAATTAAAACTAAAGACCAATTATATGATTGTTTAGTTGGGTATGTAAATGAGGTTGAAAATCTTACTGGGAAAAGGATTAAGAAATTGCGGTGTGATAATGGAAAAGAATACATGAATAATAATATATATCAATACATCAAGGAAAAGGGGATTGTTTTAAATGCGTGCCCGCCATATGTGCATGAGTTGAATGGAACTGTTGAGAGGTTCAATAGGTCAATCATGGACATGTCAAGATGTTTATTAGCCGAAGCAAAAGTTAACAATAGGTTTTGGCCAGAAGTAGTTTGTGCTGCCGCGTATCTGAAAAATAGATGTCTTGCAAATACCGCAGAATTGAAAACTCCTTATGAAATATTTTTTGGAGAAAAGCCTAATGTCACACATTTAAAATTGTATGGAAGTAGAGTCTTTGTAAGGGTGCCAGAACAATTGAGAAAGTCAAAATGGGATAGAAAAGCAGATTTGGGAGTTCTGTTAGGTTACAGTGACGTTGGATATAGGGTACTCATAAATAATAAAATTGTTGTGGCCAGGCATGTAGAGGTTGTTGAAGAAAATATTAGATGTGTAGGTTTAAAGGATAATGGTTCCGTGAGTAAAAGATTAGATGAATCTGGGTGTGAAAATTGGGAAACTGGGTCTGAAGATAACAGCGAGGACGAAGAAAGGTTAGTCGAAATCGAATCTCCAAAAGCAGCGCTAAAGGAAAAAACAACAAGGTCGGGTAGAGTGGTTAAAACTCCACAACGCTATAGGGATGATAATACAAGTAACTTTATTTATATTAACGTATGTAGTGCAGATAGCCCGGTTAGTTTTGAGGAGGCGATTAATAGCAATGAATCGAAAAGCTGGAGTCAAGCTATGGATAGGGAAATTGAATGTTTGAAGAAAAATGACACATGGGAGTTAGTTAGTAAGCCAGAGGGCAAAGATCTTATAGATGTTAAATGGGTTTTTACTAAAAAGTTTGATAATAGGTACAAAGCAAGATTAGTTGTTAGGGGATTTCAACAAAAGGAATGTGTTGATGATATATATGCACCAGTAGCTAAAATGCAAACTTTGAAGATTTTACTGTCATACTGTTGTCATTTTGGTTTAATTATTGAACAAATGGATGTAGAAACAGCCTTTTTAAATGGCGAAATCATGTCAGAAGTTTATGTTAAACAACCTGAAGGCTACGAAGACGGCACAAATCGAGTGTGCAAATTGATGAAAGCACTGTACGGTTTACGAGAAAGTCCGAGAGCTTGGTATGAGTGTTTAGATACTTTCTTGAAAAGTTTAGGATTCCAAAGAAGTGAATATGATTATTGCCTTTATGTTTTGCGAAAAAGTAATGTCCTGATTTACTTGATAATTTTTGTTGACGACTTGCTCATTTGTTGTGTAAAGAAAAGTCGAATTAAAGAAATCAAAAATTTGTTGTCAAATAGATTTAGTATGAAAGATTTAGGTGAGGTTAAAAGTTATTTAGGAATTGATATAAATTACGAATACAAGAAAAACAAAATGAGCTTGAGTCAGGAAAATTATATTAATTCATTAGCCGAAAAATACAAGATTAAAGACTCAAAATTATATGCTACACCGATGGAAGTTAACTTGAAATTAGAACCAACTCAGGAATTGCGTAATGATATAAAGTATAGAAATTTGATTGGTGCGTTGTTATATATTAGTTCAGGAACAAGGCCAGATATCAGTTATTCTGTTAATTATTTGAGCAGGTTTCAGAATTGTTATGACGGCACACACTATAAGTATTGTCTGAGAATCTTAAAATATCTGTATTTGACAAGAAACCTGAAATTGTATTATTGTAGAAACGAAAATGCAAAAGTTCTTGATTGTTATGTAGATTCAGATTGGGCAGGTGACAATATAGATCGTAAATCTACGACAGGTTATGTGATCCGTATGTTTGACAATGTTGTATTTTGGAAGTCTCGCAAACAATCAAGTGTAACAAAAGCTTCGACGTATGCAGAGTATGTTGCGCTATCAGATGCTGCGAGTGAAGTGAAATTTCTAAAAGATGTAATGAAAATTTTTGATTTGAATTTTGATGAACCGATTGTAATATACGAAGACAACTCAGGAGCATTGAGTATCGCTAAATATGGTAACTTTACAAAAAACTCAAAACATATTGAAGTCCATTATCATTTTGTCAACGAGTTGTATATGAATGGTTTAATTGATATAGTCAAAGTAAATACTGATGATAACATGGCAGATATTTTCACGAAAGCTTTGTGTAAAGACAAGTTTGTGTATTTTAGGAATATGATGAATATTAACTGAATTTAAGATAGTATGTATATAAATGTAAGGAGGCGTGTTGGAAATATACATTTATATTGTAAGGTTGAAGTTTGTGAACATGTCGACAGTGTCGCCATCTGCGTCTAGTATATTATTGGAAATGTACTCTATATTGAGAGATTGAGGTTTGTGAACGCGCTGACACTGTCTTCATCTGTTTTTGGTATGTAAACGAATGATCATATTCATTCGTCCTTTTGTCTTACTGTGCAGCAATGTAGTGTTTGTAAAAGACCGTCAAAGACGTTCAATAAGAGTTTATGTATATGTATTTTGTTATAAATAAAAGTGAAATGCAGTGTAGTTCTCAAGAGTTAATTTAACAGGAATATCCAAAAATGAAGTCAATCGTGTGAATGAATTTTGCAGAGCAATAAGTATCAGCAGACATTCTTTCTTTAGAATGAAAAAGGAAAATGAGAATGGACAAATAACAATCTCGAAAAAAATGAAGTTCACCACGTTGAAATATAGAATCGGTAGGGAAATCAAGTACGACGATTTTGTACATGCGGAACGTCTCAAATTCCATGCGATTTTATTTTATGATGTTCCTGCAACAATGGTGTGTGTAATAAAAGATGAGATAATGATGTAATATAAGATAATGATAAACATTTACCAAATTTCAAATATTCAACATTCTATCGCTTATTGATGGAAATGGGATTTGAATTTGAAAAGCGAGAAAAAGACAGTAATGAGAAATGATATAATATTGTGCCAATAATCTACGAGAAATGCGAAAGTATAGAAATGAGAAAAGGAACCCAATGTGCTAAGACGAAATTCGGATAAATGTTGGTTATAGTGTTTCGTTTATTGCGTAAATTAATTAATTTGACGGCGCAATCAACAATTTTAGAGATTTTTTCATTTTATAAGAAAATACATGTAGAAGGTCTCTGTGTATTAGATATTTACGCTAATAAAATTATTACTATATAATAATAATAATAATAATAATAATAAAGGCCCCAGCCTGAAGGAATGCGAAAGCGTTCCCAGGCTGAGGCCAGAAGAAGAAACAGGTGGTTATTTTTAGTGAGGTCGCCTAGCAAGAGGTAATCCCACACTGTTGAGCAACCGGTCCCGCTCTTCGCCTTTTGAAGGTTTTTTTCCACCTGGCGCAAAATAATAATAATAATAATAATAATAATAATAATAATAATAATAATAATAATAATAATCAACGCACCCAATTAGAAGCGAAGGGAACGATGAACCGGGGAGTATCGACGTACATACCTTCAGCAAAGAAGAGCTAGTAGCGGCGGTAAGCTCCCTAAAAACCAAGAAGGCACCTGGACCGGATGGCATACAGGCGGAAGTCTATAAGGCGATCATGGAATCAACCCCACAACTGCTATTAGACATGTACAACACTTGTCTCAAAGCAGGTATATTTAGCACTCGCTGGAAAACCGCGCGACTGGCACTCATAAGCAAGGGCAAAGGCGACATGCACACGCCAACAGCGTACAGACCTATCTGCATGTTAGATGTAGCGGGGAAAATCCTGGAAAAGCTCCTGAAACCGCGGTTGTTGGCGGCCACCGAAGCTGCAGGAAATCTGTCCGACCAACAGCACGGGTTCAGACGAGGGCGCTCCACGATAGGAGCCATACGGGAGGTTATCAGAGCCGTCGACAGAGCGAACGAGGCATGCCACGCGGCCCGCCCAATCGTCCTTCTTGTGACCCTCGACGTCAAGAATGCGTTCAACTCGGCAAGATGGGCTGACATCCTGGACGCGCTGGAAAACACCTTCAAAGTCCCCAAATACCTTACCCGTATGGTAAGGGACTACCTTAAGGACCGTTACATCCTATACGAGACAAAAAACGGGCAGAAATCCAAGCCAGTCACCGCCGGTGTTGCACAGGGCTCAATACTAGGACCAGATTTCTGGAACGCAGTATACGACAGTCTACTAAGGACAGAGATGCCGGAAGGCACTCTTCTGGTCGGATACGCAGACGACACAGCGGCCGTCATAGAAGCCCGTAGCGTTGAGCTAGCCCAACTAAGGCTAAACCAAGTCATGAGGCGAGTCAGTGATTGGATGGAAGGCCACGGTCTGCAGTTGGCACCCGCAAAAACGGAAATCGTGGTACTCACCAAGAAAAGAATCCCCACCATCTTACCCTTACAAGCGGGAAGAGAAAGGGTACTAACGAAACCGTTCACAAAGTATCTGGGTGTAACCCTGGACACGAAGCTGACTTTCTGGCCCCACATTAAGAAGGCCGCCGACAAAGCTGCAACCACAACCGCAGCACTGAGCAGGTTGATGGCCAATGTAGACGGCCCACGACCGAACAAAAGGAGACTGCTGATGTCGACAGTACAGTCAATGCTATTGTACGGAGCTGAAGTGTGGGCCGAAGCGATGACTGTGAAAAAATACAGAACACGGATCACAGCTGTTCAGCGTAGGGGAGCACTGAGGGTGGCATGCTCTTACCGAACAGTCTCCGCAGACGCCATCCTTGTGATCGCCGGAGCAATACCGATCGACCTGCTCGCGCTGGAGCGCAAGCGAACTTATGACAGGAGCGCAGGCGACGGCAGAGCGAAAGCGGCACAAGAGGAGCGGAAAGAGACAATGGAGCGCTGGCAGGAACGCTGGAACGACGGGACCAAAGGGAGGTGGACGCACCGACTTATTAAGAAGTTGCTGTCATGGGTGCAACGCGAGTTTGGGGAAGTGAACTTCTACCTCTCACAGTTCCTGACAGGACACGGCTACTTCAGAGACTATCTCTACCGCATAGGGAGAGTTCAAACACCCCACTGTAAGCACTGTGGAAATCAATTGGACACCGTCGAGCACACCTTTTTCCAGTGTACAAACCGGAAAGAAAAACTCTATAAACTAGAGGAAACGACAGGTAGTCCCACGCCAGAGAATATTGTCGACACAATGCTAAAAAATGAGAAGTCCTGGAACGCAATTTCCCACTTCATAGAAAGCGTTCTGCGGGCAAAGAAGGAAGAAGGCTGTCTAAGCGATAGCGTATAAGGACGGAACAAATGAAGAAGCATCCATCAGGAAAGGCCCCAGCCTGAAGTAATGCGAAAGCGGTCCCAGGCTGAGGCCAGAAGAAGAAACAGGTGGTTATTTTTAGTGAGGTCGCCTAGCAAGAGGTAATCCCACACTGTTGAGCAACCGGTCCCGCTCTTCGCCTTTTGAAGGTTTTTTTCCACCTGGCGCAAAATAATAATAATAATAATAATAATAATAATAATAATAATGATGATGATGATGATGATGATAATGTGTGCGAATAAACTTTTAGCAAACGTGTCGCGAAGACAACAACGCGCGGATTCTTCGACTGTTGTGCCTTTACTACTGTCCTGCGCAACGCTGCTCCCGCGGGCGTTTTGCACTACCGAGCAAGCTGTTTTCCCGCGAGAACGCCGAAAGTGCAAGTGGTGGGGCGAAGACAGCTTTGCGGAGAGGGGAGGCGTTGGAGCGGGGTCGCCGTGGCGCGTAGATTCAATGCCTGGGCGTCTAATGGAATGGTCCATGCTGTGAAATGATTTACCCACTTATTTAAATGGGCAGTCTATTGTATTTCTAGTTAAAAGAGCCGTATTTCCTTGGTAATATTTTTTGTGCACTGCTATGTATCGTAACTCATAAACAATATTTTAAAGCAGTGGCCATTTAAAAAATGTATTATGTAATTTTAACCCACAAAAATTTACAATTTAATAATTGATTTTTCACAAAGAATGTTAAAAATCATGAAATGATATAATAACGGCTGAAATTGAGGGCAGTCTGTCACATCGTGGTAGATGTAAAAATGAAATTCAGGCAATTTCAAGAAGAGTAATATTCGGCAGCACATGATTGTGACCATTCTCCCTCATTGTGAAGCTGAATAAAAGGTGCCACCGAGCAAAACTGTTTTACAATATTTTAAGGGCAAACCTGGAATAATTTTGACACTTGTTGAATAGAACGTAAAGGGCATATTTTTTATATGATTTCGAAAATGATTATGAATAAATCATGTTCGTTGATTTGAAACATAATGAACTCTTGTCTGATATTAGAGAATTAGTGCAGAAACTAATCATGATTTTTCATGAATACAATTTTTGAGCTTCAATAAAACCGTCTTATTCAATTAAACACAGTCAATGAAAATATAACATATTACTTCAAACAAGTAAGATTCAACATCACAATTTTGTATTTAGCAGCTCGCTAAATTTGTTACGATTACATCGTAGCAAAACGAATTATATTTTCTGCCCTACAAGCAATTAAAATACTTAACGTATCCAAATCAAATATGCATGTCTAATTCGTTTAGGTTCATTCTGTACATTGCCATAAATCGACATTTCAAAAATAGAAGGTACGATACTTGCACGTGTGTAACACTCCGTCATTGTTGCAATTGCTCTTTCAAGTTACGCGCTTCGGTTCGAATTGCCCATTCTCATTGGCGGTCTCCCCTCTTAGAATGAGTCTTACCCCCCCCCTTGCACGCGGCCCGGGTCTGCAGTCGAGTTGCTCGCGCGCGGCTCCCGAGGTCTCTCAAAGTGCAGAATGTCGTGCAGGCCTGCTTTACAACGCGAAAAGCATAAAATTTGGACGTGAAGCGAACTCAGTGAACGGAAGTGTGAAGTAGCTTCTTAACAAAGTAGATAGTGACCTCTGGAATCATTTATGGTATTACTTGCGCAACGTTTCTTGAACGATGACCTTGCTTCCCCCTCTGACACAATAAACAGATGAAGACAAAAGTTCGCAGGGTTGACATTTCAAACACGTCTTCACCGGCTCGAAGTCGAAACCATATTCTGTTGAGGACAAGAACTTATGTCCGTGATTTTCTCCAAAACATCTAAAGAAATGACCAAAGCAGGTGAAGATCCATCACAGGAGATACCTCGAACTCCTGAGAAAGTTAAAACGCAAATGATTAAGAAAGTTATGAAGGCAAGACTGATTCTCCAGAGATTGGCATTGCTTCATAAACTCTAGTGGCTGATTACTTAACTAATAACCCTACACTACTTCAATCCATCGTTCAAGAAAAGTTGGGCGAGTAATAATTTCACCCCCGCTGGCAGCACCATCACGGTGGAACACAATTTGATGCTAGCACATCCCGACGTCGCCTCAGAGGAAACTCCTTGCGTCTCGCGAGGGAACATCAAAAATGGCTGACACTAGAGGATTCAATTGAAGATGCTTTCCCAAAGAAAATGGATGGAAGCGCAGAACGTGGAGCTCCCAAAGCAACTCTCCGCCTGTGGAGTAAGTTAAGGTCGCTCGAAGAGATTGAAGATGACACTTTTCGGGAACTTTCGAAAATATTTACCTCCATCAGCAAAGTGGCATCTTCCGTTAGAAATATTCACAAAGCCGTGAAAGACGACGTGACTAGCACTAAGAACAATTTATCATCTTGAGACCACTTGGAAGGACATAATTACGAAGAAACGTAATTTCCAGGAGATCTTGGGCTTGGGGGTTATAGGTAGTACATCGTCTTATGAGAAACCATCAATGGCAGACGCAATGAATGTCAGGAGCAGAAAAGTAAAACCGCACGGGAAGGAACAGGAAGTTTACCCGAATTTATTTGCAGGTGCAAGACAGTGACACTTCCTTGTCAGAAGAGGATAGAGGGCAAGATGCACAAGAAGGCAGTGAAGATGACGAGAGACCACAAAAAATAATCGGTGAAATCCTGAAGCAGACGATCGAGAGTTTACAGAAGAGAAGGCAAAGAAGAAGGAGAAGGAAAACCGCAGTAAAAGCAAAATGCAAAAGAAGCAATCAAAGTGATCGCAAAACAAGTTACATCCTATGCGAGCATCATTAATACGAAGCTAAAGTTGTATCATTACAAAAAACTAAGAAAGACGAGCTCCTCATCGTCATAGAAAAGGAAGGAAAATCTGTAAAAGTAAAAACACATATGTATATGAAAAATGTATAAATAAGAGACATGGGTGAGGCCACAACGGAGGAAGAGGTGGAAATCGCAATAAAAACCATCTTATCGGAGCTAAAACTGTCATCTATCAACTGCTGGCTACAAAAAAGAAACGGAGACACCCAGGCTGCAGTGGTACTGATGGGAGAGAATGCAGCTGAAGCTCTCTTAGAAAAAGGGAAAGTCAGAATTGGGAGAGTAAGATAAAGCTGCAGAGTAAGATAAAGAATAGAAATTACCCGATGCAAAACATTGTCAGGGTATGGACATATTGCGGGACACTGTTCTGGTATCGATAGAAAAGATGCCTGCTGGAGATGTGAGAAAAGGGCCTAAATCAAGCGATTGCGAAAAGGAACCAGAATGCGTGATATGCAAGGACAATGCGAAGAAAAATGTGTCACGCACTGAGGAGTATGTAATGCATAACCTATAAAAAAGAGCTGGAGAAACAGGAAAGAAAATGGAAGTGATATTTCTACAAATTAAATTAGGAAGAGGGAAATATGCTAAAGATTTATAAATGCAGACGGTTAACGAGAAAGATATAAACATATTTCTAATCAGTGAATTCTACAAATAGCCGAATCACGTTTCCTAGTACCAGCATATCACACGGGCAGCAATAGCAATTTGCAACAATGCACTCAGCATCAGAACTACTGCGAGACAACTGCAGGGTATGTATGTTTAGAGACCGAAGGAATTCAGATATACAGCTGCTACCACTCGCCGAATGACACCGAAGCAATTTTTACGAAATATATAATGAACTAGAGAACAGCTTTTGGACTGCCAGAGGAGACATCCTCATCACACGGGACTTCGAAGCCAAAGAGGCGTTCTGCGGGTCTTTGGAACTGTTTTGGCGAAAATTTTGGAAATGTCTGGGGGGCTTTATGTAAAGTACCCCCAAATTTTGAAGAAAGTTTATCAAAATCGCGGCGCCTCGAGTCGAAACAGATCGACCGGGGAATATCCTTTTTGTAAAAAAAAATTGTATGGTTTAGGCGCTAGTAGTGGTCACAGACAAACGCACAGACGGACAGACACACGGGCAGACAGACAAACAGACGGACAGACAAACGGGAGACCGGACGCTGTGAAACAACTAGTGGTGCTGCAAATGGCACAGGCTTTCCCGGATTAGTTTTCTATTTCTTTTGGTCTCAGGTAGTTATTCGGACTTGCCACATACTCTTGCCAGCTGGCATCTTTCGTATCGCCCATCTAAATTACATTTTTGAAATTTTCTTAACTTTTCAGTTTCTTAATAGTAAAATGGAAATATCGTTTAAGAATATTAAATATCAGTAAAACCTCGTCCTAAATGGCAATTTTCTTTGAAATATTTGGAGCCGTTTTTTAGGAAAATGGAGTCATTCCAAATCCCACACTCACAAAACATCACTATATTTTTGCGACTTGAAACTTTTTTATGAGTTCTAGGGTTGAAAATAGGTGAAACATATTTTTCTTTTTTTACTAAACCCACCCCTTTTAGCATAATTAATATTTACTTTTTCCGAAAAATCAAGCGCGCCCTAATGTTTAAAAAAAGTGCATATACCGTTTTATTCAGAGAAATAAAATTACCCTTAAATTTAATTTACAAAGATGTACTTTCATGTAGTGAAAATATAATTTTTGTAAACATATTATTTAAATATTTAAAATATATTTTAATTTTTAAAATGCAAATTTTTGCTTTAGGACGACACTTACATTATTTGTTAAAAATACTCATGTACTCGTATTATTACATTAATTTTGTATAGATCTGCCGCGTGAAAAATTGGGACACACATAAATAACATTTTGAAAAATAGTTTGTTCACCGGCGCACGTAATAGGCCCGCTGTCCGCCGGACGCGCTGCGCGGGGCGTCAATGACACGACATATCGTGAAGCCCAAACATAACGTCTCATTTGGTGTACAAATCGCGTTCGCCTGACCCCTTGCGGGGTCTCTTCGAACAGTGGGCTTCCAGAGGGTTGTTGTTTGGGTTTTTTTGACTCCTCTCTCCCATACGGGACGGGGATCGGGAGTCTGGGTTGTTTGCGGAAGGGTTAATTGTTCTATGGAGAGAGGGGTTGTTTTATTAAGGTTGTGGATGACGGGGGAGGGAAGGGGTGGGGTGAGAGGGAAGAGGTGGGCAATGATTTAGTCAAAGGAGGCGGCGGAGTCTTGTTGTCGACATGTACAGCGTGTCAGTGATTCTGTCAAGTCGTTGTCAGTTTAATTTGTCGTTGTTTGTTTTTGCCCTCTGGCTTAGGTGTTAGGAAGGGGAAGTTGGAGGATGTCTAAGGGATGCTTTTTGCGGGTGTGTCGGGGTGGGTTTCTGAGGATGTGGTGGTGAGGAAGGATTAGGTTTCGGAATAGAGGGTTGTTGATGTTTTTTATTTTTATTTTGGCTGTTGCGGAGTTGTGGAGGTATGTGAGGATGTGGGGTATATTGTTTTGGTGTCGTATGGAGTTGTAAATGGTGTACATGTACATGGGTGGGCGGAAGATGAGGCGGATGTTGTGGTTTTACACGCGGGTTAGTTTGGTGCGGTTGGTGTGGGACGTAGCGAACCAAGTGGGATGGGCATATGTTAGGATGGGACGGATATAGGAGTTGTAAGTTTGGATTTTTCTTTTGGTGGGTATATGAGGATTGGTGAGGATGGGATATAAGGTATTGGTTATCCTGGTTGTTTTGACAGTAATTTTATGGATGTGGTGGGACCAAAGGAGTCTGCGGGAGAAGGATATGCCAAAGTAGGATATTTCTGGTGTCCAGGAGATTGGTTCATTTCCAATGGTTATGGGAGGGAGTAAGATGGGTATGTTTTATAGGAGACAAGGATTGCTTGGAATTTGGAAAGGTTTATGATAACGGAGTTTTGGGAAGCACAGAGGTGGAAGTTGTTTAGGGATTCTTGGAGGCAGGATAAGGATCGGTTTAGGGAGCGGAAGGAAGCTAAGAAGGCAAGGTCATCGGCGTAAAGGAAAGTTTGTACTCCTGGTGTTGGTGGAACGTCATTTATATAAATGGAAAAAGGATTGGGGATAGCACAGCGCCCTGTGGGACGCCGGCTGGGATTGGGTAATTGGGAGAGGTTTTTGATAGGTGTCGGATGTGGAAGGAGCGATGATTTAAACAGCTTTTCAGTAGGGTGTGAATATGATCGGGGATATAGGGTCGGATTTTCATGAGAAGAATTGGATGGGAGACGGTGTCATACGCTTGGGTGAGGTCTGTGAAAATGGCAGGGATTTCTTTTCTATCTTGCAGTGGGGTGGCGATGGCTAGGGAAATGTTTAAAGTTTGGAAGGCCGCAGAGCGACCTTCACGGAAACCAAATTGTGTGGAGGTAATGATGGGATCGAGGAGAGGTGTTAGACGAAGAAGTATCATTCCGAATAACTTACCAAGGATGGGTAGTAGGCTGGTGGGATGGTGGTTCGATGGGAGCCGATGATCCATGGTAACGCGAGATGATCCCCACCATCACCCTTACTAGCCATGCAGCCCCATGAGGTCGATTTACTGTTGAGGTCGCCTGCGATAATGAAGGGGGTAGGGAAGGTTTTTAAGGTGGTTAGGTCGGAGTCGGGGATCGGTGTGTGTGGGGCTTTGTAACAGGATATCAGAAGTATTTGAGATGTGGAGGAGCCAATAGCGACTGCAGTACATTCTAATACGGATGTTGGAGGGAGTTGGTAAGGGGTGTATGGGATGGATCGTCGGATGAGGATTGCCGTACCGCCTCCAGCGGATGAGGTTCGGTCGGTTCTTGTCGTGTTGTAGTTAGTAATGGAAAAGGATCTGTCGGGTGTCAGCCACGTCTCTTGTAAAAATAGAATCCCGATGGAGTAATCTTTAAGGAATTGGGTGAGGATGGGTTATTTCTGATTTATGCCGTCTCGCGCGTTCCACGAGGGTAGGGTTAAAATTTTGGGAGGGGGAGCCATTAGTTGAGGATTTCAACTAATTTTATTCCTGCTATAATGAGTTTAGTGATGATGTCTTCTGGGCCTTTGAGGATTTCAAGGAGGGGTTAAGTTGAAGATTATCTTTTTCACTGTGGGATTTTGAGGAAGGCAGAGGAGGTCTTTTATGTCTTGGGAAGTTGATTGAGTAGTTTGTTGTTGAGTTGCGTGTTGTTGGGTTTGGCTTAGGTTGGTGGCGGAGGCGTAAAATTTGTTTTGGGGTCTTAGGGGGGAAAGTTTTGGTGTGCGTTGGTTGGGGGTGGATGGCTTAATGATTTGGTCATTTGTGCGTGTCGTTGTGCAAGGATTTATTCCATCATAATTAGTGTTTTTAGCTAAGCAAAGATTTTTTTCTGAAGAAGTGCCCAATACAATAGGGCTTGGGGTCCCACAGTATCTAAATGCAGCCATGAGCAAATGATATTGACATTAAAAGAGGAATGATAAATTTAGTCTTTGGTAGTTTTAGTATTTTAATAGAAACCCCTTTTCTCCACAGCGGTACATTTTGACTAGTTGTTTGCTAAACAGTAGCAATGCATTTGGAATAAGTCTCATATCTTATTTTCAAACCATATTTTCCAGGGCCATGCCAAATAATGCAGCTCTCAGAAGTATATGATGCTCTAATTTCATTTTATTAGCCTTAGTTTGGAATGTAGTTTAATCGGCATAATTATACTGAAAACATTGCAACCATCAAATAGCTCCTATGAATTACTTAATCCCACCGGTGGAAATAAAAATTTAACTTCTGTCACCTTATAATATGAAGCTTTACGCTATGTTGGAGAGAACTAAACTACTGATCTCGTTGTTAAGCCATCGAATTATCTAAGTTTCATCCTACGATTGGCTCGTATAATTAAGAAAACTAAAATTAGAGAGAAACAAGCATTGAAAAATATTTGAAAACTTTTTATTCTGTCACTGTTCTGCATGACATTGGAAAGAATTATTTCGTCTTCTCTCAAATTTCGCTTTGGAAACAAATCTTCCGCTAATTCGCTCAGACAGTGATATTTTCCGCTTGTGGGCCAGGCAACAAACAGTATTCCGTGATTCAAAGCAACGAAACTTTAAATAAGTACACTATGTGATCAAAATCAAAAGTATCCGGACACGTAGCTGAAAATGACTTCCCAGTTAGTGGCGCCCTCCATCGGTAATGCTGGAATTCAATAGGGTGTTGGCCCACCCTTAGTCTTAATAGTAGCTTCCACTCTCGCAAGCATACTTTCAGTCAGGTGCTGGAAGGTTTCTTGGGCAAAGGCAGCACATTCTTCACGGAGTGCTGCACTGAGGAGAGGTATCAATGTATGTCGGTGAGGCTTGGCACGAAGTTGGCGTTCCAAAACATCCCAAAGTTGTTCGATAGGATTCAAATCAGGTCACTGTGCAGGCCAGTCCTTTACAGGGATGTTATTGTCGTGTAACCACTCCGCCACAGGCCGTGAAGTATGAACATGCTCGATCGTGTTGAAAGATGCAATCGCCATCCTCGAATTGCTTTTCAACAATGGGAAGCAAGGAGGTGTTTAAATTATCAACGTACGCCTGTGCCGTGATAGGCCAATAACAACAAGGGGTGCAAGTCCACTCCATGATAAACATGACCACATCATAACACCTGGACGTGTCCAGATACTTTTGATCACGTAGTGTACGAGCATTAAGCACGTATGCCAATACCTGCTTTGTGCTCATAAGGACATAACGGCATTGCCCAATTTACCAAAGACTTTTCGCCCTACTCAGATGAGGAAATTCTGGCCATTACTAGCAATCACTGTAAAAAATATAGATATGTCTATAATGTTACTTTTTATAATTCTGCTCTTGCTAATTATGTAATAGCCCTTTTTTATATTCAATCTTATGCCTCAATTTTTCATTCTTTGCCCACGCGATCTGTTGGTACTAGTTAAGAAACTAGTCAACAGTAGTGTTTATGTGGTATCGAAATATTTTTATTTTCCATCTATGAAACAAAATTCATTCGTATAATTAAAAATAAAACTCATCATAAGAGTCCTTATTTTATTTATGTAGGTCTCACAATACCCAATACACAATACAATATCTCGCAAATAAATATTTCTGAATGTAATATGGACACTCTACTAAGGGACATCTCGCTCTAACCACTTTACTTAAAGAAGCAATCGCCTAGGGTTAATTTTTAATAGCAGAAGAAGGAAATTATGCAAAGAGTCTAAGAAAGTTCAAATTCTATTCTAAACAAAACGATAATGACAAAAGGAGAATTTCACATATTATATCCTGACCTGATGAAAGGTTAAAAGTTATTTCATTTCTTTATTATGTCTCATGATAATTTTTAAGCTAAATTGGATATTGTGAAAAATATAAGTTATAAATAAATATAAATAGTAACACAATTAAATTGAACTAAGGGACAGACTCATAATTGCATTACTTTATTTAGAAACTTACGAAAATAATCGGCACTATAATTTACGCAAGACACATTCAAAAAATTACATTGATTATTAAACTAATGGATCATTCTAAAATATGGCATAATTTATTCACCGTGCACAAATGAACCTAGTTTCTCCAATACTGCACAGCTTCTTATAAATACCTAGAAATTTAAATTTGGCAATTGTTACTCCCTGATTCAGACAGTTTAACTAACCAATTAAATTACTTACTAACAAGTTAATACATTGAAATAGAATAAAACTTAATATCATCCTGTACAATTCGGGATAATTCTGGATCAACATATTTAAATTGGAAACATTCATGATTACTCCACACGCTTCCGACCGTGCCGATGTCGTCATAGGCACTTCGGAATGTCCACAAGATCTTCCCTTCGGACTTTTTGCAATTTGTATTTTGTGTATTTTGTGTTTCCGTAAGGGTGCCGATCGTGCCGACCGAGTGCACGCACACTTATGGAAATCAATGGAATCAGCTTTTAAAAAATCCTGTCCGTCTCGTCCGTCCGTGCGCGCTAGGCTGTAGATGTCAGATGTGTATTGTGCGCGTAACGAAATACTAGAGAGACTACGCGCGTACCCGAAGCGCGAGTTTTCCCGCCGTAAATTCGAAAGTAGAAATTCAATCTAATTATTCATTAATTATTAATGAATACGAAGTCAACTGAAATAACGTGTTGAAATAATATGGATATGTTTTGTATTATGCTCGCGATAAACTGAAGAAAAGACAAAGGCGCGGGCCTAGCTTCAAAAGGAATTCCACGCATTTACCAAGCAAAAGAAAGTTTTTTTAAAAAAATATTTAAGTACTTAAGAACACATTGACGCGCGCGCGCACAGACACACACACACACACCCACACACACAATTGTCACTCCTAAAGACTTGATACATGTTTCTCTATGTATGTCGCCGTGCCGAACCCGAACCTAAAGCCAGAATTGCGCCATCTCCCTTCATTTTTTCTAAGATCGGAAGAAAAAAAAATAATAATAAATAAAAAACAAAGTGAAATCGTATTTTTTGTTTTGTTTTCGGGGGATGTTGTCAGGCGTAAAGACTTGACCCATGTTTCTTAATATATGCCGACGCGCTGAATCCGAATATGAAGCCAACACTGTGCCATCACCCTCCAGTTGTTTTTTAATCGGAAAACTGTATTAGCTAGTTTATGTTAAGAAAATATTATATCGATTTTTTAAAACGAGAATATCAGAGTGGAATACTATTACATAATGTATGGAATATAAATATAGAGTGGAATTTAAATATATTTGATTTTTGCAGTAATATGAACGAAATAAGTCATCTTCAAGCAGATTATCAAAATTTCGTGGATTTAAATACGCATACTTTCTAAAAATTATAATATTAATAAACTATTCATTTTAAGAATTAAAGGTGGAATCAGGGTAGAATAAAAATATGAATAACTTCAAAAAGAAAAAAAATGATGGATTTATGTTATTTCTGTACATAAAAATTTATGATTTAAAAATTAATTGATTTCTTGTAGAAAAAAATAAACAAACGTATAAATTATTGATGAAATCATATTTAATTTTAGTATACGTGTATTCATTTTATAAACAATTATTACATATAATTTCCTCTCTGGTTATTTGAAAAACAAAGGCGGCAATTTTTCGCGTGCCTACTGGCGTCAAAGTTGTTAATCCGCCTATCTGTGGGTAATGTACCCATCGATCTGGCCGAGGTCCTTTCAATTTGAAACCGATGTTTTGATTTTTTGTGTACTTTACGTAAAGCCTTAACGTTTTCAAAACTTCCTAAAAAATGACTCAAAATTTGTTGTTTAAATTTTGTCTCAGAACAACAACGGTTATAAAAATGGTACATGTCTTATTTCGTTTAATTTAGTGAACAATCGAAAATTGCAAAAGTTAAATTTTTTCAGCGTCTTCACACAACCACAATTTTTAAGATAGATAATTATTTCATAATGAAATTTATTTAGCAGGGTTGTATCCTTAAATAAGGACTTCTAGAATTATTTCAAATAACAGTAATTTTCGTGTTATTTGGCTTGAAATAAAGGCAGTTTTTCAAAAATTATTTTTTTGGAAAACCAGCTCAATTTTTTCTGGAAGAGTAAACTACAGTTCTAACAATGGTATAGGTCGCGTTTACGACGAAATCTTCATTCTGCCAAATTTGCAAAACATTAACATCTAACACTGTATCAAAATATCAGTAGTTTCGCCTAATTTTTGCAATTTTTCGAAATTGCAAATTCGAACTTCTCGCACTTCTTTTGCTAGACTCTTTCAGAAGTAATCAAGTCGCAATACATTGGCAATGCCGCAACACGACTTAGAAATTCTCAGAATAATTTCTCATTGTTGGGCGGTGTTTCGGGTTAAAAACTGCAGTTTTGGACTGTCGAGTGTGCTGATATATTAGGTTTAAATTAAATACGTCTTTGCGCCTAATGCGCTACAATTGGTCATGAGTAATTTTGGAAATAATGGTAATTTTACGTAACCGTTACGAATGCGGGAAAGTACGTGCTATTGTGACAACACTAGTCTGTAGTGTCTATTACATACGTGCATGTTTCTTACGCTTATATCCAGCGGTTCGGTTTATTCAATTTGAAATTTCCGCTTCATGATGTTGAAGCCTTGGAACGCTAGTGACGCACCACAGCATAGGTTGCGTTGTATTACTAACATCCATTGTTCGTGGAAACATTTTGTATATTTAAATTTGAAGGTCTATGAATTTTAATTGACCGTCTTGAATGGTCTTGGAGCTGGCAACACTGCTGGTGATAAAAGATAAAGCTTATAGCACTCCCTGACATTCCGTGGACATTCCTACCTCATATTGAGCTGTTAATCGTGGCTAACAAGCCAAGAAATTAATGAGAAAAGGAAGAAAGTTATGAATTTATTGTCCCACTCTAATTTGAATGAAATTTCGTGGAACCGATAGAGGTAAGTTTATGCGGAGAAAAGTGTTGGACCGGAGGTTATAGGTTGTCTCAATGACTTATGTATAGTTAATGCTTCAGACGTGTGTCTAGTGAGGAAGTGCGGCGGTAAGTGGATGGGAGTGGTTCGGTTCTTGTAAATGAAGAAACGGGTTTTAAAGTGCCGTTTGCATATTTGTTGTGATCGAATTAAAACGACTGTGGAACAGTGCGTTTCTGGTTATTTGAAATATTGTCTGTAAGTATATTGCTTCGGGAAAATTTTGAAAAATAAATACAATTGTGGATGGAAGTCAGTGAAAGAAAGTTTACATCGCATTTCAAGTATTTAATCGTAGGAGTAAGTTGCAAAAATTTCAAACTGATAGTGTTTCTGAGAAATACCAATAATGGCTTTGGAATGTGACAGTCACTACACAGTGTGCTGTGATTAATTTACAATTCTACTTTAGAAAATATCTTGGCATGTTGAACTTTGTGTAATGTACATGATCCTGAAATCTGCTTCATACTTTATTTTCCATTTTTCTCCTAGCTTGTTTATTGTTGTCCATCATTTTCCTTCCCTTAGTGCAGGGTGAGTGAAGTTCAGAGAACATTAACAAATCTTTGCATTTAAGGTTTTAAATTTAAAAAAAATGTTATATCAATATATTTAACATCACAATAATACAATATCTCCAGAATTGAATTAATGCATGGGACAGGAATATTGTTTTTCATTTAATTAGTTGCTTTTCAAATATATGTGCATAAACTGACATTTTTTATGGATGTCCGTACTGTTAAAACGGTATGGTTAATTGTAGGTCCTGGAATGCATCTGAAATTATTTATTAATTTAATAGAAATAACAATATATTTGTAGTTTAATTTAATAATTATTCCCGAGGTTCTGAAACCCTGTTCTATCGCTTTCTGCCAGAACGTGAGCTCTGTAGTTAAATATTACTTTGTTTATCACTGTGTTGCAATGGACTTTTCAGTATTGAGGACCCATTTCACTCTAAAATTTAATTCCTTTCATCGTGAATGAAAATAAAACCTGAATTGTTATGAATTGTTTAATTTAATTCATTTTTACTTTAATTTGACATCGGAAACAATAAAAAGTGTATATGATATATGAAAGAGAAGTAGTATAATGTTAATTGTTCCTCTTGTAGATGCTTAAAAATTTGATTTTTCGAACTTGCTGTTATAAGTACTTGTGTGTTTGGATAGAAACAAATAAGAAACATTCAAGAGTGGTGAAACTTTGTTCATTTTCATGCTTTTCAATAACTTCCTAGTTTGCTTTTAAAAATTATAATTCAAACATTTTCTTCTGTTGGCTGTGTTGTAGGATTTTCTGGAGATTTGATCAATGTCACAGACAAAAGATCATATTAGCAGTGTAGTGATAATATTTAGCTTTATATTTCTTGGAGAACTAAAACATGAAATCATCCAATTACTTATTTGATGCAGTGAAAACTTCATTATTGGTCTTGTCATTTTTTTGGTTGATATAAAATTAACGAAACATACATTTCTCAACTCTCCGTTGTTTTTATCAAGGGAGTCCAATATCTTTGTTATCCTGGCCTTGACAAAAATTAAATCGCAAACAAATTGGGAAAATATTAATTTTTTCATGGTATTAATGTTAAAAATGAAATGAATTGTTATAGAAATAAAAAAAAAAGAAAGAGATGCATTGAACTAGATTAATTTGGAGATTCATAACAGTCCAAATTTGATTTTAATGTTTTCATGTGAAAAATTCTTTTTATATGTATGTTTCTGCAATTTGATTTGTCTCATTAAATTTGCATATTCCTATTTTAGAATCTGCAATAAGTTGCATAAATCTAATCTAATCATATAGCAAATAAATGTTCTAGATCTTTGTTAATTAGTAAACTGTAGTTTATTAAGGATGTATAAACAATTATTAATGTAATACAGTGAGGAAATGTGAAATACACCTTATTCACAAATCTTTTATATTGTCAAAATCTCACAGCATTGAATCGTCTTGTAAGTGAATATTTGTTTTTAATGTTCCATGATATTTGTCATGGAGGCCTTCTTTAGTGCTAATAATATAGCAGAAGAGTAATCTTTTGTTGTAAATTATTCTAAGGAATTCATTTTTATATACAAATTGTGAAGTATTCATTACTTTGTATCTGCATAGTTGTTAATGGTTGTTGAATGATTCCCTCTTAGTATTTGATTGTCTATATCTGTAGCTCTGTGTTACTTTTTCCTCTTTCGTTATTCTCTTCTTTTTTCTTTGGAAAAGTAAATAATTTTTTCATTCTTTTTAGGAAGGTTGAAAGTAAATGTAAGTGAAAATGAGTGGTTTTCTAAAAGTCTTTTCAAAAAAGCGGCCGGAGACTCAAGCCCCATCTGAGATAGGGCTACCTACTTCAGTTACACATAATTACCATGTGAGCAAAAACCTAGAGACTGGCCAGCTGGAAGGCCTGCCGGAGAGCTGGTTAAGTTTTATTGATTCACAAATAACGTAAGTTTGTTTCCTCTTAATATCTTCCGAAAAAATTCTCAAATCTGGCCTTAAAATTATTTATTTTTTGGAAGTTGCATCTGAGCAATTCATTTGAACATATTTCCTTCTTATATGCTGTAAGTTAAAAGGAATAAATATGGTGAAGTAAAATAAAAATGAGGTTTTTAAAATTATGTAATCTGTAAAAACTAAATCCAATTCTGAGTTGTCACTTGATGAATTATGAAAAAATTACAATGAGTACAAACTAGAAACTTTTAACTATTAGTGTTGTGGATTCCTGGAGTCAACTTCCAGAAACTGTTGTTGTTGTTTCCTCTTTCAGCCCTTCAAAAATCTCTGATGTTCACTTTATTGATGGACAGTGTGTATATATTCTATACATGTTGGGGACGCAGTGCATTGCATCTATCATTTGTCTTGATATCAACCTGCAAATAAGTCATGCCATTCTGCACCATGGATGAATATGATCTTGTAATATGTAACATAACCTTGTCTAAAGCAAGGAAGGAAAATATTACAGAATGTGTTCAAAACAGTTAAAAATTATAAGAACACTTTATTTAGAAAAATCACAAGCCTCAAAATGTAATATTACAATGTTCAATCAGAAACAGGAATGGATCTGTACCCATCCTTTTGCAAAGTTTTTGTCACAAATAGTTCATGATATAGCTGTCCAAATCATTTTGGCATCAACTACCACATGAGAAACGATAACCTAACGGGTGCCATTGGCGTTCGGTAGCGTTTCCTCCATTCCCTGTCTCCAAATCCCTTTTCTCTGTTTCCAGTAGCAGTTAATAATGCACCACAATCTGCTTTGAGTGGGAACGAGTTGATGTTCACGACACCACTGTATACTGACTGCCTCATTTTCCACAATATTTGACAAAGTCATCCAATTCATGTTGGAACGGCAATCTACACTGATTACTACTAATATCTACTTAGATTACACAGGTTGGCAGAATGGACTGTAGATATGTACATTTGTTGTGTTGGCAAACCTAATATGACATATGAAGAATAAAACCGATGTATCCCCAACATGTAAAGAACAGCACAGACTATTATGAATTTGAGTACAAACTAAATTTAGACTTTAGTTTGTACATGTGTAACAAATTCACATGCAAGAATTCAGATTTGTGATGTAGAGTTTTTTGTGTGAATTACAAGCTACTGTTTAATGTCAAGAGATAATTTTAAATATAGAATACATTGAATTTAATTTACTTTTATGCTAATCTATAAACTTGTGATACCATTATCATTACGTAGAGGAATTTTATGCTTTAAAAAATCTTAAAAAGTGCTTTTAAAAATATGCATTTATGGCCTAAAAAATTCTGAAATATGCACTTTAATATGCAATTAAAATTAAGTGTTTTGTTTCCTTTATAAACCTTTCTTGATAAAATTTCAGGAAAAGCTTGCTTGGAATGAAACAATGTTTTTGTGCAATCATAATATAATTTACATTACTTTTTGGGAGAAATAATTGAAGTAAATATTCACCTTTGAAGCATGGCAAATTACATTGAATATCTTGTTGCATTTCTTGTGCCTGATTTGAAAAATATACCAAGAAATACCCTACATTTGATCAAATATTTTATCTATAGAAAAGAAATAAACCCAATAGCTTCAACTAATTTTCATCTTACAATTTCACTTTATTTTTACTATTTCAGTGCTGCATTGCAGTATGTTGCAATACCATACACACATGATCAAAAGTGAAAGCAAGGCCTTGAACATTGAAAAGATGGTTTTCTTTACTCTGTCTGCATTCCTGTGTTGTGATAAGCTCTTTCTAATCATTTAACACTCACAAAAAACAACAACAGATTCAATAAAAAGATGAAACGTTTTAGAGATGTCTCTATTTTAACAAAATATGCACCTATAATTACACAAACATGCAACAACTACTAAAGTTCAGCCAAATCTGCACTAACATATTAGTCTATATAGCATCCAATTCAAACCAAATGTCAAGAAATTTCACTTGGCTATGCCCTGAAGCAACAGGCAAAAATATGCAAAATCATCTGCTCTGGAATTATATTTCATACAAAATATGTGTGCACTAATTCAGGAAATATCAGAAATGTAACCATTTCCTGTGATTGTAATTAAATAAATAATAAACTATCTCCTGTGTGTTCATGGCCTTCATTGTGTGATCTCGTCTCACATAAATTTGCTCTTTTGCATTTGAAGTCTGTATCAATATCTTGGCCTCATCGACTCTGTGCTGTAGAAATTATTAGTTGTACCTTATATTTTTATTGTATAATATAAATGTATTTTTATATATCTATATTTCAGAAAGAAAGAGAAAGATGACAATCCATATGCTGCTGTCCAAGCTATCAAATATTACAATTATTCAATCAAGAAGAAGGTTAATGAACCTTTCAAGCCATTATTTACAGAAGATGTAATAGAAGAAGAATCAAAAGAAATTGAGTACAACTTAGGTGAATTAAATTTGTTGTAGCAACTTTTAGTTCAAGCTTTTTCTGTGTGTATTTGATTATTCTTGTTGAAATAATTATCTGTTCTCTGGTTGTGCTTAAAAATCTTGTGGATTTGGATAGTATTGTAGAAGCTTTTACTTTCTTCTGTGTGTACATCTACAAACAGTAATATATGTAGTGGAGAGAATGTTATTTATTGCTGTGGAAAATTGTTTTTGATTTTTTAATGGAAATACACATTTTGGGATTCCATGATACTGAAAATGTGGGTTTTTTTCAAAATGTCCATCCATCCGTCTGTAACTCCAATTGTCGGTGAAAAACACTGACTTCTAAACTTCTAATAGGAATTTTACAAAAATGAATATTCCCGGGTCAATCTGAACTGGCCCAAAGCCTTGTGATTTTATTTATTTCTCCATATATGGATCCAGAGTCTATTAGACAACAAAATTGAAAGACCACATTAAAATTGCAACTGCTATTGCAGATGTGTTTAACTAGTATTACCATAACAAGTATTTACTTATAACTTGGAAAATTTAGCTGGGAGGGGGGAGGAGGAAGGTAATTTAGGCAGCTGAGACCTGCAGAGAGAGCAGCTGTAACAGCTGAGAAGAGGTTGGGGAAAACAGAAAAGCTAGCCACAATAAGCATATTAGGAAACTAACTAGTAAAAGAAAGTCTGCAGTTCTGTAGCCCCCACTTGTTTGGATTGTTGCTGTTAAGACTATATGAATCCTTTATTTCAGATTTGCCAAATTACTCATTTCGAGAAAATTCAGAAGTCTCCCAATTTTTCTGATTTCAAAAATTTTTATTTATTAAAACAGTTGATAAATGAATATTTTTCATATAAATATGCTCTAAACAATGTGTCTATCCTCTGGGAACAATAATCCACCACTAATGTGTGTTTTAGATTTTGGCATGTGACAGGTTTACGAAATAAATGATTCAAACAAACTCAAAAAAAGCAGTATGTTAGTGATGTTGTTTTTATTTAATTTTATTTCTAAGTTCCTTACATAAAAGTATGTTGGTCAATATTTTAGAATTGGTACTAAAGTAGTTTTTCACAGACTCGGTTGAAGATGGACTTTGTGAATATTTGATGAGCTTTATTTCTTGAGCAAGCAGGTTATGATTGTCCATCTGTTTGAAAACAGATTCCCTGATTTTGTAAAAAATTTCAGTTTTAATAGTATTGTTCATTTTTAAATAATTTTCATACAATTTTAAAAATTAATTAGTATTTCATATGGTGAATTAATTATAATTATTTGTTTCCTTAAGAATTGTAATGAGACAGTAGAAAATGATTATTAAATAATCAGAAGGACATTTATTGAACTGTGATATTGATTTTATGGTAAATGAAAGAATTTAAAAATTTTGGTTCTAGGAACATAAATTCAGACCTTTTAATTATCTGTATCAATGTCTTTAATTGTTTTGTTGTCCTTATTGAAAATCTATATTGAGTCTCTTTATTTAGGGCATATACAAGATGTTCCAACAGAGTGGCAAGAACCTAAAGCAAATGATGTGTCAGAACCTACTACTCCACCCAAAAAGGCTCCTCCTGTACCTCCGAAGAAAAGCAAATCTACTAAAGTAAGTAAATCAAATGTATTGTTTTTTAAAACAACAAATTTTACTTAAGGAAACTAACTTAATGCACATTTCTAATTTACTAGGTTTATTATGTAATTTTTAACTCAGAACTAGTTATTTAATGGTACTGAACATGATTGCAGAAGATTTCTGTGCATTTTCTACACTTCTGATAAATTTGAGTAGCAATTTGCTCTTCGGAGAATTTGAGGATGTAAAATTTTTTGATTAACATTCAGTTGAAACATTCAATGTTTCAGAAGATTATACAGTAAACCCTCATTAACACGAATTCTAAGGGACAGAAAATTTTTTCTCTTCTGTTAGAATTCTTCCATATGAACCTGCTGATTAGTTATGTATTGCTCTTCCATAGGAGAAGGCCAAAGCAATGTCGGAGGCTCTGGATGAAGCACTACAAAATCTGAGGATTGAAGGTTTTACAGATATTACTTGTCAACCACACGATGGTGGGGAAAGTCCTATTCTAAGGAAGAAAGAAGGGGGTGACAAGCTAACAGATGAAGAAGTATATAATGAATTGAGTAGAATATGCCACCCTGGAGATCCTCATAGAAGATTTGAAAGGAGCAAAGAACTTGGAGCGGGGTAAGAATTTAAGATATTGTCATCTATAACCGATTATTTTTTAGCTGTTATACATTTTGAAGGAGAATTGAACAGGAAGAAGAATTTAGAGAAGGCTGTAGAAAATAAATTCAATGTAATATAATTAACTGCAAACTTAATCACTTCCTGTTCCGTTAAGTTTCTTATTTCATTTGTTGTGGGAGATAATTAAAACATAGGTTTATCTAGGACATTAATTAATTAATTAATTATATTCAGAAGGCTAAAGATGTTTGTGAGTGGTTAATAATACGTTGCTAAATGCTCTGTTAATGGCTGATGATTAAATATTTTTAAACTTCTCTTGTGTATACTTCAACTATGAAACCTTAAACTATGATAACTTCATCTATCAAAAAAAAGATACTACACTCATTCATAAAGCTATACCTTCCTTGAGAAGATGAAAAATGGCATGTGGGTTGCTTGTGTTGTGAATTCTGTTTTTTACATAATTCTCTATTTAATCAAAATTTGTTTTCTTCTGCAGGGCTTCTGGCACTGTTTTCATTGCCAGTGATACAACTACAAACCAGAGGGTGGCTGTTAAAGATATTGACTTATCTAAACAACCAAGAAAGGAACTAATTTTAAATGAAGTTAAAGTTATGAAAGATTTTAACCACGACAATTTAGTTAATTTCCTAGATGCTTACCTTGCAGAAGACCACTTGTGGGTAAGAATCAAATGTCTTAAAGAAATCTTGTATTGGACATTAAATTATGTTGAAGTATGATATACTGTTTGTTTTGTAGTTTCTATTTTCTGTAAATTGTTGAAGAAACATGAAGTACAGAATTTTGTAAGCTGCTCTTGATATAGCCGTTATCCTGCTTTTCTGCTTGTAACCAATGATGTATCTTATGGACAATCAAATGGTCAATTTTTTTTTACCAAACCTCCTTAATATACATGGTAATTTGATGGATGAGGGCCATAAAGAACTGATAAATGCAATAGTGGGTCCAGAGGCAAATGGATGTACTACATGATTATGAATTGAAGATGGTGGTTCACATGAACATTACAAAAGTCAGTCATCCTATACCACTCTCAGCTTGATTGCAAGGCAAGATACAAACAACCAGCACTGCCTTTTTCAAACCTTTCCCTATTCCTTAATGATGCATTTACAGAATTTGAATCATGGTAATTTCTCTCTGCTTTTGTTCTTCGATACTATGCTTTAGGGTGTTTTGTATGTAACATCAGTGTGATAAATTTAGCTGAGCACTGAAGTGCTGTCACCCTGCTTCACACAACCCACTTGACCTTAATGCATTACACAGTGTTGCACCCTGCAATCATGATGTCACATTAATATTACCTGGGACACAGAAGAGAAAGCAGAAGAAAAAGAAGGAAATTAAGAAATGGAAGAAGAAAGGAAATAATGAGAAGAATAAAAAGAAGAAAGAAAAAGAAGAGAGGAGAAGACGAGGCTTTGATAAAGCAGGACTCTCTGTATACTTGTCAGTATGTAAGATAAACTGCTGTAAGATCTCGTAAATCGTGTGGGTGCCTTCATCTCTCGTGTCTCAGGAATATCCAATGCAAGAGTGGAAGGCAAAATAAATTTCCTGACATTTCTTGCCACACTATATTACTCCCCAAAGATGGCTTCTGTTTATTGAATCAGCCTGTAAATCAATTTCCTGAATTTGTTTGTATCTGGGTGGAAAGAATAATGTAAATCTAAAATATAGATTATATGTCATTAAAAAGATTGCTTAAAACTATTACCGTATTTACCTGAATATAAGTTGACTTTGAATATAAGACAACCCCCCAATTTTGAAGAGTCCTCCTTAGAATTTTACATTTTTTAACTAATTCTTACTATTTAGTAAAAATAAAATTACAAAATGTCTTATTGACTAGAAAATTGCCTTGTTGATGAGAATGTTAGAGTTATTGCTGAGCTATTTTATTGTTCCTTAATATCGTAATCATAGTTTTTGGCCCTACGCTCATCATTTACTCATGTATTAATATTTCTTTTTTTTTGTACCTCCTTCCATGCTGTAGCATTTTGTGACTTTTTAGGCCCCTCTTGAAAGTTCTGCGGACTAAATTTTGCATCCCTTCTGACAACAGATTTTCTATCCATCCCGGACTTGGCCTATGTTTCTGTTCAAAACATAGATTCGTATTCGCCTGGCATTGAACCGACATTCCTCGCTGTCTCGTTGAACCCACATTGTGTAACAAACTCTTGGCATTCATTTTCATGTTACATTTCATTTGATACATTGCCATTAGGTTAGAGATTCTATCAGCCCATTCAAAAATTTGCCCCACAAATTTGCAGTAGATGCTGAGAATACGAATGCGAGAATAATTATGTATTTTTTAAGCACTATATTCTTACCGTTTTCTTAGTTTATTGTTACGTCAACATTTACAAGTTTCGTGACATGGAATGGTAATATGAAAACTTATATCCTAACTAACTAGGGTTAATCTGCGAATATAAGACGACCACGTATTTTTCAACCGAGATATTTTGGAAAAAGTCTCATCTTATATTCGGATAAATACAGTATATATTTGTGGTTTATTTTTTACTTGTTATGATATATAAAGTTTGTTTATTTGGCAGGTGATTATGGAACTATTGGATGGTGGTCCATTGACTGATGTAGTAACAGAAACTGTGATGAAAGAGGGACAGATAGCAGCAGTATGTAAGGAAGTCCTAAAAGCAATTAGTTTCTTGCATACAAAAGTGAGTTTATTTATATTTTTGGCAAGTAATCAACTTCGTATGTTCGGTGTATGTGTGGTTAAATTGCTGTACTTATATTAAAATTAATATTTTGTCTACATTTTTTTTTTAATTCTTCATTTCAGGGCATAATTCACCGTGATATCAAGTCAGATAATGTTTTATTGGGTATGGATGGAACTGTGAAAGTTACTGACTTTGGCTTCTGTGCCAATATTATAGGGGATGAAAAGCGTCAGACAATGGTGGGCACTCCTTATTGGATGGCACCTGAGGTATGAAACACCGTGCATGGATTGTTCTGTTACTGTACATTATCTTTCTCCATCTTTCTTTTATTCTATTTCTCCCTTCTCTTCCCCTTCTGTTTGTATATAGATGCATTACAGTTGCATCTTGAGAGTTTTTTGAAAGCTGTTGCTTTACCCAGGGTCTTGACTTATTTTATTGATGTGTTAAGAATAAAGAATATTTGATTCTGTTCCAGGTGGTTACTAGGAAACAATATGGAAAGAAGGTGGACATTTGGTCTCTTGGCATAATGGCCATTGAAATGATCGAGGGTGAACCTCCTTATTTAAAGGAAACTCCTTTTCGAGCCCTTTATCTGATTGCAGCTAATGGTCGACCACAGATCAAAAGCTGGGAGAAGTTATCCCCAAATTTCAAGGTTGGCATTTGTTCAGTTAATCTGGTAAAGTCTTACTGCCGGTTCTTCAACAGATAACCTGTGGGGAGGCATAGAGAGATATGAGTGTTAACAACATAGTCACTACAAAGCTCAAGGGAGACAGGGAATGTAACCCAGGTATTCACCTGAGATGCACACCTTGCCACTGATGCTGCAAGCGGGTCGTATTTTTCAGATTGAGTTATTTTATAAACATTTCTTGCTTGTGCCATATTTTTTTTAAAACTTATCATATTTGTCATTCTTTTCAAATGTAAGATAATTTTTTACAATTTCAGTTCTTAAATTAAGAATATTCTTAGCTATATAGACAACTTAAAATAGGAATTTCTACTTAAATTATTTCAGCACTCTACTACCTATTTATAAATAGTTTTAGTAGAAGTCAAATTTAATTTTATTTTAATTAAAAAAATACGTCTGGCTAAGTAGCCCAATATCTACCATATACAAAAACTGTTCTCATTACAAGTTCCAGTACAAACATTGAATAACAAGTAGTTATGGCTGAGACAAAACGGTAATGACAATTTGAAAATTAAAAAGCATAATACAAAATAAAATTAATTTGTCAATAATTATGTAAACAATGTTTAATAGTTTTAGAGAATGAGTATAGATTAATTTTATGTAAATTACTGCCAAAATGACTTGCTCACTGGAAACAAGGAATGAACTGTAGTTACAAATGATTTCTATTTGGAATAGATGTGCCATCAGTTGGTTGGCAGCAACCACTAATGAGGTCGCCAAACAAATTTGAAGATCACATTTTTATTTTGCCAAGAAACGTTACTGAAGGGTGATTTGCATATTCTTCGACTTGACACTGTTATGACCAAAACAAGCTAATTTCGTAAAATGGTTTTGATTTACAATTGCGGAGCATACTGAGAAAGCCATTAACATGTGTAGTCACAAAATAACCAGGAGATTTACTGAGGACTTGTCAAATTTACCAAAAGCCGACGAGATGTCTAAACACAATGCTGTGGTAACGATCCAAATACCTGAAGAGAAGTTCGTAATACTGGCTGGCAGCATAGTCACTCTACGACTGAAGCATGGCGGCTCCGCTTAGCCTGACCAAAGCGACCTCCCGTGATCGGTGCCCATGTGAAGTGTTGTCACCTTGCTTGACCCAACCTGCTTGACCTTAATGCATTACTGTGTTGCACCCTGCAATCATGTCACATTAATATTAGCTGGGACAGAGAAGAAAAGAAGAGAAAAGAAAAAGAAGGAAATTAAGAAATAGAAAAAGAAAGGAAATAATGACAATAATAAAAAGAAAAGAAAGAAAAATGAAGAAGAAAAAGAAAATAGGAGAAGACAAGGAGAAGAGGCTTTGATACAACAGGGCTCTCTGTATTCTAGTCAGTGTACAAGATAAACTGCTGTAAGATCTTGTTCACACTGTCCAGTACCGACAGGTTACATCCGCTGCTCTCTTAGCAATCAGTTGTGAGCATAGACCTACCACAAAATGTACATTGTCCAGGTAGGGGGATTTTTTAGCATCTACACACACACACACACACTCTCTCTCTCTCTCTCTCTCTCTCTCTCTCTCTCTCTCTCTCTCTCCCTCACACACACACACACTCTCTCTCTCTCTCTCTCTTTCCCTCACACACACACACTCTCTCTCTCTCTTTCCCTCACACACACACACTCTCTCTCTCTCTCTCCCTCACACACACACTCTCTCTCTCTTTCCCTCACACACACACTCTCTCTCTCTTTCCCTCACACACACACACTCTCTCTCTCTCTCTCTCTCTCTCTCTCTCTCTTTCCCTCACACACACTCTCTCTCTCTCCCTTACACTCTCTCTCTCTCTTTCTTTCTTTCTCTCCCTCACACACACACACACACACATTCTTTCCCTCACACATACACAATATTGATTGAAGAGGAATTTTCCCCCTTGAGCAAGAGTCAAAACATCAAATTTCCCTCACGGCAAGCTGGATGACTTATTGGCTTTATTCCCAATCACGTTTGGTGGACAGGTGATGATGGAATTCTGTCTGCAGAAATATTCTTCCAAAAATAAGTGTAGAAATAGACTGCACACAATGCAATGTAAGATCACATGTGACCTATATCAAAAATGAATTTACCTTCCTGGCTGTTAAGAATTGTAAATTAAGTCCTAAAGTCATTAAAAAGTTAAACACAGATGTGGTTATTGAATATTTGTGGTAGAAGGTAGATTATATCGGAATTAAAGAAATACAAATGTGATACTACATTTTGAAGTGAAATATTTTATATGTTGTAGCATTTCCTCAATTGCTGCCTTCAAGTAGATGTTGATAAGCGAGCATCAGCAGAAGAATTACTTCAGCACCCGTTTTTGGAGAACTGCATGGAACTGCATACTCTTACTCCATTAATTAGGGCTGCACAAAAGATTTTACGGAAGGGTTTCTGACATTTGTCAATGGTATGCATTGTTTTTATTTCTTAATATTGTTTTAACATTATATTGAGAACAATAACTCATGTTTCCTTCATATGCTGACCAGAGTTAATTACAGTGATATTCGAATCTTGCGCTGAGACGTACACACGCGTGCGCGTGCACTGAGACGTACACACACCCACACACACTCAGACGTACACACACCTACACTCAGACATACACACCCACACCCCCCCCCACACACACACGCTCGTACACACTCACTTGTGCTCATACGAATGTATATTCTATTTATTTATTTCTACAGTCAATGGAATAGCTAGAGACAGAACAAATACAGAAATGAAATATTTTTTTAAAATTTATAATTTTCATAATATAAATCATAATACTACAAATTACAAAGCATGAAAGCATTTTTTTTTTTTTGTCACTCGGTAACATCTGCTGGTGTAATTCTGAGTTCCTTCAAGTCCTTTTCAACTTCTTTAAACCACTTATGATTTTCAGTTAATCATTTTATTATGTAAATTTAAATTAAATTATGAAGACAAAATTTCAGTTACATTGCCCACATTTAAAGGATGAAATAACTCCACAATAGGTAATAACATCTAGTGACATTACAAGTACAAATGTATGACTTAAACTAATTCTGGTACAAATTGAAAAAACTTTACTTGAAGTACATTTTACTGCTCAGGTCTAGTTAACTTCAAAGACTAGTTCACCTTTCTCTATTTTACATTACATAATTAATAATTTCATAAATCCTTTCAAATAAATTAAAAATTATAGTTCATATCTGAACAATGGATTACTGATTCATTTGAAGTCATCTGAAATTTGCTGAGTGACATTTTAATATACAATAATATTAACATATTTTGAAAATTAAGTGTGTGAATTAGTGTACTGTTAGTCCCGAAGCAAATAAATTTTGCTGCAAATAATAAAGCTGCATGTCCAAGACTTGTAATATGTGCAATAGATGTGCTTTAAATATTTTAGAACTTCTTATGACAAATGTTTTTTCTTTTCACAGATCAAATATTTGTTACAAAATTGTAAGTCAAGAACTCTGTAAAAGATGATGTACAAGCTGGTTCTAGCAGTATTGGTGATTATAGTACATTTAAGTCTTTACAGAGGAGTGAACTGGTTGCATATGTATATAGCATATGTGTGCTTCCATGTATTTTTAATTTATAGTACTTGTTTTGTAATATTACACATTTTTTCATTATATACCATATTTACTTGGTTCTCTCTGTGGTTATATGAAGATTTGAAGATGTAAGTGGAGTGTTCCAGTCATATCTTTGACTTTAAATGAACTTTAGGTATTTTAATAATTAGTGTCCAGTATTTTCCTTCCAAACATTTTTGTGTGTTTTTTATTTGCTGCTTCGCAATTTTTATTCTAGTATTCAGGAAGGATTTATTTTACATTTTATGTTCAAGTAAATGTGGTATAAGTTGAAGATGTATACATTTTAAAGATAATGTTTATATTTTCTGGTATTATTATGTTAATGCTATTATTGTTATCACCTCCTCAGTTACATTATTGTTTTCATTATCATCTGTTTCATCTCTGTGCCATCACAGGATATGTAGCAATATATCAGTGTGATTTGAAAGAACATTTGACAGAAAGCGTAATTCGAATGTTTTTAACATTATGTAAGTGCTGAGGAGTACAACTGCTGTATTATATAATTTTACAAGATGTAACATGATTTTCCATGTTACACATGCGTATGTTTAATATAGAAGTTCCAAAACTCATTATTTGAATTTTCTCAGAAATTCCATCGTCTTCCAACATGTTTTAACAGACATGTGCACACAAACATCATTTAGAAAAATAGTGAATGAGTCGTTCAGACGGACATTTTGCAGTTATCAAATATTATCACTGCCAGATCAACTTCAGTTACTGGATATGTAATATTTGCTCAGCAGTGTTGGGTACACATTTTGATAGTACTGCAGGTCTCAATGTGTGTATTCAATTATTCTGTGAATAGTTATTGTGGATTATTTGTAAATAGAACAATTGAAAAACCAGCTATTACTTTCACAGTTACATTGTAATTGAAAAATTCATATGAGTGATGCATGTCCTTGCATCTTCATTCAGGATTACAATTTTTTGGCGCTTTTTACTTAATATCTAGCTTTGGTAATAAATTTGCTCTATTGTGTAGTTTGCCTAAGTAAACATTGAACAAAAAAATTATATGAGACTTTAAGTAGATTTTGCTAGCCTATGGATTTTCTCTTAGTATGAGTAGAGTATATTATGAAAACCCCCAAACTACCTTATTGCAGTTTAAAACCTATGTTTTGAGACAATATGCTTATTCTGTATGCATAATTTACTTCAAAGAACTTTGTGCAACATGTTTGATTGTTTTATACACTTAAATTAAGGTATTTTGTAGACATTATAATACTATTATTTATAAAGTTTATAAGCCTTTCTTGGGGTTTTAATGTGTTTTTGTGTCAGTATTGAATCTACATTGACTGGTTTAAAAACTTTTTATATTCCACTTCTCAGAATATATATTTTGATGTTTGATTTAATGTGTACTGCTTATTTGTTATCTGCGTACTATAGTTGTGAATTAAACAAGTTGGCTTACTGAAAGTATGAAAGTGGTACTCACCTAAGAAACATTTAACTAAACCAAGTTTCAGTATATAGGAACAGAATGTGCCAGTTGTATTTACTACTGTAATTTGCAAGTGAAGAATAATATATAGCATGTATTGTTGAGAAATATTCTGAAGGTGCATTTGGTTGAATGGTTTCTACAATAGAATTCTGGTATACATTTCTATATACGGGTACATGTAATAAAAGCAAGTTTTCAAGAAGAATGGAAAAAAAAGTTTGTGCTAATATTTTCATTTGAATTACAAATGTAGTTCATTAGAAATCAATTTCATTATAAATATAAAGAAAACTTATTATCCCTGTATAGATAATAGATCTTCTGTTAATTCAGTTTCACTCAAAATGTCATATAACCTACGTGTCGTGTCAGTGACAAGTGTGCAAGTCAATACATTCTTGGCTATCTGTCAGATATTTATGCTTCTGACTAATAAAATAGAATGTAATGTTTGATTTAGTAGTATATAGTTAAGGAAAAAAGTGTTGAGTACTCTCATCCCAATTATTTGTGCAAAAGAACAGCATGTACAATTAGTACACTACAGAAGAATTCATTTCATTAGGAAAGCATACATTTTTGTTGTTTCAGTAATGACTTTGGTGATCTTTATAGTTGTTCTTTGAATCAGTGGAATGAGGACCTTGGGGGATTCCAAACAGTTGATGAAAACCGATTCTGTTTTTATTTTTTGAAGTGATTTTATTGTTAAAGTTTTCTCAATGTGATATGTTAGCAACAACAAACCGTAATCCCTCCATGTGAGTCCCCTTTTTTCACTCATTCCTTCATTTTTTATTTTTATGGATTTCTGCAGGTAAATCTATTATGAATTTTAATATGTCAAGGGGAATTTTAATTCACAATCTTTAGTGTTTGGTTAATACACTCTCTAGATTTTTCTTTCCAGTTTTGAAGTTATATCTTCTTGATTTCAATCTGATCTCACCAACTGAATACGTTATTTATCACAGGGAAGTTTGTTTCCATGTTTCTGCTTCTCTCAGAGGTAGTTGGCAGAAATTTCACACACATTTTTTGGGAAATTGTTGGCCATGGGATTATGCCATCATTCTGCTAATTCAGTGAAACTGTGCTTTTTCAGCTTAGGAACTTTTTCTGTGTAGTTATACTCTGTTCAGGCCACCTAATTTTTGCATAATTGGACATAGTTCTTGACTGGCTCTGTTGCTGCATTTGGAGCAAAAGGAAGAACAATTACACTAGTCAAGATACAATTCATATTCAAAGTTTCATTTTCCATTGAGTTCATTGAATTTTCATAATTATTGCAGACTCTCCTCTTAAAGTAGCCATTTCTGTACTGTTAATGGTTTCTGAAATTGAAATTTCTTGCACTAGGCCTAAGAAAACCTCTTTACTGGATTAGTTCAGCAAAAATGTACTGTGATATGCAGAATGCTATTCAGTATATCTAATGATCCTTGATGCCCAATGAACATGATAACAATGGTTATAAGACTTCCAGCTTTTACATTTGAGGTACAAGAGAGTAGTATGTATGTCAGGAGAAAGAAAGTATTTTTACTTATAATTTTACTGTATAGAAAAGGCACATTCAAGAGGTTAGTGTTAAAAAAACAAACTTATGCATCTTGGTTGTAATGTGAATGTTTTTAGACTTGTTTTACCACCTTGTACCAAAACCTTTGCATTTCAACCTTGATACATTACTACTATTAGACTAAGTAATTCCATTACAAATTATTAATATTTTCCGAATAATATTTCTGTCTACTTGACAGCTGGGGTGGGATAGAGCAATGTTGCCACTTTCTCAGGCGGCAGACACGTAGTCATATGGACATTCTTGCATCAGATCACAACAGTAGCAAGAAACAAATCGCAATAAGAGTACAAAACAGTAGACGACTCAAAACCACACACACGATGCACAACCAAAGAAGTAATAGCGCCCTAGAATTTGCAGTTGCTTTGCGCTATAAGATTTCATTTTTTCTCAAGTATCAGCAACTATGCTGTGTCGTCAGCAAAATTTGAAGCCTCTGATTGGATAACAGAACTCCTTCTCCCCAGTCAACCGCTAGCTGTCAAGTATACAGAAATATTATTCTAACATAGTTTCTGAAATTTATATGTACTTAAATTTAAACTATTTCTAAGAATTCAAGAAACCCTTGATGTGTATATTTTTAAGCACCTGTGGAGATCTTTTAATGATACATCTTTTAGTACCTCCTTGACCTTTTCTTGATGTTTGATAAGTTTCTCTTATGCTTAAGACATCATTGGCAAGATACATGTTGTATGTTTTGATGCAAATTAACAAATTTTGTTCAAACTTAGACTAAACTGGCACAGAACCATTTTAACCTGAATGATTTATTCAAGTTTTGTACAATTTTTCTAGGTTTTAGTATACTTGTGTTATGGAGATAGTATATGGACAGTTGACAGAAGCTAATTGGACTGCAGAGATATCTGATGACTGTAAAGAATAATTGTATTTTATATAGCATTACATTGCTTTTGATAAGCTTGGCAAGTCATAAATGGGACCAATGAAATAGCTTGTGTCATTAATTTGAAGCAGTAGGTTTTTTGACACACTCGAAAACTAATACTAGGTATGTGATAAGATTGGGTTTTTGTAAACCTTTTCAAATATACTTGAATATATATTGGATGTAGACAGTGATGTGCTTCCTTAATACATAGTATTAGATTTTTGTGGTGTTTGTTTGGTGAAATAATGATGCAAAGCTTTCTATTTTGTAAATGCCAATTCTCTTTGACATTTACATCATGATTGTTGTTTTTCATATTATTTTTCATTTAACTGTTCAGACATCATGAAATCAATTGTTACCTGTATCTGGATAGTCAAAACACATTGTACTTCTTTTAGTTTAGAAATTTTGAGAATGTTTTGTAAAATGAAAAAAACTTCGATCACATAAAAAAAAAAGTTACTTCAGATTTAGCTATTATGAAAGGGAAGGAACGTTTCTATTATTTTTTGTGTGGTATATTGGATATTGATGGTTGCATTCACAGCTCATTTTCTTTTTAACTTTTTGTGGTTCCTTACATTATATATAAGTACAAGAAATACTTTTCATGCAATGTTATTTTGAAAATTTTTATCATTAAACTGTAAAAACATAGTTCCTAGTCAGTTACAAAAGTTGAGTGACCTGATGTCAAATGTAGTTTCAAGGTCTGGATTTTATTGTAAAAATTTACAGCTGTATTTCTACACCACATTTATATTTTTATGTGAAAACTTTTGTATCATACTTCATGTGTGAAGTATTTTATTGACTGTTATAAAAATAATTTTGTTTTAAATCAAGGGAGAAACATATTTTTATGCAAATTAATGTGAAAATTCATATTTTTATGAAAATTTTGTGAGAAGTAAAGTGTATAATTGTTAGGTATGAACCAACTGAATTATAGAAAACATGCTGTAAGAGACACTTTAATTTTCGAAATGGCCAGTGGGTCACTGTACTAAACATGTTTTAGTTAGGTGCTACAGCGGAAATATATTGTTTTGAATGTTAAAATAAATTTTGCTTATTTCCTTCCATTTTCCTGCCTGCCTTGATTCTTCTTTCTTAATTTTTAAATAAGATTTTTAGTGTAAAATCGGAAATTAAATCTTTAATTTCACTCACATGCACATGCTTATGATATAGCGGTTCTCAAAATTCCCCAGATAATAAATGCCGCATTTGCCAGGAATAAGTAGAAACCATTGACCATAACGTCTCAGCTTGTCCAAGTCTAGGCAAGGCTGAACACCTTAAAGACACGACTGGATGTGTAGTTTGTATATATGTGTGTATATATATATATATATATATATATATATATATATATATATATATATATATATATATATATATATATATATATATATATATATATATATATATATATATATAATACCGGGACGGTATATTTGTTTTTTTTACGTCCCACATTCGGCGATCTAGATTTCCAAATTCTTGCATTTAAGATGTTTCTCTGCCTCCAAGGTTTTGATCACTCGGCACAGCCATATCTACTAGAAGACATTTTTTTTCTCTCCAGATCCCGGGTAACATACAGGACGGATACAAATCTGCCAGTGGAGGTAACTACACATCCAGTCGTGTCTTTAGGGTGTTCAGCCTTGCCTAGACCTGGACAAGCTGAGACGTTGTGGTCAATGGTTTCTACTTATTCCTGGCACATGCGGCATTTATTATCTTGGGGAATTTTGAGAACCGCTTTATCATGTTGACGAAGATGGCGTTGGCCACATATCTTTCTCAGTGTAGCACAAAACTGCGCGAAATGGAGTTACGTAAATTAAGGGAATTGGTAGTAAGCCTTCAACACGTAATTTCAACATTGAAAAGCGGCCTCAGCAAATTAAAAGAAAACTCGCTATTGTGATCGTGCCTACATCATGAAATCGTCGCACATATGCGTGCAATGCAAAATGGTCAACACAATTGGAACAGGGTGAAAGAGGAAGCCAGGGGTCAAGTGAGAAAAGACTGAACTGCAGCATAACCGATATCTACTCTCTGAAACATCCGAACAAATTTGCAACTTTGTGTGACGAAGACGGGATAAGTGGATCCAGCGAACCATCGCCATCGCCACCAAGAGGAGTGCACCGAAGATTGTCGTGGTCTAACACGACCACAAGAAACTGTGCCAAAATTGACAGTGTAAAGAGTTTGCCATGGACGATCCTTGTCATCCAATATTACGGGGGCAAATGAAAACTTTAAATTAAGAGGATTATAAAACCAAGTGCGTGAAGAAACATTATTGGGTAGGTCCATTTAATGGAACTTTGCAAGACTATTTTGTGTGTATTGCAGGAGTAAATGACGTTTATTGTAATGATGCCGAAAAATGTTTGTCGAGTTTGAAACAATTTTTAAATCCAAACAAAGATCAAAATATTATAGTGGCAATAAATTCTTATAAACACTATCCCTCCTGCGTGAACAAGGAAATTAGAAAAATTAATATTAAGCCAAAATCTCTGGGCTCAACGTTTCAAATGACACTTAGCCACAAATGTATATTGTAACAGAAAATGATCTAAAAGAAAATAAACTTGAATAGTACTTGTACGACGAAACACATCAAGTACGAATTTCCCGATGAAGTTCCGTGTATCTGTCTTTCTATTAAACTTAGCAATGTAACAATGCACTTTTATGTCCTCCTGACATTCCCTCCGACTGACCCCAGTCCCTGCTTCTGAAAGACCGTGTAGGATGAGCGGATGCTTGAGAGCAAGTACACTCTTACTCGTGTTACATTCAGCCCACGCGTAACACAATATAAAGCGGACATTGTTTAGAATGTTCGTCTTATCTCGCTTCCTGCGCCTCACCGAAATACCTCTCTGTCTCAGAAACTATCAGTTGTGCTATTTCAACCAATCAGTAAATCAGTATTAGCTCTCAACTATAACTGGTCACGTATGCTCCGGCTCGTCATAATGAGCACTGTATACTTTCAAGTATTTTACATTTTATACTGTGTGGCCTACGTAAGATGTTCTCTTCAATTTTCTCCTGAACCGTTGCAGATACTGAAATGCGGTTTCAACTAAAACTACTATATGCAAGGGGCACATATGGTCATGCACAATATTATTCTATTGCATTTTTTATTGCAGAGATATTGACCCAACTTCTATTTTTTTAAATGGAATCCTATAATTTTTTATCTCATCATAACAAGCGTGAAGAGATGAGTTCATAAATATGCATATCGCCATATGTTACACAACAGAATATTCGAGATATTAAGAGTTTTAAAGACGCACGCCGAGGGCTGGTTTCCGTAATCTGAACGAGAAATTCCGGGTGATATGCGGCGAGGTCATTCCCTTCCGTTGCGTCGGCCGAGTAAAGTGGGAAAACTGGAGATGCCTCGAAGTGACGTAAGAAGGGTAGGTAGAATAAAAAGTCCGTGGAGAAAGGAAATGCTGTCAGAACTAACTCTCCAGATTTAGAAGAAATTTGTAAACGCAGTGAAATGCAGAAATATCCGGGAAGATGTATACAAACGAGGAGAAGCTGGACCTCATTCTGGTGTACGGTGAATGTGGCAGAAATGCAAAGAAAAGTGCATTACTGTATGCTGAAAGATATCCAGATCGACGGCGGCCTTCGCACATGACAATAATGAGAATTTGTAAAAGCCTTGTGTAGAGAAGCGACTGGAACGCAAAGACTCGTTTGCGGAGCAGAAGGGCAACGAATGAGGAAGCACAGACCGCCGTTCTTGCAGCTATTCACAACAATCCCCATATCAGCTCTCGAGACATTGCCAGAGATTCCGGCATTAGTCGTTCAAGTGCCCTCCGCATCTTGAAGAGTAACAAGTTTCCCCCCTACCACATTTCGTTACCAGAAACATGTTCAGTTTTGTCGTTTTGCTCTGGAACACGTGCGAGATGATCAGGACTTTTTAAAGAAGATTACGTTTATCGATGAGGCAACAAACGAATCGAACGGTCACGTGAATTAAGAATCACGTTCAGGTGAATCTACGCAACATGCACTACTGGGCAGTGGACAATCCTCGCTGGCTTCGTGAAGTTGAGAACCAAAACCAGTGGAGTATTAATGTCTGATGCGGTATTCTTAACGACACCATCATAGGTCCCTTTTTCATGGATGGATATTTGACAGGAAACAAATTCGCAAGATTTCTTTTTGAAACATTGCCGCTGCTTCTGGAGGAAATTCCCCTGGATATGAGAAATTGTATGTGGATGGAACATAACGGATGTCCAGCCCACAACGCGCTTGTGGCTAGGCAAGTGCTGAATGAGAAGTTCCCCGGCCCATGGATTGGCGGCGGTGTTGCAGTAAACTGGCCGGCAAAGTCACCTGATCTTACGCCCCTGGACTATTTTCTATGGGGAACGATAAAGAACGAAGTTTACTCATAAGTACCAACAACATCTGAAGATCTGAGGCGCCGCATTACCGCATCTTGTCGTGCCATTTCACTTGGAACTCTGAATTCTGTTCGAAGGTCTCTTTACAAGCGTCTTCAAATGTGTATATCCGTTGATGGTGCACATATTGAGTACATATTATAAATCAAACTATTTCTAGAATTGTTAACTTACCTTTGGTTTCTTATTTTAAAGTATTTTTCTTACTTTTATTTACACGATATTTTTGTACCGGCTGAGGTTTTCAGTCTTTCAAAGAGTAAACGTTTTGTTTCTGACAGCACACGCATTTATTAATTCAGAATATTTTCACTCTCCAATCTTCCCTTTCTTTCTTTAGGTTAATAATTCAAATATTTTCTCAAACAATGTAGTATTTAATTAATTAAAAATAGTACCTTGTGGCGTACATATTAGCTCAGAACATGTCTATTGGTGAATACATTGTCTCTAGCATTGTCTCGCCGCATATCACCCGGAATTTCTCGTTCAGATTACGGAAACCCGCAGTCGGCGTGCGTCTTTAAAATTCTTTATTTCTCGAAAATTTTGTTATTCAACATACGACGAAATGCATATTTATGAACTCATCCCTTCACGCTTGTAAGATGAGCCAAAAAAAAATCTATAGGGTTCCATTTAAAAAATCGAAGTTGGTTCAATATCTCTGCAATAAAAAATGCAATAGAATAATATTATGCATGACCATATGTGTCCCTTGCATATAGTAGTTTTAGTGAAAAGCGCATCTCAGTATCTGCAACGGTTCAGGAGAAAATTGAAGGTGGGCCACACGGTATACAAGTAACAATCATATTTAGGGGTGTGGTCTGGTGTGATCTGAGGACTGCAGTGGACTGGTACGAATTGGTGCAGATAATGCCAACAATCGCAGCGACATCGAAAAAGTTAGTGGCTAGATATATTTGCGAGTTTCCTAATGAAACGTTCAGAAGTGACTTGAGTATATTGCACTGCGCATGTTGCGACGCTAGCACATCGCTACACCAAAACATAGAGAAAACAAAGAAAGAAAATTGAAGCTTCTGCAAGCATTCCTGACATTTTCACCCGATGATCAATCTAGTAAGTCAGTTTTCTTCACCGATTTGTGTCTTGCATTGGTTGGTGCCGATGTTTCCATTTACTTTGTCAACGACCCTGTGTTCAAGAGTTTCTTAAAAAACACAGCAACAAATTCCGGATGAAAGCACACTCAGAAAAACTTACCTGGAAAATATTTATTTGGAAACTGTGCAAATAAACGTGCAAATAAACTGTGCAAATATTGTAGGAACGCTCTGAATCTTCTTGGACACTTTTGCTACTAAATTGCGAAGATTTAGATAAATGTAACCACGCCACAATTGCCAGATTTTTCAATTACTCGATGAGTCTGCAGTGGCCTACTGCCATTACGTATGAAAACGTGCAGCTGTTTCAAACTGATGCCGCTTTTTTCATGTTGAAAGCGGGGAGTGCAATAAAAGTGTTCTTCTCAAAGATGATTGATCTTACGTGCGTTTTGAGCTCTACGCACACATGCTATTCATCGAGTGGCAGAAACTCTTCGGCATCAATTTCCTTACAAAATGTTAATACTTTTATATCGATTGTTAAAAAAGTATTTTTGAAAGCACCAAGCACAGTGAAAATGTTTAAAGTCAGTTATCCTGAACTGAATTTGCCTTCACAGACGGTATTTACAAGATGGGACACGTGGTTAGAAGCAGCCAACTATTATTGTGAAAACTTTGAACAAATGAAGTATATTATTTTGACGCGTGACTCCGATTCATCTGCGACACTACAGAAAGCAAAATGTTTGATTAACGATTCCAGTCTGAGGAACAATTTAGCTTTCCTTTCTGCTGATGGAATTTTTCAAGTACATGCTATTGCCAAGCTTGATGCTCAAACACGTCGTTAGCTGCTAGTATTGAAGTAATTAACAGTGCATTAACAAAATTATATGTCGTAGTAGGAGAAAACACAAAACAATGAAAATAAATTAAAGATTCGTTAGAGAAAAATCCAGGCTGGAAAGATATGAAAATAATCGCCAACATTCTCAGCGGAGGAAAAGTCACCACTACACTGAAAGTAGAATTGAACCCAATGGAAATATTAGCGTTCAAATAAGCTCCAATTACTTTTGTAAATGGAAATGCTCGTTGAACTTGAAAGTGCACGTTGTATCTAACAGCTTTGAAATCTACCTTAAATTTTTATTTTACATATCTTCAATTTTATCGTACATATTTTTCATATATGCAAAACAGTGCCGATCAGTAGAGCAAAATCTGCTGCCCGCAGCTCCGCCGATGGACTTCCAGATCATGGCGAGCGCGGAGGGGTCAGTCAGTAGGGGTCGTGACGTATTGTTACCCCTCAAGGACAGGCCGGACATCTGACCGCTCAACCCTTCTGGTGAGAGACATCGAAGAGATCGGACGTGCGTAGGGAGCTAGGTCAGTGAGGAGTGTGAGACGCCATTTTGTAGAAAGTATCATGCGAAAGAATAGAAGGATAGCGGAAAATGCACCCTTTTGAACTGTGATTAGTCGAATTGTAATATTTCATATAACTGTAGAAAGTAGTGGAGTAGCTAGTACGAGGCGTGGCCGCGAAAACGAGAACTTTGAGCTGTTGCGAGGTGTCAGTACAACTGTGCAATTAGCTACAGGAGAAATGTTGTAAAGAACGCCGGAAAACTGATACGCCATTAGCAAACACGCGTAAGGACTTTGAAATACGCAGCGGCGTGCCGCATAGGAAGCTCGGCGAAGAAAGAAGAAGAGGCGAGGATTCTGGTGCCGGCTGTGGCCAAGAAGCAAGATGAAAGAAGATTGGACGTGGATCTGGTGGCAGGAGAGAGAAGACGGCGTTTCGACCGACATCGCGGACGGCTGGTCTGCAAGGGAGCGAAGCAACGGTGCGGTCGGAATTGGGCCAAGGTCGGGAGCAGCGGCGAAGACGGGACGGCCGGAGGACGGCACACCCAGCTGCAGCGCGAGCGCCGGACAAGGTAAGCTAGTGCAGTGATTGAAAGCGCTATTGCAATGATTGAAAGCGCTATTGCATTGATTGAAAGACAGAAATCAAGGGAAATTTGAATAATAAATTAGAATTTGTGGCGGTCAGTATTGCAAAGGAGAACCGCAAAAAGCCTTGTAGTCCATGTAATACGTTTCATTCCTGTGTGAATTACTGAGGAAATTCATTGTAAATATTTTGAGCACTACAGCCAGTAATTATGTTACATTGTTGAGCGCTTCGATGAACAAAGTGAAATTCATTGGAGATTGAGAAGTAATTTTATTTTAGGTTACACGTTCGGGAGGGAAGATTTTCTAAGAATGGTACAGGAAGTTTTGCCGTAATCTCTATCTTCGCTTGTAAAAGTAGTCAGATTGCTGTTCCGAGTTTGTAAGTAGCGTCTGTTCAGAGTGGCGTTTTGAGTTTGTCATGAAGAAACGTATTAGCGTAATGACATACGCAATGCCAGGGTGAAAGGCGGAGCATATGTTTCGAACACCGGTAAGAAAGTAGATCTAAAAACAAAGCCGGAAGGTATTTAATGTAAATGCAATAATAAATGCTGTATGTCTATTAATGAAAAAGTAATACACGATACCTGAAATTATTTTTATTCTCTAGAGAATTAAAACATCCAAGATCTATATTCAAACTTTAATAGAGGCAAAAGAAATTCGCTAAAAACGATTATAACAAACAAGAATTAGAAAGTATAAATTACCCTAATTATCAGCTAAAACTATTGAACTCCATCAACTTTCTGTATCAGTTGAGATTGGCAAATAAATTAAGAGAACAACCTGAAGGGACAACTGATGATATGAACGAAAAACTAAAAGCAGCAATACATGAAGCAGCGTTTGCAGCTCTGGGGGAAGAGAGTAAAGAAAAACCTAGGCAATAGTGGTGGAATAATGAAGTAGAAACTAAGATAAAGGAGAAAAGAAGATATTATGAAAAATGGCTTGCGACCCAAAATCTGGACAACAGGAAAGAATATATGAGTTTGAATAGAGAGGTGAAAAAACTGGTAAAACATCAAAAGATGAATGGTGGAATAAAAAATGCTTAGAAGTGGAAGAGAACATAGGTGGGACACAAAGCAAGGAATCGTGGAGACTTATAAAATGTTTAAGACAAGACAATAAAACACAATCTAATTTACAAATTATAAAAATGGACGAATGTGTTAAATATTTCTCAGATATGTGTGAAGAGAATAGACACGAATTCAAGGAAGCTCTAAAAGAAGCTAACAGACAATTTAATATTACACCTGCTTATGAGGTAGAAAAAATAAGTTTAAATGAGATAAAGAACTCCATCAAAAAGATGAAAAATGGTAAATCTCCTGGCCCTGGAGGTATTCCTGTAGAATTATTGAAAAATGCCTCAACCAATGTATTAGAAATACTACAAATAATTTTTAATAAGCGTTTGCAAGGAGAAAAGTTGCCTAGGGAATGGAAGCAAGCTTTTTTAACACCAATTCTCAAGAAAGGACCAAAATCGGAGTGCAAAAAATATAGAGGTATAAGTGTAACTTCATCTTAAGGAAGACTGTATGGACGAATTATAAAACAGAGAATTGAAAGGCAGTTTAATACAGAAGATGAGCAAAGTGGGTTTACAACTGGTAGAAGTTGTATAGATAACATATTTACAATAAAGCAGATGCTAGAAAAGAGATTAGCTAGGAATAGGGAGACTACCTTGCATTTATCGATTTAGAAAAAGCTTACGACACGGTCCCCAACTCTTCCAAATTCTAGAAAAGGTTGGTATCAGCGCCCAATATGTAAATGCAGTAAAATATTGGTATGAGAATCAAGAAACAAGAATAAAAGTGGGAAATGAAGTTTCGCAGTCATTTGGACAAACAAAGGGTCTGAGACAAGGGAGTTGTTCATCACCGTCTTTGTTTAAGATTTGCCTCCAAGAAAGTCAAAAAGGATGGCAAAATATGTGCCGAGGTATGGGAATATACATTGATGAAGATTTCCTTCATACATTATTATTCGCTGATGATCAGGTGATTTTGTCCAATGATGAGTTTGATATGGAGTATATGACGCGAAAGCTTGCGGAAACATACAAAATAGCAGGATTAAAGATCAATTTCCTCGAAACAAAATATATGGTAGTGGGAGAGAAGAAAATAAATGATATCCCAATAAATGGAGATCAGATAGAAGCATGCCATGAATTTAAATATTTGGGTGAAATTAGTGAAGAAGGAGATTCCAGAAAAGATATTGCTTCAAAATTACACAAGGACGGCAAGCTATTAGAAAGTTAAACTCGCTGCTCTGGGGAAAAGAAATATCAAAGTCTACCAAGAAAAGTTATTCAGTGAAACATAATTTGTCGGGTTTAAGTTTTTTAATAATTTTTTAAAATATAATTTTAATAAAATATTTAATAATAATTTTAATAAAAAATGAAATAATTTGAATGAGCCCGTTCCCCCCAAAAAAACTTATTGTAATTCGATTACAATATTTCTTTAAAGAATCTAATTACATTGAAAGATTAACAATTTTTTCTTTCTCACCAATGTACGGCCGAGATTGGCCATTGTTATTACATATGATTTTTCTAAAAGTCTGTTCAGAAGTTTTGCCTGAAGGGCTGAAATGTAACCATGCCAAGTTCGGCAGATGACGTCACCCGTTTGTTGTCCCCGATGCCGTTGACCTGGTCAGCTGTTTCGGCCTTTCTCCGGACGGGAAGGACGCCTAGCCGGATAGGCTGGCCAGCTCGGCGTCTCCAAGCGCCGATGTGAGCCGGGACGGCAGAGTTCTTCGGGCGTTCCCGCACCCTCACGCCACACATGTCACGGCAAGCACGCAAACGGGTTTCTTCCTCCGCACACCTCAATATCGAATTAGCTGGTGATCATAGTTCATGTTCCTTCTGTTCATTCTCAATTTTCGCGGCACTTAGCAAAATTCATCGGAATAGTAGTGTTCCGATAGCAGCTTTACGTAATTTATACAAGTTCAAAAACTGGCTTTCAATGAGGGAATTACGCAAGCAGAAATTGTATGACAATAAACAACATTTGTTTCTTTCTTTTGGCGGCGTCTACGAGAATTAAATCGGAAATTTTGGATATCTTCCTGTCACCACTGATGGCGCGACGTCAGAAACATTAAAATAAAGTATTCAATACTACTGACTACCGAGAAGCGTCTGTTATGACAGTCAACAACAAGTTGTCTCTGAATTTTCGCAGAGATTACAAACTGAGATTGTATTACAGCAGATGAAAATCGTATTTAACGTTTCGTGTAAGTCTGCACAAACAGAATTTCTACATTACACTTGTAATTTCGAACAAGGAAAATACAAAAGCATGTATTCGAAATGCTTGACCATGAATGGATCTTGCGTTTGTTGCACGTGGAAGTTGGCAGTACTTCATCTCTTTGAGGTAATGGTTTAGAAGTTGCTTATACTTCTTGCAAAATAACGTGAAAATAACTCATATTTTCGAAAAATTGTTCATTATTTCATTGCAAGAAGTCTTTGAAAAATTAATTTCATTATGGAATAAAATCTCTACCTTCAATATTGTAGTTGTAGAGAGACGCTGAAAAATACGGTACTTTTGCAATTTTCGAAAAATCAGGGATTACAACGAGAATGAAACCGGTGCCATTTCGTTAGCGTCCTTCACGCTGTTCGAGGGTAGATTTTAATCAAACAGAACCCCGAACCCCTTCAAATTGATAGAGGAATATCAATTTTGGGGAAACGCCTCTTTAATTTTTCTCCTCGTATGTATGAAAGGAATGTAAAATAATTCGTGCTAGTCCTGTTTCCGGGAAACTCCCAGATGCCAAATTTTCGAAAATCACAAAAAGTTAGCATTGCCAACGTACAATGTTGATAGAGATTGATCTCTGAAATAAATACTGATCTAAAAATAAGATTTAAAAAAAGTCAGTCACAATTATTTGAAAAATACTAGTAGTTTGCGTGTAATTTATGCTTGAAAATAATGCAAACTATAAAAAAACTTCTGAAAAACCGCTCCAAAATTATTCTTTAAATTTTTTCCACGCTTTCAATAAGGATCGCTTGAAACAATGCGCAGATTTAATTTTCGTTAAAATCTCTCAACTTTCGATTGATTGATTGTGATTGATTTATTGATTGATTGATACTGGGCGCGTCAACTGCTAAGGTCATTAGTTACGTAACTGTAAATCATATAGCTTCTGTGGGAGGTGGCGATGATCTAACCCCGGTGGATGGAGAGATCTGGCATCAATCTTCACGTAGACTAGCGGGGTTTTCTCCAACCAAGTCTCTCCTGTCAGCGAGGCACCGCCCCAGCCGGAACAAGCTCTGAGCTCCCGACTGGACTCCCGGCATATGTGGTAGTGTGTTGCATGTGTGTGTAACGGATGAGGATAGGTCAAGGAAGAGAAAGGAAAGCTCGTGCTCGGTCCGTGGCCTGTTTAATAGGGTATTGCTCCGACATTCGCCTGGTGTTGATCGCAGAAACCACAGAAAGCCACCGATCCCAACGGCCGGCCGCCGGAATTCCCATCCAGAAAGCAGCAGAATTCGACCAAGCTTCCTATCTTGGCGAAAATCCTGCTATCGTTGGGACCCGAACCCTAGGACCTAGATCATAGGCACTGCAGGGACATCAGTTGATGCCTTTAGCTACCTAATCCGGTTTGTTCAAATCAACGGAACCGAGAATTTCTGAATTTCGGAAACTGCAAAAGTTAAAAATAATGAAAATACATTAGATACTGTTGCACCACTAGTTTAGAGCAGATTTGATTTAAGACAAAATTCTTTGTCTTCAAATGTCTAATTTTCCAAAGTTGCCTTTTCGAAATGTTTTGCAATTTTCGAAAATGCAATGTGCCTGCCGGAAATGAGACTAGCACCAACATTTTTTTCATTCTTTGATACATACGAAGGGAAAATTTAAAGATAAAAATTGTCGCAGTTTTTTTAGAATATGATTGTTTAAAATTTACCAAACTTTCACGCAAAATTACGCGAAAAATCTCATATTTTCGAAAAAAATGTACCTGACCTTATTTCAAGATCTGTCTTTCAATAACAGATTTTTAAAGGGGAAAAATCTCAACATTTTTTGTTGTAGGAAGAGACGAAAAAATTGAACTTTTGTAATTTTCGAAAAAAATGGAACTTCTACGAAAATGAGACTCGCTCCATTCTTTTAAGCGTTTTTTACACTTTTTGAGGACAAAATTTAATCAAACATTTGAATTCAGTTTTGAGAAAAAGGTATTGGGGCTTCCAGTAAAGAACCATCAAAAATTAAAATATCCGTTTCAAAGTCGCAGTGCCTCGAGTTACTTTAAATCGATCGGGGAATATCAATTATTGGGAAAAGCGTCTGTACGGTGTAGGCTCTAGAGGTGACTATAGACACACAGACGTTTTCCGTCAATTGGTTTTTCGGTATGCAAGACTCACGTGTTAGAGGAAGTAATTGACTACATATTGCAATAAGATTTTTCCACATTTTGGTTATCAGGACTGGTAATAAAAGCCGTTTTCACGAAAAAAATGGCCGTTTTCTGACGCATGTTTACAATACTTCCGCTTCTTACGAAGTAAAGAGGATAATGTAAAATTTGGAGCCATTTTGTGAGAAAATGTTGGTGATGCTTCATGTAAAGTATTCTCAGTATCAAAACATCCCTTTCAAACGCAGAGGGCTTCGAGCACGTTGGAATCGATCGAGGAATGTAAAGAGGGCAACGGAATAAGGCAAAAATAATTTTTTATGTTGAAAATCGTAATTGATGTGTAAAAAATCAAGTTGTTCGCTGGATTTAAATCAATTTACTCGCAGTACTTCCTAATAAACGAGATTTTAACTTCTCATATAAGTTTATTTTTTAAACCACATTACGCGTATGAATATTGCGATTCTTGCGATTTTCTAAAGATAATAAAGATGTTTCGAGAATTCTTTCAGGCGTTTATACCCAATTTTGACCATTACAATCAACTGAAAAAGAAAAAAATGGAAACTATTTTGCTTTCGTTTTTTAAGAATATCTCATGCTCTGACGGAGATGATAAAAATGGCTAAATACAAATTGTAGCCCTGTACATTCTCTACAGTTTCCCACAATGTGTATTTTGGATAACTAGTATAAGATAGAATAGAAATAACAAAAAAAAGCAAACAAAAAACATTGTATGTAACACGTCCTCTATTAGACTTTATGAACTCGGCCTTAAAGATTAATTTAGTCTTGTTACATAAATAACAATTTTCAACCGCCTATAGCAACAATTGAATGAAAATATATTTTTCTTATTAAAACTCGTCTTCAAAATTAGATTTTTAATCAAGACTGGTACATTTTTTAAATATAAGTAGCTTTCCCGTAATTTTGAGTGAAATGAAGATCATTTTTCAAAAATATGAGCAATATTTTCTTATGAACGAGTACAAGTTATTTTCTTTATTTTTTTACTCAAATAACGTAAAATTTTCTTTCGAATATGGCATAGGTTCCATTTTCATTAAAATCTCTGGAATTTTGGAAAATATAAAAGTTCTATCTTCAAATAACTATTTTTACACCTTTATTATTAGAAATTTGTTTGTTAACGGAAAGTATTTCTCAATATTAGATCTTCAAATATTGTCATATACACCTTTGTTAAAATTTAGTCGATTTTTTTTGTGTGACATGACTATTGCAAATGTATCACAGCGCAGTAAACTGTAGCTGTAGAAATCTTGAAATTTCAAAAATTAAAGGAGTGTATTTTTTTAAACTTTGGCGCTCCGTTTTCTTAGATGTTCAAGTGACGACTACAGTGTTAGTGGGATAGAAGTTCTAACATTAAAATACTAGGAAACCAATAATAGGAGGAATTGTACCGTTGACCGAATAAGCATGTACTCGTGTAGTACCGCTAGTTTTATGTTGATTAAGGGAGGATGTCGTTTCTCTGTTTCGAAATACCACTAGAATCGAAAGTTCTAGATCCCTTCGACGGAAAAATGCTATAGGAAAAGCAACTCTTTGGATACTCAAAACGTCGTGGACACTACTATAAATTATAGAATACAATTATTTCTCTTTTCAAATCTCAAACGATTTTCTTCAAATAATAATCCAAATGTTCTTCAATTAACAACTGCAATCAATCAAAAAAATGTAAAAAAAAATAGCATTGATGCCTCACCTGCTGTTAATCGTATAGCTGTAGATACTGATAAGTCATCCTACATTTTACTTTCTCGCCTACTACTACTTACGGTAGTAAAGAGAAAGTATTGTAATTCTGGAGTAAAAAGAGATTATTCGCCAAACATTATATCTGAAAAGTGGATAAATGTTGATGCTATAAGCACTAAATTACTTTCTTTAAAACGTTTGGTAGTCAGGAATCCACGTTTTATGGATTCGTGATACCGAAAAATTTGTTTACGACAAAATGTGTGTCTGTTTGCAACGCCCGAGTCTAAAGCATTCAGAATATTTTCTCCAAAATTGATATTCTCTAATAGATCTTTTCAAATTCGAAATTTAGGCGAATATTTTGATTTTGGGGGCATTTTACGTGAAGAACGTTTTCAATTTTTTTCTCTCTCAAATGTAGCTCCAAATTTTTGGTTTATTTTCCCTAAGATCGAGAAAAGCTTATAAAAATGGCGCTGGTTCCACTTTCTTAGAATTCTCTGAATTTTCGAAAATTGCAAAAGTTCGCCCGGGGCGGATGCTTGGTGGATCCGCCATCGAGTAGCCAAGCTGATGCCCTTGCCAGCCCAAGCCCAGACGAAAGAGGAGGGTTTGTGGGCCAGACTAGCAATCTACCCATCGTCAAAACACACCACTGCTCATAGAACCACGCATAGCCCTAGATTTGGACCAAACAAGTTGACGACATGGCAACGAAAAAGGACTAATCGATGAAAGAAAAAGGAGATATTACGACTTTGAACGTGGAACGTTAAATTGTGGCAGAATAAGGTACAAAATATAATAATAGAATTGGAAGAAAACAAGATCGACATCTGTTGTGTCTCTGAAACTAAAAAAAAGGGTAAAGGTACATGTAGAATTAATAATCATGTACTAGTATACAGTGGCACCCATAAGACCAAAGGACTAAAACCGGTGTTGGAGTGTCCTAAATATAAACGGTTTACAGCATATCGAACAAATAGACTACATTGATGAAAGGCTATTGAAGATTAAATTAAAAATAGACAATAAATACTTATATGTAATAATGTTTATGTCCCAGATATTACGAAAATTAGGGATCAAAGAATATTGTTTTATGAAGAACTTCAAAAACTAATCGACATAATAATATTCTAAAAATGGGAGATTTGAATGCAAGAATTAGGAATCATTAAGCGGAGTAAAACAACGCTTTTAACATACATTTTTTGATCGTGATTTTAAATATACATTTCCAAGTTTTCAAGGACCACGATCTATGATAGATTGCGTGATAACTAATCGACAGTTTACACCGTCAGAACTTTTAGAAGAGTATTAAACTCAGCTAATATAGGAAGAGACAATTCACTGCTATTATGTAAAATAAGGATACCAATTAAAAAGGAGACAAATATTGAATGGAAGGAAAAGCTTAACATAGAGTCTCAAGAAAATAAAAGTACAAAAACAACTGTTCATCGCTAGACTTAATAATCTAATCGATAGTGCACCAATAAAAAAGGGAGAAAAAGTGGAAGATACGTGGAAGAAATTAAAAGCTAATACTATAATAATTGCTGAAGAATCATAAGGTAAAAGAAAAGTTAAATGTGTTCCATCACGTAAATGTAAAACACCAGGGTTCACAGAAGAAGTAAAGGAAATAGTGAAAAAGAAACGGGAATTTAATTTAGAGTACAAATCTTTCCAAACTACAGAAGAACACATACGTTATAAAAAAGAAAGAAATATATCTTGAATGAAAATAAGGAAGTTGAAAGAAACATACTGGGAGAAATTCACGGAGGATTTTGAAAGAGACCTTTATGGTTCACAAAGAAAGATATGGGGATTCTTGAGAAACAGAAAAGCTGAAATCACTGAAACTATAAAGATTAATTATAATATAGACAAGGAAACATGGAAAAAATAGACTTACATAAGGATGCAGAATATAACCGAGAGATATGTTATAAAGACAACTTAAATTTAGATAATGTAGAATTTATGTCAGAAGAGCCGATCCAGTGGCCGAGATCGCTAAGGCAAGAGTGCCGTAGCGATCTCGTACCGGAAGATCGCGGGTTCGAGTCCCGCCTCGGGCATGGTTGTATTGTGTTTGTCCTTTCATCATCATCATATCAGGGAAGGCAACGGGAAACCACCCTGAATAAATTATCCCAAGAAAACCCGTTATGGGCCACTTAACTTCCGTATATGGAAGATAGGACCAAAGAAGAAGAAGATGTCAGAAGAAGAGCAAGAGATGGTAAAAACCTTCAACAACAGAAGAGCATCTAGTAGTGATTGGATAAGTAATGAGTTATTAAAATATGGTGAAAAGTATTTAGTAAATCAAATGACTGAGTTATTTAATATTATAATCTAAGAAGAAACAATTCCATTAGAATAGAAATCTAGCATAAACGTACCCATATTCAAAAAGGGAGACAAAAATAATCCTGAAAATTATAGAGGCAACACTCTATTAAATACGACACAAAAATACTCTAAAAATGATACTACATAAGATAACAGATAATTAGATTGATTCGTCAAGAAGTCGAAAAGCCGATTGAATTTAACAATCCAGCTTTTTATGTTTTGTATATCTAAAGAAGGCATTCGATCGTGTAACAAGATGGGATGTATTGAAAAAATGTAATAACAATCTTGAGAGAGAACATACCAAAGGCGTTAATAAAAGTAATAGAGGATATAAATACGAATACTCTCACAATAGTTTCAAATTAAAAATATGGTAACAGATGAAATTATATGTGCATCTGGCATTAGAAAAGGGGATTCTCTAAGCCCTATACTTTTTAATTCAATTAAGGACAAGCTTATTGTCAGTGTGAAAGAAATGTCAAGATATAGAATGGGTAGTGAGAGAATATCTATATTATGTTATGTGAACGATGCAGTGTTGTTAGTAGATTCAGAAGACAACTTGCAAAAACTCTTCCAAAAATTTTCTAAGAGTGCAGAATAGTATACTATGTCATCTCCACTGAAAAAGAAAATCAATGGAGATCTCAAAAGAGCATCTACGGCATAAACTTACGATAAAGAATAAAATACTAGAGCAAGTAATGAATTCACTTATTTAAAAGTTGAAATTTCAGGCACACTGAATATGTATAGTGAAATTAAACAGCAAGTAATGAAAGGAGCCAGAATATCAGGGTATTTGAAAGATGTGACATGCAGAAACAAATATCTTAATCTAGAAAGGGAAGTAAAAATGTACAAAACAATGGTAAGACCAATAATAGCATAAGGAGCAGAAACAATGGCCGATAATAGAAGAACTAAGACTACTTAGAACAGCAGAAACGAGAACATTAAGATCGATATTGGGTGTAACAAGATGGGACAGATTGAAAAACCAAGATATAAGAAATGAATGTGACATTACAGACATAGTAAAATTTACAAGAACCAGAAGAAGAGAATTGAATGAGCACATTACCAGGTCGGACAGTAAAAGACTAATCAAGATTGCGAGAGATTCAAAACCTGTAGGAAAACGTGTCCCAGGATGACCAAAGAAAAGATGGATCAAGAGTTGGATTTCCACATCTCATGAATCATCCTAATGAGAAGTGTGAAGAAAACACGTGTTAACCTTAATAAAAGAAGAAACAAAAGTTGAATTTTTTCAGCGTCTTCATACATTTACAATATTGGAGGTAGAGATTTTTCGTTAATGCAATATGTTCTTCAAAGTCAGGTCTTTAAATAATGTGACGTACAATTTTTCGAAAATATAAATAGTTTTCACGCAATTTTTTCGTGAAATATAGGCAATTTTTAAACAATTATGGAGGTCTCCAAAAAACCTTTTTTGGGGTCAGCTGTTTCGGTTTAACTAACTGATTCTTAAGTTTTGTAATACTCTGAATCCAGAAATGACAACCGTTTTGTCCTGGGACGTCAAGTTTTCAAACAAAACTGATATCATTGTTTAAAAATCTCTTGAAGCATGTATCTTATTTACATAAAAATATTAACCTATTTGCACAGTTGACCACAAAACTAAAACCACACTCGATCGGATTAGTTGTGGAATTGTCCTTTTTTAAACTCCAAACTCATTTTTTAAAATATTTTCCTCTTGTAAGGGGCTTCCGGAAGATCCATGTAGCAGTGTAGCAACATTCAGCAGTAGTCAGCCATCATCGTTAACACTAATTTCCCTTGATTCCTTCTTTCGATTTCTTTTATATCTTGATGGAAATTCTTTATTATCCTTGCTCTTAGTTAATTGCTCCCATAATTTTCGGGATAGTAGTCAAAGTGTAAATTGAGAAAATGGATTTTTGAGCACATGGAGCAACCAAGCTTTTGGAATGCTTTCTACATTGATTCCACCATTTCCTTGTGATTTGTGTCTTTTTGGTTTCCCAAATGTTTTAATGACCACAGTAAAGACAACCCGCGCTTCTTTTTGAGTTGGAATCTTGGAACTGTTGAAGTCTTTGTTGAGAATATGTTTTCTAACCTCCGATGCAACAAAAACTACCTTTTTCAGTTTTGCCTCCGATAAACATGGAAACTTAGATCCACGATTCATGATCCATTAGATAATGTAAATTTTGCTTCAAGACAATTTATATAAAAACATATTTTCATAAAATGGTTCCAATTTTTTTCTTGTTTTTTATTCTTCAATAGAACAAAGTACGCTGATAGAAATGGCGCAGGTTCCATTTTCGTTGATCGCAAAAAGTTTCGAAAATTGCAAAAGTAACAAATAATGCGAGAAAGTCTGTGCCTTTGTCGCACTTTTAGTTTGATTTAAAATGATCGTACCTGCGGTATTACTAACATTTTGTAAATCTTATGAATCCTTCTCAAGATAACACGCAATTCGTCAGTGAGAAATTGCTTGATATTTCAAGAATGAGCTCCCGTACCATCTTAGCAAACACAAATATTTTAAATTATATAGCAGTTTATGTTTAATGCTCTCGTGGCACTGAGGTTCCGGGTTCGATTCCCGTAGAATTCCCGTAAAACCTCATGTGAAATTTGTTACGACAAAACGAGTTAGCGTACTTGACAGGAGCTAGTCCAACCCCTGTAAAGTATCCTAATTCCTTCCCAATTATGGCCACTGAGTAGTGACGCAGGGGCGCGTAGTGAAAGGCGTGTACGCGGAGATGCTACTTGGCGGCCCTCTCGACAACTGACTGCGACGAGACGTGACGGATATAACATATTGAAATATCAATGGAGGATTAATGGATTTGTTACTCCCGCGCTTATATTAATGGAGAATTACTCTGCAAGTGCAAAGCGCTTAACGCCCCGCGGGTCTTGGAGATGCGTTGCGTCAATTAAAGACGAAAAAAGTCAGCCGTTAACAAATTCTTGATGACCAGCGAGGAAAATTTATACCAAATGAATGGGGACTTTTTTATTAAATAATGTTTCAGGTTTTCACAAAAAATCATTATACATGAATACATAAAATTGCCCTTACGCGAATTAGAACGAAGAAAATTTAACACTATATGATATTTCGTTTCATGCTATATTGTTTCTTGGTAGATAAATTATATGGTACGTGTTAAAGGTATGTAACGTAAGTTCGTTTTAATCATCAAATGTGCCTTTTTTGGGACTGTCATGTGTAACTGTGCTATACTTTTGTCCGCGGTGCATTTGGAATGCATTTAAAAAACCCGCTGACCTGACTGCCAGCGCTCCAAGCGAGTTGCTGCAAAGTCAATAGTAATGCTGTTAGCGCGCCTATTACATTCTGGCCGGCCTTTCGGCGGTCTTTCTTTCATCAACCGCCAGTCCGTGTGTGTGAGTCGCTCTGGAGGGACAGCTTTCGTTTTCGTGCAGACTGCGTTAATCTTTTGCACCTTTTCTTAGTTTTTGAAATTCGTTGGAAGTGAAGGTATGGATTGATTTTTAGAAATAAGTGCTAGTCATGTTTTTAAAACCTTATATTGCTGATTTGGTAACTAATCTGAACAAAGAACTTTCTTTGTATCGGACACTTCACTCGACGCATGGGAACTGTAACCCGGCGAAAAGACATTAGTGAACTTTATGAAGTTTCAACTAACTTTTCAAATTACAGTAGATATTCTCCTGTGGGTGTGCTATTAGATATTCGTGGTGTAACGAGAAATGTGAATAATTAAACGCACTAGTTTTTGCGCAGGAAACAAAGGCGCAGTTGACATTCCTGTCGTTTTTTATGGTCTTCGGTTACATAATCCACCGGTTATGGTCGATGCCGATTTCTCAGTACAAGCTTTGTAATTTGACACTATATGTATTAAATTGTTTCAGAAAAATGCCTGTCCCAGAGTTGCAGAAACCAGCACCCGAATTCACGGGTACCGCTGTTGTAAAAGGCCAGTTCAAGGATATTAGTTTATCGCATTACAAAGGAAAATATGTGGTTCTTTTCTTCTATCCATTGGACTTGTAAGTGAAATTGTTTCTTCTCTGACAAAATGATTCAAAGTGCAGGTCATGGATTAAATCAACTGGATACTTTATTATTGGCCAGTTGATTTTAGGACTATTGCCATGCTGGTGTACATTTGAACATTTGTCTAGAAAAAGCTGGGATGGTAAATTTTTAAGATAAATTTGGCAAGGTCCTGTTCCATCCTGTATTGTTTCAGAAATAGAGCAAACGTATTACATTTTGTGTTACTTTGGTCCAATTATATACACAATCTTACAAAATTAAAATTTCCTTGTATGTAATCTAAATTTAATATCTATAGAATTAAGTTGTAGAAATTGTACTAGCTACATGAAATGGATTGTCTTACTCTTAAATAGTTCGTCTCGTTTTGTATCTGTGGAAGATCGTAAATGCATGTATTGAAATATATATGAAATTGACTTCTTCAGACTGATTTTTTCCTTTGTTTGCAGCACATTTGTGTGCCCCACAGAAATCATTGCATTTTCTGATCGAGCTGCTGAATTCAGTAATATAAACTGTGAGGTCATTGCAGCCTCTTGTGATAGCCACTTCAGCCACTTGGCGTGGATCAATACTCCTCGAAAGAAGGGTGGCTTGGGTGACATGAATATTCCCCTGTTGGCTGATAAGTCTGGAAAAATTGCCAAAGCTTATGGAGTATTAAATGAAGAATCAGGCGTCCCTTTCAGAGGATTATTCATTATTGATGCCAATCAAGTTCTTCGTCAGATAACAATAAATGATCTTCCAGTTGGTCGTTCAGTAGATGAAACTCTGAGGCTTGTTCAGGCATTCCAGTACACTGATGAGCATGGTGAAGGTAAGAAACGGTTTGCTAAAGTGAAATTCTTTAATTTAACTTTCATGCAAGATTTTGATCTATGTTTCGTTCTAGTTTGCCCTGCTGGCTGGAAACCTGGCAGCAAGACCATGAAGCCCAATCCTGATGAAAGTCAAGAGTACTTCAGGTCTGTCAGTGAGCAAGTTGATTCCATGTAATGTGTAAATTAATTTTGTGGCAGTGTAAGCTACATGTAACCTTAAAAGTATGTTTCCTTAATATTTATATTGAAATGTTTTGAATGCTGTATGTTACACATGTAAGTTCATTAGTTCCTTCAATTGTAATTCGTTGATCCAAAAATTGTGAATGCTAAGTAAGATAAGTTAATAACCTCATGACTTATAAGTGATTAAATAAAACATTGCATTGCATCCTGTTCAAAATGTTGCTTTTCTACCACTTAATTCCTTCCCTTCAATATAATTTGATTTTATAGGTCAGTCAGACTGCTACTGTAAATTCAGTCCTTAGTGTCCAATAAAATTTACAGAAATGCTTCGAAGTATCTTGATTACATTAGTGATGTGATACATTTTTGTGTAATTGTTCATGCATCTTGGGTAGGCTGTCAAATTACTTTCTGTATTAAAATTAAGTTCACTAAGAAAATGTAAAATTTGTCAAAGGTGGTTGCTTGAGAAAATTGTTTAAATTTGTTATGGAATAATACTTAATTTGGGAGCTGTGTTGTATTTAGTTTGCTTAATTGCATATATTTTGAGTAAATTGTGAAGAAAGTTTAATTTCCACAAATTCCCAAGCATTTCCTTTATGGTTGATGTTCAGTTATTGAACTTTGTTTATTGAATTGCAAATAGGTTAATGAAATAGAAGCCTGCATTATTTGGTTAGTTATATTCAGTGGATCACTACTAATCATGCTATTGCACTTGAAATAAGATTGTGTAATGCTGCTTAGAAAACTGATAGTTCATGATTGATGCTTTGATGTATAGTTTGTCGTAGTAAATTTTGGGGAAATATGGCACCTTCAGTGAATGATCAATAATTGTACCAGTTAAACATTCAGGGAATGAGAGCAGAGATATTTGCAACCAGCTATATAAAGTAGATTAGGATAATTAGTAATGTTTGAAGGACTTTTAAGCTAGGCACTAGGTAGGTTCCACTAAAGTAATGTGAAAACATCACTAGCATGGGAAAAATACATAACAATGAATTCTGAAGCTATATATTTATTCCATGAGAAATTTCCTGTGCTTAGGATAGTTTTACAATTCTAGTACAAGAGGAAATTTAAAGTATTGTTAGTATAGATTCATCTGAACAATTTACTTTCAATTATAAATCGTATGAAGACAAATTTGAGAAGGCGAACAGAATTAGTGGGTAAAGTAAAGTTGAAATAATGGACTTGAATAATAAATTTGGCAGCTCTTGAGTGAATTACATGTGTGGAAAATATTTAAAGTGAAGATTCTACTTCTGTGTATGGGAGAAACTATATTGTAGCTAACTTGGAAATGGTAGAGACCTTAACAAGGTAATAATGCTATCCAGAATCCATTTTTTGAGTTAGTGAGTGCTGTGCAGTCCATTGTAAAATCTTTTAACATGATTTACAAATCATTTTAAATGTTACTTCTTTTGTTACAAGGCCTCGGATCTTAATCGTTGAATCATATTAACATGAATATCAAATTGAAAATTATGCTTAATGAAATTAATATTACCATATTAGTTAAATAGATGTATGATTTCCACATGTAAGGTTCATAATAGTGTTTTTGATAAATGTTGATTTTGCATACATTGTGTGTGTGTGTGTTTGGTTCAGTATTACTCTGATGGATTTTGTTTCTTTCTGTTAAGTTTTGTGATCACAGGTAAGGGATTGCAAGGAAAGGAGTGTTTAATGGAGACATGATAAGAGATTCCATTTTCAAAGCTTCATATGTTTGAATAATTAAAAAATGGCAATATTTGTAACAGATGGCTCATTCTTTCATCTTTGAATTCATTGTGGAGAAGAGAAAATATCTGATGTGAATGTGTTACATCTTATTTCAAGTTTTCCTCATGGGAGGGGAGGCTAGGGATAAGTATTCACCTCACATTATATTCAAAACTCATGTAAAATTGTCATAGATTATGAGCATTTATCATTATATAACTACTTCACTGATGGAGTTTGGTTTATTAGCGGTAGCACTTTCACCGAGTATAATGGTAGTTGACATGTTTGCAGATGTAAAAGTAAACTTTAACTCTTACTAAAAAGTTGTATTGTTCTCCATCTTTGTGTTCAATTAAAAATTTCAGATGAATAGATTTCACGATTAAAGGTTTTGTAATATAATTAGTGTATTCTGCTCACTGCTGTAGAATATTTTGTATTATTTTAACAATGAAACGTGAAGTGTAACCGCCCCCTCTGCAACAACTGACTTATTACTTGTTGAATGTTAACTGGAAGTAAAATTTCGAGTTTTTTTTCTTCACCTTATACAGGAATAAGCAAACACGGATATTAAAAGTTTACTGAAATTTTAACGAACTTAAGATTTACAAGTTACACTTCCAAATCTATCAACAGATGAGTTTATTTTCGGCATTAAATCACTGCGTTTATTTAATTACTGGAATATTTACTATCTTGTGTGAGGAGTGACGGTTCTGTTCATTTGAACAAACCGTGTTATGTTACTCAGGGCATCCACTGATGTCAATGTAAGACCTCTGACGGTGGCTGGATTTCGACATTGGCTAGGTAGCTCGGTCGAATTCAGCAGCTGTGGAGGAAATTTCTGGCAGCCGACTGTTCTCCGTGGTTTCTCCGATCATTACTAGGCGAATGCCTCTGTACCTTAACAAAGGAGTCAATCTCTCCTTCCTCTTCCTTGTCCTATCCTCACCCAGGGGCGGATTAATATTTTTGCCGTCTGTAGGCACATCAAATTTGCCGCGCCTTAGTTTCAGATTCATATACTTCTGAAATCATAAGGTATACTCTAATGAAGTAGACAAATAAATAGCTTGTATTAAATATTAATATGATATTTTTAAAATAAAAATATGATTTATGCTGTTATAGTTTTTAGAGAACCTAATTTTTTTTTAGAAAATATCAAGAAAATGTTGCGCCTTTGAAAATTTGCCGCCGTAGGCACGTGCCTATGCGTAAATCCTCCTCTGTCCTCACCCCTTACTTACGTACACATTAAATGGACTGCATTACCACACATGTCGGGAGCTTAGAGCTTATCCCGGCTGGGGCGGTGCCTAGTTGTTGGGAGGAACTGGTTGGGAAAAATCTCGCAAGACCACGTGAAGGTCAACGTCAGGTCTCATCATCCAGCGGGGATCGGTATCCACATGCACCGCACTTACGGGAACAATTATCATAGCAGTTGTCGCGCTCGAACACACTTAAAAAAAAATTGTGTTTCAAATCAAGTTTTATGTTTATATCGCACCCCCAGAACCCTTTCCCCCTCCTCTGAACGTATTCCCGTTTGTCCCAATCACAGTACCAATTTATCTCCATCTTATGTCGAAATTGTCTCACAACCTCTCACTGCTGGTTACCAACTTCGACTACGCGCTGAAGGTAAACGTGGAATAAATATATAGCAACTACAGTCAGTTGCGCCAGATAAATCTCCGTGTTTGTACTTGCGATAGATTCACATATGGTATTGCTCCATAATGTTGAATCTCTTTTAGAGAAATCTGAGTTTGTAGAGCCTGCTCTGCAAACAAGTTAATAAAACAGATATTCTTTACACAGTGTTGATTATCTCGCAATTAATTTAGAAGTGACGAAATTCTCCGAAACTTTTATTTTGCAGGCTATTATGAGATTATTTGTTGAGAAAGGGAATCAAATAAAATTCCCGCTTGTGTAGATTCTTGTATTTACGTGAGAAATGATATCAATTCAACTTCTTGACGGAATTAAATGTTTATTCAGTTGAAAATGTTTTTGAACTCAGAGGTTCCGGGCCGGATTCACATAGAATACCCGTAGAAGCTCATGTGAAACTTGTTACGACAAGGAGAGTTTGGCTGCTTCACAAGAGCTAGTCCAACCCCTGTGAAGTGTCCCAAACACTACCCCAATCCTAATTCCTTCCCAATTCTGGCCACTGGGTAGTGACGCATGAGCTCGTAAGAAAGAGGCGCGTACGCGGAGATGGCGGTCCTCTTGACAACTGACTGAGATGAGACGTAAATTAATGAAGGATTACTCCCGCGCAATAGTTAATGGAGAATTACTCCAAAACAGCACTCAACAACCCCTAAGGGTCTTGGAGACGCATTGCGTCTAAGTTGTGAAAAAAAAAAAAAAAAAAACACACAAAAAACACTACATCTTTCTGTGATCAAAATTATCCTACTTTTGCATCTACAGACCCCCAAAAAGCGAGCTATAGATTGCAGTATGTTCTGAGAAAATTGAGTGATAACTTTCAGTTATCGCTCTTTTGAATACATTGTACACGGAGAATTTAACATTCATTTTCTATGTGGATTTTCCGAAAAAAGAATAGTATCTCAATTTCAGTAATTCCGTTTAGATATTATAATATTTTCAAAACATTTTATTTATGATATATATGAAAAATGATATTTTGAAATCAATTAACAAAACAAAAGCAATGTGAAATACAGAAGAAAAAAAAAACGATCCCATCAACTAGAGACCTCGTAGAGAATGATGTTTTATTGAGGTGAACGATCCGGCGACGGTTGCTAGTTCCTTCAATAATGTAGCGAACTGCGACAGATCTTACTGTTGGTCTTAGGCTTATTTATTTATTTATTTGTTTGTTTATTTATTTATTTTTCAACTTTTAAAAAAATTGGCTTCGTCAGCTTTGACGCAATGCGTCTCCAAGCCCCAAGGGGGGCGTTGAGCTCTTCTCGCTTTTGGAGCAATCCTCCATTAACTACCTCGCGGGAGTAATCCTCCGTTAATTAAAATAGTCCGTCTCGTCTCAGTAATTTGATGAAGTAGTTCCTTTTATTCAGTCACATACTAAAACAATATGATATTAACAAATTAAATTTAAAAAAATTATTAATTAAATAAATTTTGATATAATTGTTACAATAAATGGAAATATTTTTTCATAAATGTTGTATTGATTGAATCTGTTAGATTGCAAAGAAAATATTGAAAACTGATGTATAATATATTCTAGAATCCAATGAAATTGGCACTTGCGTTTGCATTATCCACGACGGCGGGTGCACAGCGTGTCAGGAATTGTTTCGCTTATGCGACCTTCCATCACTCAAAAAGTCTTCAATCTTATTGTTGGTGCGGTTTGACTACCATCTAATTTTTGCTTTAATTATCATAAGTTTTAACATGTAAACAAGAAAAATTAATACAAATTATTTTACTGTTATATAATATATTTTTACATAATGTACAAATAAATGGGCAGGGGGGGGGGTGTCACAAGAGGGGTTCAAGAGCGCGTTACAAATTTGCATTTCGTAATTTACGGACGGCCCCGTACAAGGCTCATCGGCATCGTAACGAGAGGTGCGTGGCGAGTCACAGGCGTTGTCACGCGTGTGACTGTCATAAAAGGGAACTCGGAGCCCCAGGGGAGTAGTTGAAACTGGAGGCCCAGGTGATGAACGAGTTGGCTCCGTGGGGGTAACAGAGGGGCGAGAGAGCTCGTGCAGGGAGCAAGGATCTACTGCCTACGTCAGGCATGCCAAAGTCGCGGCCAAGGTAACAAGCTTTCTAGAACTCGCGGACACTGCGTCACGAGAAATTGGCGCTAGATTTAAAAGAAAGGTTTGAAAAAGTCTCCAGAATGGCGGTACGTCACTGGATACCGGGCCCATGGCAGTCTTTACGAGAAGTCAGAAGACAGTTTTCCCCAAATTTAGCTACGGTAATACCCATAAAAAAAAAAAAACACTTTCAACAATCAAAATATCCGTTAGAAACTCCCAAAGTCTCCAGTATGTTACGATCAATCAGGGTATATCAATTTTAAAGAAAATCAGCTGAAGAGTTTGAGCCATAGCGTTAACCGCAGATGGACAAACGGACAGACGGACATTTTGCTGTCAATCGATTTTTCGGTATCAGGAACCACCAAAAATGGATTCTGGCTACACCACGAATTATAGATTTTTTTCTAAATTTGGCAACAGGATTTATCCACTTTTTCTTTACTAGCATCCGGCAATGAGGTTTATTCTGGCGAAATTTCGGCGTTTTCTGGCGCACGATTACATAACGTTCTCTTTTTACTAAGAATTCGTGAGGCGAGAAAGTAATAATAATTTCTGAACCGTTGGTATGCATAGGTTAATAATTCGGATGTTTAATTCTGTGATCATGTCTCTGATTTTATCTCATTTATCTAATTTGACTTTCTGTATAGTAAATCTTGTCGTAATTCGCACCCAATCTCTCGCATTTTATTTTATAAAGCTAGTAGATGTAATATTTTGATTTTTCGTTTCTTTTATGTGTAGATAAAGTATCATATACGTGTGAAAGTAGTACTGTGTTGTTGTCAGTCCAGTACTTGTAACTTGTATGTGTAATGTATTTTGTGGATGTTATGATTGCAGATTCATTTGCCAAATCTTATTCATAAATATTGGAATCTTGTTTCTTCGAGTCGCTGTAATGTGACTGAGAACGCATAGAATATGTTTGAAAAATAACCTATTGTTTTGATTCCAGGTGGCCGGATTTTCCAGTAACTTACCCATTTTATAAACATTTAAAATGTTAAGCGACAGGCTAAATTTCACTACTTGCATTTTTACCGTTAGCTTGTTAAAATAATGTCTTAGATCATGCATTGTCTAAATTGGAAAATGTCATGTGTATTCGACTTTTTCAATAGTATATAATTGTGTATTAGGTACCTGAAATTAATGATATGGAAATAATACAAATTGATGAATATTGAATGATTACGTACTTGTTGGAATTATTATTATATATAACAATAACAATAATAATAATTATTATTATTATTGATTTTTTATTTTTTCTTGCTTCTACACTGATGCTGGAATTCTCAAAATCACCCAAGGCAACAGTAGTTTGCACGTTTTAGAGAAGCAATAACATGGTTGTTTTTTCCATCCGTAAATTCAGCCTTTAATTATGTAGCATGAGTTCTAATTGCATAATTTCTGAATGGTCTGCAAATGTTTCGCACTTAGCAATAATTTCTTTGCAGTCTTTTCCCATTTCTTGGTGACCAATTCATTTGCTGACACTACCACTGGAAGAACTTCCAATACACATAATCCACACATGCCCTTCAATTAAAAAACTAGTGGTTGGAATTTATTTCCTTTTCTTCTCAACAAGAGTTATTATAAACCTGTCATCTGTAGGGACCACAACATCAATGATGCATGATGTTTTAGATATTTTATCAAACGGAACAATATCTGGTCTATTTGCATCCACTGTTCGATCAGTGATTATACTATCCCACAGAATTCGAGCTCGATCATTTCTGATTACTTGCTCTGGTTTGCACTTATAATAAGGTTGCTCACTCTCTACTACTTAGGCGACGCAGTTGTGTCTCTTGAGACATTTTTTTTGAGCCAATGCGGGGCATCCACAACAAATATGCTGAATTTACCCCTTGGTAGATTTACTTAGGCGACATCGGATATCAATTTGCTGACCCATAATAAATTATTATATATGCTCTGGTTTTAACTTGTCCTTCAAAGGAGAATAGGAATCCTTCAGTCTTACCGAAGAGGCCGCCGGTTCGAAGCCACTCCACCTTTTTTAGCAATGTTCTCGGAAGTTAAGGTCCCAAAATATCTACCGTGATTTATTTTCTTTGCCAGACGGTTTTCACGTGGTCTTGATGCTTCAGATAATCAAAATCTTTGCTTAGTTGTATAAGACATAATGAGATCATCTTTTCTCCTGATCACAGAGAGCTTTGTGAGCAGACGCGTTAATGGACTGAAAGTATCGACGTAGCTTTGCTTCTCTCGGTCGACATAATTCCTCCAAGTAGCCCTCTTCCTGCACTACCTCGAGGTAAGTACAGAGGGCGGAAAAGCCGATACCTCGTAAACGTAGTTCTCATTTTCCGGTCAAAATTCTGTAATGATGTTTCTGTCTATTTTATAACACCAAATGCGTAAGTTGCTATGGGAATAGCCCATGTACTATTAGCAGATAATTCGTGTTTTGATAATGTTTTTTGTGTTTCGTGTTTTATCATGCTTCGTGAATTGATCCATGTTTTTCAGACTTCGTTTACTCTGCACGTTATATACAATCTCATTCTTAATGTCTGAATCGAAAATTCTTAACTGTAGCATCCCTAGACATTTGTACAAGTCCTCAGTGCAAAAAAACTTTAATAACTGTCATCAAAGTAGCGTGTCAGCAGAGTATTTTGTTCCCCGTTTTGGACTTGCCCGCGAACAACGAGTACGGTAGCGCATTTGTCTATCCGAAAGTCCATGGCTGAAACTCTTGACAAATTCGAACTCATTTTGTAAGTGATCTGTATTAGAGGCATATAGTTTGAGATCATCTATGTAGAGCTTGGGCGAGACACGAACATCGACTTTTTCTTTCTTCGTACAGAAATATGCTTTCACTCTTTCTGTGTAATTACATTATCAGTGACTAATAATTTATTTCATTCTTTATTCCCCTTGCGACAACCAGTCAATTCATCAGCCAATATGTGCTGATCAACTAAATGACTACACATTCTTGAAGAAATTATTGAAGTCAAAATTTTACAGTGTTTACAGATAAGTGATCGGTCGATAATTTCTTGGCATGACTCTATCACCGACTTTGGGCATTATGTCTCTGCTCTGCCAGACAACAAGCATTTTGGGAATACAGCTGGAGAGCAAGAGCAATACTTCAACAGATGAGTTAGGCATGATTTCGTGACAGTAAAGTATTCCACCTTACGTTTTGGACACCATCTGAGCTTGGCGACTTCCAGTTCTGTGTCTTTTGTCCTGCCATTTTGACATCAGGAAGGGAAATTTCAAAGGGAGGTATCTCGTCGATGTTGCGACAAGTTTCTCTTTCCTCTTGCAGCCCGTATGCTCTTTCATCGTCCTGCTTTGGTTTAGTTCAGATATCAGTCAAATACTGAAGCAAGGATTCGCTACTCGTAAATTGTCTTTGTTCATCTTTATCGTCTTTTTGCAACTGCATTTCTTCTGCTCAAAAACAAAGGCTGACTTAGCGCCTTTTTGTTGCGTCATCATAACGGCGAATTCTCGCATCGAGTGCAGCAATTCATCATTTCAGACGTTCCAATTCATTTTTCAAAATATTTATCTAAATCTGTGTAAGATTCATTCGCAACATCATACTTTTCGCAATCTTCTTATCCCATTTTTCACTTTCTTTGACTGTTTTTCTTGCCCTGTGAAGTACGTTGACAGATGGCTGATTTCCTTCTTGGGTTTGTTAATATTGTAAATTATTATTTTCTTCCACGTTGGTATGAATTATTTTTTAGTACTGGAGTCCTTGGATGTTCTCTCAGTTTCCTGTCTAATTTTTCTACCCAAGACAATTCAAAATGCCAAAACGGCATTGCGTCAGACAGGGAGACGTCTTGGGAGACCGATCGACAGCGACTCTATTCCTTAAATACCAGCTCATAACAATCTTCTGTGGTTTTCCGGTAATAAATATCTCTGGCTAGGAACTCTGGCATTTATGGCTTGGGTACGCGTGTCAGCCAGGTATGTGAGGTAAAATCGTCTGCTGCGGTCCAACTGTGACCTTACTCATTCAGGCTAGGACACGCGCGGTTAACCACTTCAGTTGTTTTTCCGCTGCCTCTCTTGTACAGATCCAGTTATGTCATTCACAGCATCCTGATAGACCTTTCCCAAAGTTACCCTCTATACAATTTCAACTTTAATGAGACTAGACATTCAAATCGACAACAAGCACTTTCAAATTGGGAACAAACTCCCTCAAACTGGGAACAAACTGCGCTAGAAACGTCATAAAAATGTATTGATGCACTTGAAAAACATGCACTTGAAATATTGTATAAAAGAGGATGACAGGAAGTACCGATCCTAAACATATTTTAGCCGTTTTGAAGCACACAAAAAAGAGAAAGGTCGTATTTACATGTATTTACTAGTCTAATAGGTACAATGGGTCTAATAGGCAGAAACCAGCATAATACACGTGCATGGAAGGAGCAGAGAGGCTGTGACTCCTCAAAATGTTGTAGCCATGCGTAATAAAACATATTTGAGTGTCGTGTAGAACGTAGTTAAACATACAGTTTAAAACGTGCCAACGAATGGACTAAGTATTATTGACCAGGGATATAAAATTTGGTAAGTCAACATTTGGGTTTAATTCATTAACTCGTTATTTTTCAATTAATAAACCTAATTTCTTTTTATTTATGACTTTATTTTTTGTTAAAATATATTTTGTCTGAAATGCATAATAATTGCACATTTAAAATTTATTGTACATTTTCGATTACTTTAATTTCACTTGAAAATGTATCTGGTATTTATAATGTGCCAGTACAGTGTCAACGAGATAATAATTTCAGTGATAAAAAGTAACTAACAAAGCTCGTGTTTCATTGAGCGCATTTTAACATGCCGTATTGTTTCTGGCCTAAATAAACAAAGGTATGAAATCAACCTCAATGCATGAAATAAAAATATGGAATTAAATTTTTGAAACAATACTTAAATTGTCCCAAAGCTGTAAAAAAAAAGTGTACATTGTGTACATATAACCGAATTTGAGGCCAAAGAGTGAAGAAACTATGGAATATACTCTTGAAAAGTGGTCAATGTAAACAAAAGTCTCCAAAAGTAACCTTTTAAAAATGCTTCACAAATTTCAAAACCAACTGCAAACAAAAGTTCGAAAAATGTACTGAAGATGTATATATATATGTATATATATATGCGGCCATGTCCATCCCTCCTACAACCGCCCAAAAATACATTTCAAAAATGCATCTAGTGATGCTAAACCAAAGCATACTTTGTACAATTTTGTCTTTTGCAATTTTCTGAAATTGAGAGTTGAATAAAAATTAGACCTGTGCAATTTTTTATTTGTTCTTTGCTCTATTTGTAGGAAAAAACTATACGCCGTTCTTGAGAAAATATTTTTTTATAAATTGAATTAATTTTAGAATTTACGCGTATTCTCACCCTCACATTTTCAAAAAAATCAACACAACCATTTTTAAATTTTGATTTTTTGGTGCAGTGTTTGTTGAAAGGAAAAATCTCTATTTTCAATATTGCCGTTTGCGATTTTCATATTTAAATTCAGAGAGTTACCCCGAAAATGGGACCAGGATCAAGAGTTTTACTGTCGATTGTTACATACGAGGGGAAAATTCAAAGAAAAATTCTGGTGCCATTTTTTAGAAAATAATTGTTTAAAAATTGCCTATTTTTCACGTAAAATTACGCGAAAATTATTCATTTTTTCGTAAAATTGTACATAAACCTATTTCAAGATCTATCTTTGGACAGCAAATTTTTATCAATTAAAAATCTCTATTTTGAATATTGTAGGTGTAAGTACACGCCGAAAATACCTTTTCAATTTTCGAAAAATCAGGAAGTTCAACGAAAATGAAATGCGCGCCATATTTAAACATATTCGTGGCCATTGGAGGGAAAATTTTAATTAAAAAATTGGCACCATTTTTTGAGAAAATTTTGAAGATGTTGAGGTGTTGAAGTGTTGAGGTGAAGAATTCCCCAAAATCAAAATATGAGTTTGAAAATCGCAGGGACTTTTGGAGAAAAATGTCCGAATGGTTCACGAGCATTTGTTAACAAAAGATAGTTTTCCATCAATCGATTTTTCGGATCCAGAGTGGGAGGCTAGTGCGTCAACTGATGTCAGATTCGAGTCCCGACAGTGCCAAGATCTTTCCTTCTTCTTCATTGTCCAATCCCCACCCCTTACTCACACTTGCACTAACACTACCACACATGCCGGGGACCGGTCGGAAGCTTAGAGCTCGGCTGTATTGTGGAAGATACCTGGTCGGCGGAACCCGACGCTAGCCGACGCCTAGCCGACGGTAGGTCTGCGCCGGATCTCGCCATTCAGCGGGGAAGATCAGTACCACTTCTCGAGGAAAATATCCACTACACTTGCGGCACGGGGGGACAGGGACTATTCCCTAAGTAAGTGTGTGTGTGTGTGTATGTATGTATGTATGTTTGTAAGTGTAAGGGTGAGGATAGGACAAGGAAGAGGAAGGTGAGATCACGCACGGTTCATGGCCTGTTTGTTAGGGTACTGCTCCGGCATTCGCCTGGTGTTGATAAGAGAAACCACGGAAAACTACCGATCAGAGCTGCCTGCTCCTACAGCAGCGACTGAATTCGACCTAGCTAACAAGTCAGTGTCGAAAATCCTGCCACCGTCGGGGCTCGAAAATACGACTTCCTTGTCAGAGGGACTGCAGGGTCACCCTGAGCCCTCTCTCCTGGTTGGACCCATATGATTCAGTATTGTTTATATCGTTATAAATGTGGCTATTTTTCGTATTGAATAGTTGTGCAATTTTATTGTCAAAGTACATTATTGAATTCTGAATAGCTATGACATAACTTATCTTTTTTTCTTTCTTCTAACGTGTGCCCACTGCTAGTTTCAATAAGTATATAAAACTTTCCAATAAAATTACGTCGAAAAAAAACGAATTCGAAAGATTAGAACGCGAAAGGATGTAGGTATTGTAATGGCTTAAAGGCCTTCGGCCAAGCCACATAGGATCAATTAATCTAACTTGTTTGTAATAATTACCTATTAAATTAAATAAAAAATTACGTGGAGTTGGTAGCATTAAAATTATCCCTTCTCCAATTGTGCCTGCTAGGGAGAATTACTCTTGAATGATTAGATTTTAAGTAATATTCGCGGTTATTATATTTATAAACCAATATTTACATTCATTTCCTCTTTAATTGAATAAACTTTGATCCTCTCTCTTAATCCCGCATGTTGCTTTCTATTTCGAAAGGAAAAATTATTTAGAACTTTTAGTTTCGGAAGCTGTATAAATTTAGGGCGAAATGTTCATTTCTGTTTTACGGCTTTTCCTTTCACTGTGGGAATAAATAGCGATAGATCATCCATACATAACAAAAAAAAAATGGGATTGTAAAATGTCAAAAACAACAACAACACCTCCACCAATAACAACGAAAACTCTAATTCCGTTTTCACTGATGCCATTAAAGATTCCATCGGGGATCCGCAATAGCACTTCAAAGAGGCGGCGGCGCGAGGGAAACAAACACGCAGTATACGCATATCGGCTGGTCACGCGGAGTGAAGATTGCAAAGAAAAGAGAGGGTCCTCACACGTAACAGTTTCAACCACTCTTGAAGCCTTCCGGATTGGTTGCTCGGTTCTAAACACGTCAAGCTACGAATGTGGTATTGCTAAATGTCCCTGAAACCTCCTTGAACTGCCGGTGAGAAAAAAACGAGAAAAATTAATAATTATTATAATAATAAAGCCGGGCAGATGACCGAGATCGTTAAGCCAGTAGTGCCGTAGTGGTCTCTGACGAGAAGACCGCGGGTTCGAATCCCGCCTCGGGGATGGGTATATTTGGGTTTGTATGTGGACCTCTCATCCCTCATAATCAGCATCATTTCATCTTCCATACCCACAGGGCTAACTACCCTGGAGCGTAAAAAGATTGCAGACTCAGCAGAAATGCTGATCCTCCCAAATAATATTCCATGTCCAGGAAAAAATATGACTGCCTATGGTGCACGTTCTCGTAGTCTATAGAAAGGCCAATTCGCGACAGTAATAATAATAATAATAATAATAATAATAATAATAATAATAATAATAATAATAATAATGTTTATTTGGTTACAATTGTCTGCTTGCCACGTGGTAAGCATACTACTATAACTGGGCCCTGGTGGGTATAACTGGACTTTCGCGTGGTCTATAGAAAGACAAATTCGAGACGAAAAAACTCATAATATTAGCACAAGCCTAGAGATTAACAACACAACAAAACAAATTACAATACTATACAACAATGACGTACATAGGAATTTACGAGCCATCGAAACACGGATAGAGATATAGTAGTATTCGCTTCTCCGTATTGTTTTCTTCACGGAAAATGTTCAAGCGATTTTCATTGATTTCGAAAAGTATTTAAAAAGAAATACAAATAATAAATAGTATGAAACCACTAAAATGAAATAAAGAATAACATAACAAGAATAATAGTGTCCATATAATTATCGTAGCAATTAATCTAGCAGGAAAGGCGAAACAGACGAGCAAACGCATTGCCTGCATTTGGGTGGTGCAGGAAATGGACAAGGAAAATTTTCTGACATTTGATAGGAAGCAGGTGGAGAAAGGAATTCCCCATGACGTCAAAACGAGAAGTGGAGCGTAAAGTGTGCGGTTACGCTGAATTTTAATAGCGGGAGTACTCAAAAGTTTATCTTTAGAAATGTGTCAGGATGCGCCCTTGAGTTTACGAGATATTTTTATAACCATGGATTGCAAAAAGGATTTTCGCTACCAAGGAGCTAGTTGGATAACCTACTGCGGGCATGAGTATAGTAGGGCTTAACCCGAACTGCCGATCGCCCTGCCTCTTCTCCCTTTCCCTTTCTCTTCCTCACTCTCCTCTCTCTCCCACTCTATCCTTTTATATCTCTCTCTTTTCCCTTCTGCGTTCGTCGATGACATCACCATTCCCCAAGATCTTGCGAAGTGACAAGTCTCCGTCTGACGCGACGCAACGCCTTGAGAACGAAGTATATTTTGTTATTTTGATTTTGAAATAAATGATTAACCGATGAACTCTGTTAACTAATTAACGACAACCAGATATATAAAATAATTATTATATCAATGACATACAGACGTTAAAAAAGGTTTCCAGCCTAATAACCATAATAATTTAAATGTACGGCGACAAGATGACTCGAGGTGAACCACTATCTTCTTATACTTTTAGTGCTATTCAGTGTTATTCAACACTATTTTATAATAATTTTCATTAAGTTGATTGCAGATTACATTAAGAAAGATTAAAATTAGAAATTGGAAACATGAAACAAACTAGTTGTGCTGAAACAGCACATACTTTCCCGCATAATTCCTAAATTCCTAAACTCCTAATTTTTCAAAAATTCAGAGAGTTCAATGAAAATGAAAAAAGATTTGTAGCGTTTTTTAAAGAGTTTTTTTATAAATTCCAATAACCTTTAAACATAAATTACGCAAACACTAATACTAACTAATCTCTTTTCTCAAAAAATTGCCCATGAAATGTAAAAATTAATGTAATTAATCAGTATGAGAGAAAAGATTGAAGAAATAAAGTGAAATCTACGTTGGCCACTAACCATTTAAGTAGTGTTTTAATAATATTTCGTGATGAAATTAGAGGTAAAATAATAATTAAAATTATTTTAAATGTTTATAGGTAGTGTGTGCATAACATCTCTTTTAAACATGTAGGACAATTTGGAATGTAGGAGAAAGTGCAATTATTTGCCGTCGAGAGTGTACGTAATTGCCAGTGCAACGGGGTGCACGCGCCAGCGCTGCGCGGCGCGCCGCCAGTCGGTCGCCGAAGGCCGCCGCTGCGCCGGCCCAGCTGTGGAGGAAGTGCAGATATCCCCCCTGTTATCTTCGCCTGGCCTCGCACATGAGCCGCCACTGAGAGCTCGCACCACGTGCGATTGTTTTCTATTTCAATTGCCGTGGCACGTCCAATTCAAAGAAATCTTATCCGATACGCTGATTGCCCTGCAGTACAGGGGTCCAAGACCGTGCACTTCAGTGGTCTTCAAGTTGAGGGCAACAACCTTTTTACTTTCTCGCCTTTCTTGGCAATTAGAGTGAACTGAAAATATTGTAAAAATTGTGCATTTTGTATTGTGTGGGTTATATCTATAATCCCAATAGTTTTTCATTTAAAGCTGTTGAACTCAAAGATATTAAAGATCAATTTCCAAAATCGTATGTTACAGTGGCTCTCAAAATTGAACGTACACATTTAATGATACCATAATTCTTTTCATATGAATATTTCTGGAAATAAAATATGTATTTTTGATGTTTGAGATTTCCTGGAAGAACTAGTACAATTTGAACGCATAAAATTGCTTTATTAGATGTAAAATTAAATATTTTGTGATATCTACAAATAATCATTGCACAGAAATGAACGTACACCACAACAAGCGCGCTTGAACCGTAACTATCGCAGTCAAAACGAATTCTTGGGTACTGTAACACCATATTCTCTGTTTCTTTTTATTCAAAGTGATTTTAAATGGTCGATTTGATCGCAACTGGCACTGCGCCAATTCTCTCAGAAGAGGGGAGGGGGTTCTCAGGGTTGACCTGACTCACCTGTTCTCCTGGTTCACTGAATCTAGTGTTGTCCCGACTGCACAGCGCGAAATTCTGGTGGGACGCATGCATGACCGACTTTTTTTATACATTCAAACAAGATGAGATTAACAACCGGACTTTAATCTCCAATTCATGATTGAGGTAAGGCCTCCAATTACAATACTAAGTCTCTTAAGACCCCTTCTCACGTCGCCACCGCTGCGCGCTTCCGAACACCGCGGCTCGTAGCAGAGCATTGGCTTGAATAGAGATCTTTCCACGTGCGTCGGGTTTGCGCCGCTGCGGCGGACTCTCGCTACCCGAAGCGCGGACGGGCGTACGCGCCACCGCTGGCAGAACAGCTTTAAATGATGGTGTTCCCACTGTGCCGTCGGACGCTGCGTTTTACCTGCTGTGGTCTGTTTGTTCGTCGTCGCCGGAGGGTCGGTGAAACCTACCCCTGCAGGACCCACCTCCTTCCACGGCGGGCGGCGGTGCGGCGTGGCGAGCAGCGGTGGCGGCGTCGGAAGAGCTCTGCTGCTTGACGGAAGCGCGCCGCCGTGGCGACGTGGGAAGGCGCCCTTAGATCGTGCCCTTTAGGTTGTATGGTAGAATGTAAAATACGTAGTATGGTAAAAAGTTGATAAGGAAGCGATACTACGATATTATTATAAGACCTTCGGAATATGCGATTAGTCAGGGTTCATGCATAATATGAAAATGTGCACTGGAACCAAATACGCTGTTGGAAAGCAATTGAAAGCAGTGGGAGCAGAGGCTTTGCGTGATATTCTTATCATTTTGTGAGCGTCATTACGAAGTCTAATTTTATGTTCTGGGTCCTTAAGTGTGGTTTTCTATAGGTCTGTAGACAATTCCGAGTATATAATTTTTGGTTGATATGTACGAGGAAATACTTTTATCAAGTTAACTCTGCAGTCCCATCTGCACGAATTATACCTTTCACCCCTAATGCCCACCACGCAGTTTCACTGTACCTACACCCAACACTTGTGTTCAATAACAAAACATTACTTCGCCTTTTTTTCACTACACTCTCCATATAAAAAAATCACAAACTAACCTAGGCTTAACAATTGAATAACTTAAGTGATGTGCACACAACATAAAAAAATATAGTGATAGGAGATAGTACAGATTCATACTAATTCGCGTTATTGTGTGTTTTATTATTATTATTATTATTATTATTATTATTATTATTATTATTATTATTATTATTATTATTATTATTATTATTATTATTGAATTTCCATTGACAGACGTACAACGTTCAGTCACGAGGCTTGATTGACCGACTAACGTTGTATCAGCGAAGTGAAAGGGGTAACTTCTTGACACATCCCCTGATTGTGTGTCCCCCAAGTTAAGTGATTTCATTAGATGGAATTATCGTCCAAGGTTATTGCAAGGAAAATTATGCAAACATTCGTCAGAGGGCGATCAGAGGGTTTTGATACGATGGGTGAGGTAGGTAAATGCAAGAAAGGTTTTAACCTTATCTAATACCAGAGGTCGATCCGAATAGCCACGATTTCTAAGGAAATAGTGTCGTGGCGATCTTGGATCGAAGGAGTTAGAATCCCGCCTGGGGCATGAGGGTATTTGCGATCGTTCCTCCAACCTTCATTTTCATCTTGTCACTTCATTAAAGAAGTATGAATAATTCCCTGCGCAAGCAGGAGGCCCTTGCCCTTAATGGGATGTGCAATTGGCTAATAAAAAAGTCAGAGTTGTTGAAGGACAATGGAAGTGGAAGTCTGTTTCTTAGGCGAGAGAGTGGGGGTTGATCAGTTCCCATTTCGTCAGTGACTGATCCTTGTACGCGATTTAAATTATTGTAGAAATTATGTGCAAGTTCCGTAATAAAGGCAGTGATCGGTTCTATTGTAAGATCGTTGTGTGTCGTCTTATTGCTGACAAACCAGATGGCACGTGTACTGTTACCTTAAGATTCTTGTCTGTAATTCAAATTTCACATCTAGTGGCTCTTGGGAAGAGCACGCGCAATGGACGTTGGCCTGATCTTCCAGGATTGGATCGTTCCCTTTATGCGCAGCATTATACATTTAAATGTTTTATTTATTTCAGCACCTAAACTGTGATCATTCCTATGATAAACCCTATTCAAAATTTTGCGAAAATTGGCATTGGTCATATTTTGTAAGATGTAAGAAATGATGTGATATTTTGTAAGAAAGGTACCCTAATTATTACATTAAATACTGTTCACTGTTATGCTATTGTTGCCTACTTATCTAACGAATATGAAAAGAACTATTATTTAAGTGTTATTTAGGATAGTTTGTCATATTCGCGTGCACAGCCAAAATGTCGCATTTTCACCTCGTGTAACAGGGACTCTACAAGTGTTGGAAATGGTCTTCTCTTGTGTGCATGGAAGACGGGCGTATTTTTGAAACGTCGATTCCATTGATATCCCTGAGGGTGCGCGCTCTAGGCTGGAACGGACGGGACGGGGCGATCCGCACCTTCAATCGTTTGCAAAAAGTCCGAAGCAAAAGCTTCAGGACGTTCCGACGTGCTGATGGCGTCACCGGCATGGTCGGAGCGGCCTTTGCGCAGTTTTATTTGTGAGGTTATGTGAAACGTGTGGGGCAAACATGAATGAGCCCAATTTAATTGTGTTGATTCAAAATTATCCCGAGTTGTACAGTGTGACGTTAAGTTTTATTTATTGTATTACCTTGTTAGGAAGAGTACTTTAATTGGTTACCTAAACTATCTGAATCAAGGTGTAACGTTTGCCAAATTTCTAGGTATTTATAAGACGCTGTACTGTATTGGTGAAACTTTGTTCATTTGTGCATGGTCAATAAATTATACCATGTTTTGGAATGATTAATTAGTTCATTAATCAATGTAATTTGTATGTGTCTTGCGTAAATTAGATTGCCGATTATATTCGTAAGTTTTGAAATAAAGTAATGCAATTATGAGTCCGTCCTTTAGTTCAATTTAATTGTGTTATCAACGTATTTATTTATATCTTACATTTTTCAAAATATCCAATTTAGCTTCAAATTTATCGTGAGACATCCTACAGAACTGAAATAATTTTTCATCTTCCACCAGGTCGGGATATGATATGTGAAATTCCCCTTTTGCCATTATCGTTCTGTTTAGAAGAAAAGAGAATTTGGACTTTCATGGACTCCTTGCCTAATTCCTTTCTTCTGATATTAAAAATAAACACATTGCGATTGCTTCTTTACTTAAACCATGCAGCCGTCGCGCACAATAGCAGTCACGGGGCGAAGTGCCTGAAAGTGTCCGAAGTGTCCGTGCCGTCCCGTCCTTGTACGCGCGACACACAAAAACTGCCGTCCGTCCGGCTCCGTCCGTCCGTCCGTCCGTGCCGTACCGATCCAGTGCGCGCGTAGCGTATCTCTCAGCTCCAACAGTGTTGGGAATACCTGAGTTATAAAATTCAGATACTGAACGCCTCTTAAACGCTTGGATAAGAAGCGAAGACCGCGGATAAATTCATCCACAATGCCAACCGACACATTTAGAGAGAATAGCTTTTGGTGAGCTACACTACGTACAGGATGCGGATTGTCCTCGGCCCTCGCACGTAAATTGTGCACAATAATTGTGCCGGATCTTTTAAGACTGTAGTAAAGACTGACAAAAACATAATCCAAATTTTAACGTTAATTATTTACGAAACTAAATGACGAAGAGTTTCCAATTTTGGATAATTTAGTCTGTACATTACATATGGGATAAGGTTTCGGCGTATTAGCAACGCGAACTAAATCACCTAATGAACTGCCTAATGGTGTGAGCCTCGCCACTAATAATGACAATTTTACTATTATTTTTCCTCTACATAACGACTAAGATATTATGAACCGGCTGAATATAAATCTACTTCAGGTTGCAAACAGCTACTTAAGAAGCAGTGCTAGTAAATGTATGTGCTTGAACAACACTTTGCGCAAAATGTGGGCTGTTCCAAATAAAGCAATTTCTCGCACTTCACAGTCTTTTTAATGACCTGGGAGCTTAGCCAAGTTCCTACACAAATTTTGCGGAACAAATCCCAGAGATCCGATGACTATCGGTACGACCTGTGCTTTTACCCCCCACATTCGGCTGATCTCGGTTTCCAAACTCTTGTATTTAAGACGTTTCTCTGCGTCCTTCGTTACGACGTTTTCATCGCAAGGCGCGGGAACATCTACAAGTAGACACGATTTTTTCTTCAAATCCCGGATAACATATCCGGTTTGTTTGCTGCTATCGTGCGATCTGTTTGACTTGGCTGGACGTAACAATATTGCATAGAGCCCAACATGTTCCCGGTTTTGGTGAGTGTTCGTACCACTTGGGGCATGTGTTTGGAACCTCGAGGGCGGTACAGATCTGCCAGTGGAGGTAAATACACACTCGGCCGTGTCTTCCCAAGTATTCGGTCTTTGCTAAAATTGGACAAGCTGAGACGATATGATCAATGGTTTCTACTTGTTCCTGGCAGGTGCGGCATTTATCATCTTGGGTAATTTTGAGAATCGCATTATCATAATGTCGTGTTCTCAACGCCTGATCCTGAGCAGCTATTAGAACTGCTTCCGATTCTGGCTTTATTCTTCCCCTTTTAAGCCATATAAATGATTCATCTTTATTGATCTGAACCTTGTCTATTATTTTTAGATATTGTCCATGGAGTGGCTTGTGTCTCCACGATTTCCTTAACATTTTTTGTGATTTTGTAAAGGGTTAGGGTCCATATTTTTGGACAGTCTATTTTTTGTATCCTTAATTCATTCTATATTCGTGCAACAGTTTCGAGGATTGTTGTTCCAATCGTCAGGCTGCAAAATTGAATTTTGAAATTTTATAGTACAAATTTAAAATTATTTACAATACAATATTAAAATTGAGACATTATGACAGGAAAGAACTTACCAGACCCATGAGCGCTCACAAAACAAATGGTTTTTACATTGACATTCTACAGCAAACGGTCAGAGGCAGACAAAATCAATTTCATACGTTGGTGAGAGCGTTGAAAAAATGAGTTCCGAGAGTCAAAGGAAGTTAAGAGAAGAAAAGGGATGGGGGAAGGTTTTGAAAGCATAAGTAAAAAGAGATAACTTTTTTTCTTCTTCTAGGTATGTATTAATTCTCTTTTATGTATTAATTATCATGTTGAAGCGATTTATTTATTTGTTTTTCAAGAAATTTATACTTTAGAAAATATTGTGAACAAGAAAATTAATAGTAATATTATGTTATCACATTATTTTATGTTTATGGTTAGCAAGAATCCTCACAATTTACACAAATGATAATAACTAAGAACTGAAATATTAGCCAAAAAACTTTAGATTTTTAGTTAGAATTCATATTTGAGGACATTAATTCAGCAGCAACTTTGAATTGACTGGGTCTTGAACTGATCTCATAGAGGAGAGAGAGATACAACTGGAGTGCGCGTGAACCTACTGCGCAGGTTTCAACTTGCGGTGGCCGCAAGTCACGTGACTTTGGGACACCGATAGTTTGTTTTGCCTTGTATTGTGTGTACCTTTGCGTATTTCTGCTGTTACAGCGTAATTATTTGGGGGCGTTGCGGAGATTTGCTTACTGCAAACGATCCACACGTGTTTGAGAACGTGGTTAAGAACCATGGTTCAGTATTGTTGTTGTTTTGGCTGCAACATGTATTGAACTGCGTCCTGAACTGTGCATTGAGGTGCCAATTGACAAAAATTGGCAACCTGGATGGCTGAGGAGCCTAAGAGCGTGTACCGGCTCAGCGCATTCGTTTGAAGGGTCACGGGTTCGAGTCCCGCCATGGGCATGGTTGTTTGTCCGTTGTCTCTCGTGTATGTTGTCGCGGACGTCCTTGCGTTCTGCTGACCCCCATATCAGAGGAGCCCGCAAGTGTGTTGGTGTCTAGTTTATGGCCGATTATGCGTCACGTCAAGACGTAAAGGGTAAGCGGCTATCGGCTGGAAACACCATAGGAAAAAGTATGAATCGAAATGAATTTGCGAAGGTACGCCAATTACAAAATCAAGAATTTATGAAGGTACTTACGAAATATAGCAATGTGGTAACGTAGATTATAGTCCACATAACCTGTAGCTATTTCATACAATAAGTAGTCTATACTTTACCGCAAATAGATCTCACGATATTAACTGAAATTTTCTTGAAAATTAGAACACAATTTAAAGAACAAGAACTGTCAAATTCGCTGTCATCAAATTCTTGTTTTATAAATTGCACCAAATTCAAGCAGAAATTTCCCGAAAAGCAGATTGTATAACGGTCAAATTAACGTAACCGCTACTTATCACAGGAAAAGGTAAATAATTCAATAACTAAATTGACACACTGATTACACAGCATAGTAGCATAGAAACAGAACATTAGTATTGATTTTTTACAAATGATCTCCTATTTAAACTATTTTTCCTTTGCCTAGAAATGAGTGTAACTTCCCAGTACAGTTCTGGCAAGAAAAATTAAACGTGCCGTCTGCGGCTAAGTTCAGCCTTTCCACGGCTTGGGCAGCCATTGTCATGACGAAATGTTGTAGGCAGAGCCTTACTAACAGCCAGAGAGTATTACATATAAATATTTGGGCTCAGGCTACTTTTCGCCGGTCGGCGATTAACATACCAGTTGTGTTCACTCAGCTCTTATCTCCCCCCTCTCCTCAGACCAAGGTGAGATCTGCAGACGTGATAATGTTGGATAGCTCAGCACTTTGCTAATGTTACGATAGCTGCTTCTAAATGCAGACCTACTGGTTAGAATGAATTGTGAATGTTATAACAATGTATTCCGATTTTGGGAGCGTGTAAATACTGGTGAACCGGAAGACTTAGTGTCAATTTTTTATGTAAATAATAATTTATGCAAAACTACTGTTTTCTTCTTTCTTTTTTTAGATTTTTATTTCTTTTTAAACAAAGGAAATATATTTTAAAACAACTGACATTCCGAGTTACCAGTTTCATGAGTTTACATTCTTCGTTGTTCGGGCTGCCAAAAATTCCTTTCAAGTTTCTTTCCATCGTGTTCCATTCCATTTTTCTTGTACATTTAACTTATTTTTTTTCACAGTTCATACATAATCTTATATCTGAAGAATTTGCTTCCTAAGAAGGTTCCCGGGCAAGAAAAAGTTATGATTCGTGCTTACAACAAGATCCGCCATTTTCGCCTTCAAACGCGTGGAGGAATGAGGCAATTTTCAGGGCCAGGTATTTCTGGAAGCAAATTGCTGATTCTTTCTTGCTCCCAACTTCAGGATTGGTCGGTAGCTGACTCGTATAGAATTTTTATGCGGTATTTGTTAAACAAAGGGAACTTAAAGTATTTAGAATAAAATGAAAAATTAGAGAGTTGAAAACCAGGAATATGTACTTAGCAACAATGTTCATGGCAATATACGAGGCTAGCGATGTGACCGCATGTCCTCTCCACCCCCGCTAAGAACTTCAAACGTATGTGACGGAGAAACGATAAGAGCCGTTTATAAAACGGCTTAAAGAAAAGACTTGCTCGGGAAGTTCGGGATTGACTGCCAAAATTTGGAGTTGTCATGAGATGCTAATTTCTTATAAACAATTACGTTTATCGAGAACGAAAGACGATAGCGCTGATCGGTTTGTGGAATTTTTCATCTAATTTGAAGGCAAATGTTTTTTGCAAAATTTAAAAATTTATAAACAATGTCCAATTTTTTTAATTCTAAAGTGTGAAGGGGTCCCTGATGTCTCAGAACAGAAAACTGCGAATTAAAAGTTTTCAACAATTAACAATTTTATAAATAATTCCGAAATCCATGCAATTCCTGTCCGGGCTGTCCGCAAAGTGTCTTTGTGGTGAATATTGCAAAATAACAATTTTTACAAGAGATGCAAAATTATTGCCAATACCAACTTTATTTGTTGTTAAAATACTATATATGGACTTAATCTTTAAGTTTTGCTATTTAAGTTTTAAATGTTTCCTGTCATCTATCGCTTCGAAAAATACAGGATTTTGCAATTTTTGCAAATTTTATAAAAGTGTGAACAATTGCAAACTTGCAATCATAATAATTTTCTTATAGATAAATCTATGGTAAACTGTATGTTTGATAATGGATTGGATGGATGTCCTGGATTATTTATAAACAAGAATATTGAAAGTAAACGTGTATGAGAATCGAAATACTCTAAAATGAGTGTTATTTTATCTCGTATCAACGTAATTTCTTCCAACAGAATTGTGTTGACAGTGGTTAAACGTAAATATTCTCATATATATATATATATATATATATATATATATATATATATATATATATATATTTCAATGTAATTACTTTCATGCTTATAAAAGTGTTTTATTATATTTATTTTTATTTGGAAATACTTCCACACCTGAACTAGCGACGTCGACCATTTTCTACGACGAAATTTTCCTAGGCCACTTCTTCCCCCTTTGAGATTGGCTGCGGCTGTTTGTAAGGCTCTGCCTAAATCCGTCATGACAAAGGCTGCCCAAGCCGTCGAAAATCTGAACGGAGCCGGAGTTGGCGCGGTTAATTTGTTGCCAGAGCTGTACCTAGGAAATTTTAACCGGAATCTTTTCGGAAAACATGTATTGTGGTAGCGAGCTGTACCAAGGACATTGTAAGTGTTTTAATGATCAAGCGGCGACAAAAAACCCGAGGGCCTTTGGCTCGAAGCCACGCACTTCTTGATCCAGGTAAGTTATGAAGTGAATATCGAGGGCCTATCGAAGGCAATAACAAGCAATACCGTGTCAGCAAAAAGTAAATAAATTAAAAGTCCACCTGCCTCGTGCTGCCCAGAGGCTGTTCTCAGTGCGAAAATGGCCACCTCCACGAGACGCCGTCGGCGATGCATCGATCTCCAACTTTGGCGCTGCAGAAGAGTCACTTGTAGGTTCTTGACCCTTGGGAAGAGCTAATCAGAGCTGATAACGACCAAGGCGGAAACTACGCGGAACACTCAAAGGGAATCTTCTGCGAAAAGGAGGTTGCGGCGGAGCCTGAAGTTCGCTTCTGAACACACATTTTAACGATTGCTTATTGTGACCTGTTGGTACTACAATATTTGATTACACCTTTAAATGCTTGAAATAAAAAAAGGATGTGCTATTTTTATACATTCGAGAAAAGTTAGTATATATAAACGTTAAACACATTGGATCATACAACTTCTGCCATTTATAATCATAATTATAATTATTTATGTTTAGGGCTTGATTCATTCATCAAATTTTCTCGTAAAAACGTAAATTGAACAGAAATGAGATGTACATCCTTTTTTATTTCAAGTCTTCCTTTCTTGACAGATTTGTAGCTTTATATTTGACAAGCCCAACATATTTTGATAATGCAGTTTTTCCTATTTACTCATGCACTCTTTTCTACTCAAAATTGCTTTTTAACCTACGTATTTCAAGGGATGTAAATATCTGGGAAACTTTCACTACAAGGGATGGGATTTGGCTTTGTATGTTACGCGACTTCCCGTTTCCCAAACTCACCTAAATGTGGCAACTAGCAAGGATGTGATGGATGGAAGAAGGAAGAGGAAGGAGGTCCGTGGCCCGTTTGTTAGGGTACTGCTCCGGCACTCGCCTTGTATTGATCGGAGAAACCACGGAAAACAACCACGGAAAACTACCGATCGGAGATGCCAGTCGCTAGAATGTTCCTCCAGACACCGACAGAACTCGCCCTACCTCTCCGGCTAGTGTCGAAAATCCGGCCACCGTCGAGATTCGAACCCAGGACCTTCCTGTCAGAGGTACTGCAATGACAACGACATGTGTCATCAACTGTCCCGGTATGATAAGTTGGTGAGCTCCTGGAGATGGCCGTTAAAAATGCCAGCACTTGAACGGGCGTTCGAGTGCACAGATATCCCACGCGAATCCTACGTGCGAGATTCGAGTGCATTCACGAGCGACGCTCTTCGCTCGGACAGCGAGAGCCCTCCTCGGACTCTGGTGTGTTCGCGTAGCGATTACGTCGCTGGCGACCTCCGCTCGATCTGCGGACGTGACCGACTGGATTGCGCGCTCAAGGACAGTGCGCAACGGAACATCACTAGCGCCTAAACCATACATACGATTTTTTCCCAAAATGGTTATTCCCCGGAAGATCTGGTTCCACTCGAGGCGCCGCGATTTTGAAAAACTTTCTTAAAAATTTCGGAGTACTTTACACGAAGCCCCGCGGACATTTTCAAAATTTTCTCAAAACACGCAAAATGTTTTCTAGTGAGATCTTTTATTTAGGTCATGTACAGTTTTTTTTACATTTTAGTAGTTTTCGTGCAATATCGCGTGCACTATTTGCTATTTTAAACTAGTGGTGCTGAAGAATGCACAGATTTTCCTGTCTTAGTTTTCTATTTTCTTTGGTCTCGGTTAGCTAGTCGAACTTGCCCCATATTCTTGCCTGGTGCCTTCTATCGACGCCTAAGTTCATTTTTTGACAGTTTTAAATTTTTTCGGTTTCTTAACTGTAGAACGGAAATATTATTTTAAGATTATTAAAGAACAGTAAAACCTCGTCCTAAATGGCTAGTTTCTTTGAATAATTTGCAGCCGTTTCTAAAAAGCTGGTTTTAAAGCGCTACTGTAAATTCGAAATTTGAATCTCTTTGTCACAGAAAATTTTTGAGTTTTCGAAAAACTTAACTTGAAGTAATTTTAAGTACATTAACTTTCAAACACAAAAGTCTTTATAAATTGTTGGAAGTGAGTGTATCAAGGGCGTAAGAAATCTTTCAAAAAATCTATATTAGTGTAATTGTTAAAAACAAAAAATGCACCGTGGGTATTTGCATTGTTAGAAAAATGTGAAGTCGAGGATACTGAAAGCGAGGTTTCAATATTTTTAATTTGAGTATACGTTTAAGTTTTTGAATTTTCAAATTCATACCAGAGAACAGATTCATATGCAAATATTGCGTTTTAGGCACAAAATATCTGCATTCATTTTTTATAATTTTTAATTTTAATTTTACTTTTTTTGTAGAATTACCTATATTTACTTTACCGCGCATTTCTTTTCATTTTAATATATTTATTAACTGAAATGGAACATTTCGTATGCAAGTATTCTACTACTTGTAATTCTTAGCCGCTTTTCGGCAAGCAGAACAATGTAATACTGCGTTTCTATTACCATCAGACCTTCGTCTTGAATTGTCAAAAAACCCCATCCTCACTGCTCGGAAACTGCGCACTCTGAATCCAGGATGATCGGACGTTTGCGCAGCAAAAGTATTTGCAATCACATGCTTAGGTATCATAGAGCTCATGTGCCACTCGATCAGATTTATTTCTCACAGAATCTTATCGCGCTTCCTGCGTGCCTCCCGACCACTCTGATTTATTGGACTTAAATAGTTTTTTGTAATGTAATGCGATCAAATTTTGGTATTTTTCATTTAAATTGTATTCTATTACAACAATAAAAAATGAATTTAGAGTGAGGCATTTCACCCCCACCCCCATCTTCTTGCCCTCGGATCAAGGGCACTCACTTGCTACCCGATACTACTGTTAATGTGCGCTGACATAACAATAAACATTGCATGCTTGTACTATGTTATATTTCGAATAAAATTCATATGCAGTGATGGAATTGAGAGCCCAATTCTCTGAATGTAGAAGCTACGAATGTTAGTCGCTGCGAATCCATTTTTAGGCCTGATCGGCGAAGATTCGTTTTCGGAAGTATTCATTGAGCAATTTTAAAGAAATGATAATTTTTATTTTACGTTTTATATTTTTCCTACTATTGCCGGTATGTTTGAATTATATATATTTAATTACAATAAATTATATTATTGTTAATAACATAATATAAATGATATTGAAATAATAAAAAAATAATAAAATGATGAAATTAATAACATAATGTAAAACCTACATAATTTAAATGAAATATGTTTACTGTTAAGTATTTTCAACTCGTTCATCTAAAGACCAGTTTTGATGTAGAATTACTTGAACCTAGCGTTCTTAGGTTTTTAACATAATTTTGGATTGTCTTTTATAGAAAATGAAAAAGACTAAAAATAAGTCAGAGAACTTTCTCAGGGGAAAAGTTTACCATGACTCCTTATGCAGCTACTTTCCTGCACCTGTCTTTCAAGGAGCTTCTCGTACTAGGCCCGAAAAAGAGATGTGTCATACATCAATGTGTTCGTTAAATGTGTGAGAAAGTGAAGATTCATGTTCAGCCGGAAGTTTCTAAATGAATTATGCTAGGGTTAAATATACTCAATGCGGTAAATTATCTTGCTCTCGACTGCTCTCGGGGATCTGAAGTGTCAATTTAGTGAGGAAATGTTAAGAAATCATGTGTAACCAGAAACCACTCCTCATTCTTTATCTTTATAACTGCAATCGGAAATTTCGCGGGTACTTCAGAATATCTTATGTGACCACTGAATTTCATCGCATTACAACACGTTTTCATACCGCCGAAAAGGTGGTAATTTTCGGCTATGATTATAATCATTTAGGGGAAAACGAAAGAAAACGTTTCCATGATACTTTCAGATGCATGAAAAGAGAAGTTGAATTCAGAGTTCACACGAGTTCGTCGTAGTCAGCTCCCTTATCTTGTTTTATCCGCCTTCTTTCATTGCGAAGTTCTAAAAATTCTGCATACATTTGTCTGCAGCTCTCCCACATGGTTTGGAGACCTCTTATGCGTGATATATCTTCTTCGTGACTCATCTCTTCAGATGAATGACATTCATCCTTCCTTCTTTACAATAAACGAGGAACATACGCCTGTTTTACGAGATATACATAATCATTTTTTTCGCAATGTGTAAACTTCTTCTTACTCATTCGTTAGTGCAGTCGATGGGGAGCCAAAAGGGGATCCACGTTGCAAAAAATGAGGAAGAAAATTTTATTTTTTATTTTGTTTACATTGTTATTAATAAGAAAGCCCTAAATTTTCCACCTCCAATTACGTCGGGACAAGTTTTGGTAGACAAAAAATCAAACAAATTTCAGGCAAGTTTTGGTTTTTGCATAATAACTTTTTAACGGTTGCTCTTAGCGCAAAAATGATTTTGTACTATTTTAAAGGTCTTAAAATTCTCTACACATTTGCTTTGTAAATTATTGTTCTCAAAAGAATAGTAACAAAGCTACGAGATTTTAGAATTCCACCCCATTTTCCTTTTTGTTCTGAAGTTGCACAAAATTACTAATAATCTCCATAATGTAGTATTTTTAAGTTCCTAAGGCATAAATAAAAGCGATTAAATACTAATGATTTTAGTACTTACTGAAGTTAAAATTCTGCTACAATTGACTGTAGGCCTTTAGTTTGTGGCAACTGACACGATTTTCTTACATGAAAAGCGTTTCAATGTAATAAATTAATGTTCGTTATTTTTCCTTCTAATTATTATTATTATTATTATTATTATTATTATTATTATTATTATTATAGAGAAATTAATATAATGGACGTTATAGTGATTATCATTTACAACAGATTTTGGAATCCTAAGTCTCGGCCACGCCATGTCCCTTATATCGCTCCTGATAGCGATTCTACATCCCTGCTATATCGCTCGTTTCTCTCTCTATCCTTTTTGAACAGGAGGTTCGCAGTAAATAACCTTTAGGTATGTATTTCGGAGTGTGTTTTATATGTGAGGGGAGTTGGAGTAGTGCACGTAGATGAAGTGGGTGCGTGGAAGAAGAAAGCAATCTTATCTATTCAAGATTTCTTCTGTTGGAATATGTGTCTGTACCTAAACCTTGTCATGCTAATTGTTAATTGCTAATTGTTCTTAATATTGCAAAAATGAAATTCAAAATTACCAGCCAATTTCTCTTTTGTCAATTTTCCAAAAACATTAGAGAATTAATTTCATAAAGATGTTGCTTCGTCAATGGACCAAAATGAAACACCTATTGGAATATTTTTAGATTTTTCGAAAGCATTTGACGATATTGACTATAACATCTTGCTATCAAAATTACCTTCTTACGGAATTCATGGTATCGCCCTAGATTGAATAACTTCGTACCTTAAACATCGATCTCAAAGGCACTAAAGGCCATTATTTACTTATCTATCCAATTCTTTACCAATTCTTCCACATGGTTCGATCTTAGGTCCTATCCCCTTTCTGCTATACACAAACGATATGCCCTCATCTATTCAAAACGGAAAACAGTTCTGTTTGCCGATGACAGGAATGTTCTTGGCAAAAAGGAATCAATAAATAGTACGATTTCACAATTTTCAAATAGGTTTTGTAATAACAAATTAATAGTTAACAAAGGAAAAACAGTTTCAATACATTTTTGCACTTCAAATCAGCAATCGCATTCCCCATTGAAAATGAACAATATGCAATTAGCTGATGTTCAGGTAACAAAATTTCAAGGTCTCTCAATTCAGTCAAACCTCAAATGGAATGTGACATATAACAAAATTAAACACTAAATAAAGTTCATTATGTTACACATTCAGAATTCTTTCAAATTCTGTCAGCCTCCATGCAGATCGTGGCGTGTATTTTGCAAATGTGCATTGCCGCCTGAGATATTCTGCGAAAGCTCATCATGTAGTATCCAAACCTTTACCCTGCAAAAGATTCCAATAATGAAAAAATGCCATCCGCGGGATCCCTGCAAGCCTCTCTTCATTGAACTTGGAATCTTACCATTGCCTTGCCTATATATTTACGAATCTGTAATATTTGTCAAAAGGGACTTACTTAACGGTGGGATCATATTTTCATGCAATAATGATACTTATGATTACAACACACGCCGTAAAAATCACATTTATCAAGTGTCAGTATCATTAGCTCACTATCAGAAATCCTCATACAATACATCTACGTTACTTAACAACGCATGCCGCAACGCAGTGACGGAAATCAACAATTCGGACCTGTTATTTTACGTTATAAACTGCAACGATTTACTACAATGAATTCATACTTTTCTTTTTCGGTTCGTTAAACTTCCTATGGTTGCAGCTCCTAGTGGACGTTTCTCCTTTAAGAACAACTTTGTAATGTAAATCCTCGTTGAGTAAGAAAGACGTTCTCTGGACTATTTACTTTCCAGTTGTGGCCTCGTGTTATGCGTGTTATTGTGAACGAACATATCCTCAGTCGACGGACTCTTACGGAATCTGTTTGTGCATTGTTCTCAAGTTGTGCTCTTTTACAGAGGCTGGATTCAAGGGTGGTGGGCAGAGGGGGCAACGTGTTTTTGAATGTATTAGCACTGCCATCTTAGTGAGAATTCCCGGAGTTAACCCAACACCACCCAAATAGATCTATATAGGTTACGTTGAATGCGACAAATGAATCGCCGCGCGACAGATTTCATTTAATATTCGTCCACATTAACGTATTTTTGAAAATACATTTGCAAAAAACTACGAACAGTATTGCCTTCGAACTTATTCAACTTGAAAAACTTCAGGTAAATAGGGAAAAAAACAAATTGTGAGTAATTCTACAGAAGCATATTTACGTTTTTACATTAGACTATTAACACTTGCATTGTTAAGCGTGCTAATACCGATTTTCAAATGAATGAGAGTGAGAACTTATTCTTATTAAAACACATAAGTTAATAAATAAATAATGAAGCAATTAATTAATAATACAATTTTCAACACTTCCTTACACCTTATACACATAAACATACAAAACATTCGCCATTCAATGTTTATATAGATTCGCTTACAAACCGATAAATAGAGCAATTGCAGAAGTAGAAGTGAACACAATTAGAATGACTTTGTGGACTCTTCAAAAATTAGGCGCCAAAATGTGGAAGTGCTAAGCAAATCCGGGGAAGAATAAAATATAATTGTAGAAGTCTGAACTAATTGCGAATTAACTTATAGGAGAATAACGCTGAAGAGTAGCTTACAGATGATTTCTTATGTGCATATTAGCAAAAAACCGTAAAAATGTAGCTGTACCAAGTTCTAACCATTCAGCATCATTTGTATCTGCAAGTACTTTTACGGCGTTTATACTTTTTTAAATAACAAATAATATTAAAGAGAAAACATACAATTTTATTGAATGTTTGAAATTTTTGAACAGGAGGAAAACATTATCAGCTGCTACGATTTATTGGTGTGTCCAATGCTAGAGACTGTAAGAACGTATTTGAACAAGTTATGGATGACATAAATTTTCAACACAAGGAAATATTCTTAAAACAGTTTACAGCGTCGGTGGCGCCACATTCTACTAGTCCCTACATAGTATTTGAGTAATTGCGAGTATGCATGTATGCAGATCCGTCACGCATGGTTAGACCACTTCCCTTGCAGCAATCGAGACATATGAGCTCTGATTATCAGGTCATGTCGTTTCTCAGTAGCAGTTTGGAACTGGATGTCATATCGTGGTATTGGAATGATCCATATAATTGAAGGCCACTTAAATCTTCTCCCCATACGTCACGTACAGTTTTTACTATTTTTTGACTGAATAAATCTAAATTAATGAAATACATATACAATGCTCAGTGCATCCACATACTGAGAGATATCATAATTCCATCAGCAAGACAATTGCTTCCTGAGGGTATAATTCAGTTCCAACAGGACCAGTCTCCTATTTATAAGTCGGCTTCGATTCAATCGTGGTTTGCGTAGGTATTCAGGTTGTTGACTGGCCACCATGCGAACCAGGCCTGAATCTCATTGAAAATCTTTGGACAGAGACGAGACGCACCATGGCCGAAAACTGGCCTGATCCGGGACCTAACAACGCCGAGGCACTCTGGCCTCCAAGAAGCCTGGGAAGAGGTCGCTCAGAGTCACAACTATGCGGCGAGACTTGTGGATCCTCTCCCACGTAGGATGAGAATGGTAGTAGTAGAATCTGAGGTTTTTAACAAGCAAAAGGGGATAAGAAAAGATGAAATAAAATCCGGGCAAGTACTGTGCTCGAGGCTGCTGCCTATAGTTCTGGAACTACCGCTGATCCAAACGAATACTTTTGTATATCAATTAGTTGCATAAATATTAATGTGCCAAATTTCGGACAACGTTTAAAATTCCTCCAACATATTTAGACAATTACAAATAATGTTGATACGTGGCATGTGTTGTATCAAACAATTAAAACACGAATTATCAAAAAGAAAAATAATGTTCATTTTAACAAAACAGTGATATATAATGAATTAGTTTACATTTGTATTGTATATTTTTTAAAAAAAAAGACTTAATATGTTTGTAACAAATAATGTACTTCAGCTTTCGGGTCAATGACCCCCATTTTGATCAGGGTTTTGTCCAGTTTCCCTGATCCATTGAGCAAATGCTGATATGGTCCCTTGTTTTGCTTCTGGACGTAAATGTACCTTCACTATGCGCACGTTTTGTTGAACTCTCCTTTTGCTTGTAATGGTAAGAGTAGAGGTAAGGGCGAGTTACTTTTTTGTTAGCAATGCAGAAAAATCATACTTGCAATTCGTTTACCGATGCAAATAAGTTTTCTATAACTCAGAAACAAAATTGACTATTTTTCAAATATTGCTAATCTTGCGATTTTTAAAATTTTTTTAATTTATTTATGTTAAACTTTTACTCATCTTTCAACTATTTATACTTAAAATGACGGGAAGGGAAGGGATTTCTGAAACTCAAGAAAACGTGCGCAGATAATCTTCTCCCTCGTACGTTTTACTGTTGTTGTTTTTGTTTTGTTTTTTTACTAAATAAATCTAAATGACTGAAATACATATATAGTATATTGCTTGCATACAGAGAGTTCCACTGACTATGGACCACCGTCATAACTTCTAAACGGTTCCCGATATCGACTTACAGTTTTTGCTCAACTATGCGGAATCATGGGGGAAGTGATATGGTGTAGAGATATTGTTTGAAATATTTTTAGTTTTCAATAAATTCAATCGTCTTTGATTTTTTAAATGGAACCATGAATTTATCTCGCTTGCAATTGATAGATCATAGAAAGAGGAATGCAATGATGTAAAAACATTTTTGCCTAGATGCAGGAATAATTTGGCGAATTCTTTTCTTGTTTTCGCTTTGTTTTGTGTTACTAAATCATTAAGTAATTTGTTCAATTTAACAATAATGTGAAATAAATTAACTAATCTCTATAAATTAAAAATTCTTGCGTACGAAGGATAACGCTCGTAACAGGCAAGAATATTTGTTAACCTCCTAACCTGAACCTAGAAAGTTAATGCTATAATATAATTCTTTAGTAAACATCATTACTATATCAAGATACTTTCGAATCAAAATGTTTGATTTTACTCTCAATGGAGAATTTGAAAACTGACTGACGTATTATTTCACTTTAATGGATCATTTCTTTGCTTTAAACAGGGAATGGGTAATTATCATGAAAGACTCGAAATGCCGTGACATATTCCATCGTGAAGACAGGCCTTTACGCGCCACGTTATAAAAACCGAAATATAATTTCTTCCCAATTCTGGCGCTGGGTAGTGACAGTGGCGCGTTGTAAGAGGCGCGTACGCGGAAATGCTACCTGTCAGTTCTCTTGACAACGACGAGACGAGACATACATAACTAATATTAATGGCGGATTACTCTGCAAAAAGTGCTCTATGCTAGATCAGGGCTTCAAGACGCGTTGCATCAATTAATAATTATATGAGAAGCTGAGACGCAACAATTAAAAAAAAATCGTCTATATACAAATTTGCGTGTTTGTTCGCTTCTAGCCGAAAAACATTTTTTCTTAGATAATACTTACAACAAGCCCCGGAGTGCTGGCCAGGAGAGACGCGGGCGTTAAGGCTGAAGGGCCGTAGCTTCCTAGGCTCGGGGGGTCGCGGGTTCGTACTCGCCCCCGGGCATCGTGTGTTCGTGTTGTCCTTACGTGTTCTTCCTAGAGTTGAAACTAACATAGTGGTCGCTAGATGACCAAATGGTTGAAAAGCGACATTTAAAAAAATCCTCAGATTTTCGACCCACTGTGAGTACAACCATCTGGTACAGAATAATATAAATGGTGTAGAAACTGCACTGCTCTGCAGAAACGGAAGGTTTCTCAGCAAAACTATCTTAGAGAAATCTAATTGACAAGAAGACAGAGATGATTTTTCCGCCTGAAATGATTCATCGTTAATTACACCATTTGTGAAAATGTAAATGACATATGTAAGCTACGTTCAAAAACAAAAATTGTATTCGCTAGAATTTTCTCACTGAAGGGCATTCATTACACACAGCGCTGTCCAATCTGTAGGCGTTCTATGATTGCTTTCTTTTCTTTTTTAAAATTTTAGTTTTCAAAAACAGTTAGAAACAGTGTATTATGTGATTTCGCACCTTTCTATAAATTATATTTCTCCACTGTTATAAAAGGAACAGCGAACGCATCCTGAACAATACTCGCTTGAAATTTACGACTTCGCTTCTTACTCAGTTCTACCGATCTCTCGAGCCTTTAATAGGGAGTTCAAGCACGGCGGAGCGCACAGCAATCGACGGCAATGTCGATCTCCTGCACATGCACAGAAGCTCAAAGGTGATGCGCAGCGAAATCCGCAAGCGCAGATCGAAATGGATATTGCTTGCTGAACTCCACGCTGTGCTTCAAGTCCCAAATGTGCTGTGTTCAACGAATGAAAGATATGTTTTCTCACTGTGAATTCCTTTTCAGATTAATGAAATGAAGCACTAAAAGAAAATCTAGTTTTTCTTTCTCGCTACGGAGTAGGGAGAATGCTATATACTGCTGCGCGTAAAAACGGCGCATTTTCGGCAGAAAACTCTTATTACAAGGAAAAAATCCTCTAACACGTGGTGTAGTCGGAATCCGTATTTTATGGATCATTGATACCGAAACATCCAATGACGGCAAAACGTCTTTCTCTGTCTGTCTCTGTTTGACTGTCTGTCTCTGTTTCTAATCTTACTCTGTCTGTCGCTGCCTGTTTGTCTGCCTGTCTCTGAACAACGTTAGCGGCTAAACCGTTCAGCCAATTTTCTCTTAAATTGATATTTCCGAATCAATCTGACTCATGTCACGCCCCCTTGAATTTGAAATCGATATTTTAATTTTGAGGAGTACTTTACCTAAAGCCCCTGGGACATATTCAAAAAATGGCTCAATCGATTTTAATTACATTTTATTGTTGGATAGGTTGTGGAGAGCGTGGATAGTGTAAAGGTAGTGTAAAGAGAATGGAACAGGTTTCATTTTGGTTAAAACTGTAATTTTTCGTCAATTGCGAAAATTTTAAATGTTTTCGGAGTGTTCCTACAACTAAAATATTAAAGATAGATATTTTTCACCTTAATGAAATCTGTTCTTTAAAGATGGATCTTGACGTAAAATCGTGTACAATTTTTCAAAAATTTGAGTTCTTTCCGCGACATTGTTCGTGCAAAAACGGGCGAGAAAGTATGTGCTGTTTAGCACCACTGGTTAGACATAGCCAGATCATAGGAGAGAGAACTAATTTAACTATAGATGATCTTTTCTTGCGTGAGAACTGCATTCTCAGTTTTCCACATGTCAGTTTTCCAATTCACATTGAAAAAATGCAGGTAGTATCATCGCAAAAAATCAGATGATAGTATCAAATCGCAAAATCCCCCGTGAAGAACATGGGGATTTGCTAAAATTGTGCTATCTGTAAGAATGTCGTAATCAGGCAGATACGATCTGATGCCCTATATAATCGAACATGCACGCTCTATTATCGAAATGCGTGTTTTTGGTAATGTTTTGATAGAATTTTTAGTTATGTTAAATTTCATATTGATAAAGAAAATTAGAAATGTATTCTGTGCAACACAAGGAATTGTTATGTAATTCAACAAATACGGAATAATCAAGAGTTCAGTAACATAAGAAGAAAAATTATTTCATTTTGTTTTGTAATATCTGCTCCATCTCACTGTAGTTCTGACCAACATTCATCAGCGTTGAAGAAGTGACTGTTGTAGTGAAGTATCATATTCTTGATACAAAGTGTGGTAATTAAGTAAGCGGGCGCAATGTACATACTCTTTAAAAGTTAATTTCCTCGCTGAGTGCTGGGAAACACCAGCGGTTGCACTTTTGTTACCTTATTTCCGGCATTCCCGGCGGTCTCCTTAATGAGTTTGTCAAGAGCCTTTTAGTTGACAGTTTTGCCAACAGATGTCAGATAAGATCACAATCTTTTAGTAGTTGCTGCCTGCGAGAAAAGATGGTGCTGCCAAACACAGAAAGTTAAATTTTGACAACAAGAATTTTGTCTTTACAGGTGGTTCTAAACTAGAAAATAAAGATAATTTGCAAGAAGGCCTGTCGTCTTGAAGCATGGATTATGCCCTTAAATTTCAATTTTAAATTTGAAGTTTTGCGTTGATCTTCACAGCAACTATTTTTCATGTTGTAACTAAAATTGTATTTGAAAGTGTGAAGATAAGTTATTCCACAGCCCATTGAGATTTACCATTATCGGCTAGTGATGGACAATTTTACTTAAACATTGATACATCGATACTTCCATGCATGGTTTACGATGTCTATGACAACATCGTCAAAAACATCCATATTTAAAATATCGATGTAATATATGTGCGTCATATATATATATATATATATATATATATATATATATATATATATATATATACATCGATATTTTAAATGTATCCCACCCTGGCTCCATTTTTAATTAAAATAATTGAATGAGTTATATTTTAGATTTTAGTTTGGTCACGTATAAGTGATATGTATATGTAAGTAATATAATGTTTGTCGAATGTAAAAAGGAAAATATAAAATAAATGACACCGTGTTTTGCAATTTTATTTCCTCGTAAACTACCCACTCGGGATTTGGGGTGGGAGAAATATTCCATAAACGTTAAATTCCAGAAATACCAAATTCCTTAAACGTTAAGTTCACATTTTATACACTGGAATTAGTCGTCATGCATACACAGATAGCTGGGGTTATTCTGGTAATGAACTTTTAAGTACTTAAATATAAAAAAAACTATTTTTTGCATTGAAAATCGTTTGAAAAATAGTTGTTAAATGATTAAACCACATAAAAGAAGATTTTCGTTATATTTTGTAGCGATCCGAGACCGCGCGATCGTTCGCATCATCGCACGATGTGAAAATCCTTCAGATATTTCACTTCTGAATGTTTTCTCTGCGACGTTCACATGAAACTCTTTTGCACGTCTGTTGGCGTCTGTGGTGTGAGATGTGTGTATGTGTGTAAAGAAGTGAAGAGTCGGAGAGACAGATGAGTGTGGACAATGCCGTTAGACAACAGAGAGAGGAAGAGAAATCCCCACCATCAAGAAAAACTGTCTTCCGGAGTCTTTACAAATGAGTGTGTTGAGCCAGCTTACCATGAAGACAGTCCAAATCATTGAATTTCAAATTGCTGTACCACTTTTCCTCCTACTATTCTTTCTATTGCTTTTAAAAAAAAATATATTCTAGCCCTCTGCAGCCGCATACGATAAATACATTAATAATATTTATATACAAGAATCATTTGAGGACAGAACAAACAGAATAAACAAGAATTTAGTTTCAGATAATACATTAGTTTTATACAGTAATTTATAATGGGAAAACACTCATCGGTTTGTGTCTGGGGGATCGAAAAATTATCTTGGTAATTTTCTTTTTCATCGTTTGCGATAAGGATTTTGCTTGCCTATGTGAAAGTGAATAGCTGAAGGGATCTTTAATATTTTGGAATAGAATTTTGCGGATAAGTGAGAGAAATGGACGGAGATTGGTGTAATGCCAAGTTCATTATGTAACTGCGCATTCGGAATGTACTAGGGAGCGTTTGTGATGGTGCGTAGGAATCTATTTTGGAAAATTTAGATTTTGTTGATGTTTGTTATGGCTGCGGCAGCCAAGACAGGGGAAGCATAGGAACGTATGGGTCGTATCATTACTTTATGTAGGTGAAGGGGGGATGTAGTTGTAGGGGGGATGATTTTTTGAGAACCGGTTATAATTGATGGACTCTACTAGTCGCTAACGCTATTCAGTGTTTTATATTGTAAGCCTTTTATCGAACAGAACTCCTAGATATTTGACAGATTTGTTGGGAGGGAGCCAGGCGATGTTTTGGGATTGGTATGTCAGATTTGGAGGGTCATCTGGTCTACGAAGTGTAATTTTTTTGCTTGGCTCTTATTAGGGTTTATTTCAATGTGCCAATTTTTTGGCCCAGTTGGAAAATAATGTGAGGTGATGCTGCAGATCATTCACAGCAGATTGAAGATTTCAATTGGAGGAGTAAAGTACAGTATCATCAGAAAATAGTGCTATTGCAGTATTTTGAATGATTGGTATATCTGAAGGGTAGACATTAAAGTGGGGGAGAGGGTGGATCCTTGAGGTACTCCTGCTTTGATGGTGAAAGGTGTGGAGAGAGCCCCGGGGAGACGCACAGAAAATGTTCGGTTGGAAAGAAAACTTTCAATAATGCGTGAAAGATGTAGTGGAGTACCTGCACTGCGGAGTTTGAAAATTAACCCTGGAAGCCACACGGTATCCAAAGCATTAGTTACATCTAGAAAAACTGCTGCGGTATGTTTATGGTCATGAAATCCTTCGATGATATCTTCAGTTGGGCGAAAGATTTGATGATACGTGAACGGAAGGGAATTGGAATCCAAACTAATGAGATAATTAACTAACTAGCTAATAATTAGCTAATGAACTAACTAACTAGCTTGCTAATCAACTGACTAGTTAGTCAACTCATTAGCAAGCTAGTTAGTTAATTAGCTAGCTAGTAAGGTATTTAGTTAGTTAGTTCGTTTGTTACCTAGTTTGTCATTTCGTTAGCTAGCTAGCAGGCTAGCTAGTTAGTTAGTTCGTTATTATGCTTGCTGGTTAGTTATCTAGCTAGATAGATTGCTAGATATCTAGCTACTTAATTAGTCAGTTAGTGATTTAGCTAGTTAATTAGTTATTGGTTAGTTAGCTAGCTAGTTAGTAAGATTGTTAGCTAGATAGCTAGCTAGTTAGTAAGCTAGTTAGTTAGTTACTTTGTAAGTTAGCTAGCTAGTTTGTTAGTAAGTTGGACCGCTAGCTAGCTCGCTAGCTAATTAGTTAGTTAAGAATTAAAATAGCTAGCTAGCTAGTAAGAAAGTAAGATAACTAGTTAGTAAGTTAGTTTGTTAGATACATAGCTAGTTGGTTAGTAAGTTAATAAGTAAGTTACATAGCTAACAAGCTAGTTAGTAAAATAGTTATTTATCTAACGAGGATTGCTAGTTAGTTATATAATTAGTTCGTTACAAGTTAGCTTGTAAATTAGTTACTTATTTAGTTAGATAGCTAGACAGTTAGTAAATTAACTAGCTAGCTACCTTGTTAGTTAATAAGCTTAATACTTATATTAGTTAGTTAGCTAGCTAATTAGTTAATTACTTAGCTAGCTAGTTATTTAGTTAGTTAGCAAGTTAATTAGTTAGTTTTTTCGTGAGTTAGCTAGCAAAGATTTTTAAAAAGTTAGGAGGCTAGCTAGGTAGCTAGTAGATTAGTTACTTAGTTAGGTAGTTAGTAAGTTAGTTAACTAAGAAGCTAGTTGGTTAGCTAGCTAGCTTGCTAATTAGTAAGATAGCTAGCTTGCTACCTAGCTATCTAGCTTGTTAGTTAGTTAGCTAGCTTGTTAGCGAGGTAGTTAGGTACCTAGGTAGCAAGCTAGGTAGTGAGTTAATTTGTAAGCTAGCTACTTAGATAGTAAATAAGTAAGCTAGTTAGCTAAGTAAGCTAGTTAGCTAAGTTCGTCTGCCGTTGTTCGTCGCTCGTCGCTCGTGAATCGTTCCCCGTCTCTCTTCATTTTATTTTTCGAATTCTTATATTTTTCTAATTTTTATGTTTTTGGTTTTTGCGAAATTTTAGATTTTTCTTATTTTCAACTTTTTGTGTTTATGAATTTTCGTCGTTCATCTTTCGTCTTTCGTCTCTCGTCTCTAGTCATTCGTCTGTTGTGTCTCGTCTCTTGTCAGTCGTATTTCGTCTTTCCATGTTTGTCGCTCGTCGCACGTTGTTCGTCGTTTGTTAACATTTTTTCAATTTTCATATTTTTCGAATTTTTATATTTTTAGAATGTTTATATTTTTTGGGGTTTTTGAATTTTAAGTCTTTTGTGTTCGTTGTCACTCATCTTTCGTCTTTCGTCGTTGTCATTCGTCGGTCGTCTTTTATCGTTTGTTGTTCGTCGATCGCCTTACGTCGTTGGTCGTTCGTCACTCGTCGCTCTTTATTAGTTGTTCGTCGTTCGTCGTTCGTCGTTCGTCGCTCGTCTGTCGTCGTTCGTCGCTTTGTCGCTCGTCGTTCGTTGTTTGTCGCTCGTCTTTCGTCCCTCCTCGTTAGTTCATGTTTTTCGAATTTATATATATTTCAAATTTTTATTATTTTAAAATTTTTCGATTATTCATTTTTTGAATTTTAAAATTTTAAATTTTTATATTTTCGAATTTTCTTGAATTTCCAGTTTATTGCGTTTCTTCCACTTTTGCGTTTCTTATTCGTCTTTCGTCTCGTCTCCCGTCTTTCGGCTTTTATCGTTTGTCATTCGTCATTCGTTGATTGTCGTTCGTCAATCGTCGTTCGTTGTTCATCGCTTGTCGCACGTCGTTCGTCAGTCGGCGTTCGACGTTCGTCGCTCGTCGTTCGCCGTTCGTCGTGTCACTCGTCGCTCATCGCTCGTCCTTCGCCTGTCGTCGTTCGTTCGTCACTCGCCGGTCGCCGTTGTCCGTGGCTCGTCGCTCGCCTTTCGTCGGTGGCCGTTCGTCTTTCGTCGTTCTTCGTTCGTCGCTTGTCGCTCGTCGTTCGACGTTTGACGTTCGTCGTTATTGTTTATATTTTTCGAATTTTTATATTTTTTGAATATTTAATTTTTCGTTTTTTCCAATTATTGTGTTTCTGGCTATCGTCGTTCGTCTTTCGACTCTCGCCTTTCGTCCCTCGTTTGTCGTATCTCGTCTTGGTTTCCCGTCTTTCGTCTCTCGTCTTTCGTCTCTCGTCCTTCGTCTCTCGTATATCGTCTTTCGTTTTTCCTTGTTCATTGTTCGTCTTTCGTCGTTTGTGCTCGTCCCTCGTCGCTCTTTCGTCGTACGTCTTTTGTCGTTCGTCAATCGATGATCGTCGTTCGTCGCTCGTTCGCCTTTCGTCGTTCGTCGTTCTTTGTTTGTCGCTCGTTGCTCGTCACTAGTTCGTCGTTCGGCATTCGCTGTTCACTGTTCGTCGTTCGACATTTTCCGTTCGACTTTCGTTGTTCGTATACAAATTTCGTATTTTTATATTTTATGGATTTTTATATCTTTTGGTTTTATGGAATTTTTAGATTTCATTTTTTTCCACTTTTTGTATTTCTGGACTTTCGTCGTTCGTCCTTCGTCTCTCGTCTCTCGTCCCTCGTCTTTCGTCTCTCGTCTCTCGTCTTTCGTCTCTCGTTTTTCTTTGTTCGTCATTCGTCTTTCGTCGTAAGTCGTTCGTCGGATATGACTCATCTTTTTCGATTGATTATATTTTTGGTTTTCTTATATCTTTTTTTTGCGTTTTTCCCGTTTTTTCTACTATTTGTGTTTCAGGCCTTTCGTCGTTTTCTTTCGTCTCTCGTTTTTCGTCTTTTCTCAATGTCGTAGGTCTTTCATCTTTTACCGTTTGTCGTTCGTCGCTCGTCTTTCGTTGTTCAACGCACGTCGCTCAACGCTCGTCGCTTTTAACTTGTCGCTCGTCGTTCGTCGTTCAACGTTCGTCGTCATTATATTTTTGGAATTTCTATATTTTTCGAAAATTTTATATTAATCAAATTTTTATATTGTTGAAATTTTAGATTTTTAGATTGTTCCACGGATCTTTTGCAGTTCGTCTATCGTCTTTCGGCGTTCTCGTTCGTCCTTCATTGCTAGTCGCTCGTTGCTCATCGCTCATCGTCCGTAATTCGTCGTTCGTAGTCCGCCATTCGCCATTCCTCGCTCGTCGCTTTCTGCTCGTCGCTCGTCGTTCGCAGTTTGTCGTTCGTCGTTCGTCTTTGTTGTTCGTCGTTCGTTTATATTTTTCGAATTATTATGTTCTTCCTTTTTTCACTTTTGATGCTGCTCTTTCGTTCTTCTTTCGTCGCTCGTCGTTCATCGTTCGCCTTTCGTCTTTTGTTTTTCGTTTTTCGTTGTTCGTCGCTCGTCGCTCGTCAATCGTTCATCGTCTCCGTTTTTATATATTTCGAAATTTTATATTTTTCGAATTTTTAATTTATTGAATTTTTAAAATTTTCGAATTTTGATAATTTTTGTTTTTTCGAATTTTTAGATTATTCTTATTTTCAAATTTTTGTGTTTATGGATTTTTGTCGTTCGTCTTCCGTCTTTCACGTCTCGTCTCTAGTCATTTGTCTGTCGTCTCTTTTCTATCGTCTTACGTCGTACGTCGCTCGTTACTCGTCGTTCGTCACTCGTCGTTCATTGTTCGTCGTTTGTTAATATTTTTCGAATTTTTCAAATTTTCGAATTCTTTTTATATATTTATTTTTTCGCATTTTTTAATTTTTATTGAATTTTTATATCTTTCCTGCTTTTGAATTTTACGTTTTTTGCGTTCATCGTTTCTCGTCTTCCATTTTTCGTCTTCCGTCGTTGACATTCGTCGGTCATCTTTTATCGTTTGTCGTTTGTCGTTTGTCGATCATCTTACGTCGTTCGTCGTACGTCGCTTATCGCTCGTCGCTCGTCATTCGTTTTTCATCGCTCGTGGCTCATCGCCGCTCGTCGCTCGTCGATGTGTCGTTGGATGTTCGACGTTCGTTGTTCGTTTATATTTTTCTAATTTCTGTATTTTTAGAAATTTTACATTTATCGAATTTTAATATTTTTCATATATGTACTCAATATCACTGATCATTCGTCGTTCGTCTTTCATGTTTCGGCGTTCAGCGTTCGTCGGTCGTCGCTCGTAGTTCTTCGCTTGTCGCCCGTTGCTCGTCGTTCGCTGTACGTCGTTCGTTGTTCGTAGATCATCGCTCTCCGTTCCTCTTCTATCTTTTTCGTTTTTTCGAATTTTTAGATTTTTCGTTTTTTAAACTTTTTGTGTTTCTGGATTTTTGTCATTCGTCTTTCGTCTCTCGTCGCTCGTCTGACCTCTCTCGCCTCTTGTATCTCGTATTTCGACTTTCCTCGTTCGTCGTTTGTCGTTCGTCGCTCGTTGTTCGTTTTCATCGTTCGTCGCTCATCGCCCGTCGGTTGTAGTTCGTCGTTTGTTTATATTTTTCGATTTTTTTGAAATTTCTATTTTTTTTTCGTTGTTTACGTAGTTTGTCGCTCGAGTATTTCGATACGTAGTTTGTCGCTCGTTGCTCGTCGCTTGTTGTTCGTCGTTTTTCTTTCGCCGTTCGTCGTTTTTTATATTTTTCCAATTTTTAAAATTTCCGAATTTTAATAATTTCAGAATTTTTATATTATTCGAATTTTTATATTTATCGATTTTTTATATTTTTAGAAATTGTATTCTTTTCAAGTTTTTCGATATTATAGAATTTTCGAATTCTTATATTTTTTAATTTTTACGTTATTAAAATTATTTATTACTTAAATTAATTTTTTTATATTTTTCGTTTCTTTGAACTTGTAGTTTTTCTGCATTTTTCACTTTTTGTTTCTTATCTTTTGTGGTTTGTCTTCGATCGTCTTTCATCTTGCGTCTTTCGTCTCTCGTCTATTGTCTCTCGTCTGTCGTCTTTCGTTTTCGTTTAACTCTTTCGTCGTTCGTCACTTTTCGCTCGTTGTTCGCCTTTCGCTTTTCGCTAGTTGTACGTTGCTCATCTCTAGTCTGACGTCATTCGTCGCTCATCGCTCGTCGTTCATTGTTCGTCGCTCGTCGCTTGTCTTTCGTCGTTTGTCGTTCATCGTTCCTGGCCCGTCTCTCGCGTCTCGACGCTCGTCCTTCGTCGTTTGCCGTTCAACGTGTGTCATTTGTCGTACGTCGTTAGTTCTTATTTTTCGAATTTATAAATTTTCGTTTCTCTTTCGTCTTTCGTTTTCCGTTTCTCGTCTCTCGTCTTCGTCCTTCATCGTTTGTCATACGTCGTCCGTAGTTCGTCTTTTATCGTTTGTCGTTTGTCATTGTCGTTCGTCGATTGTCGTTCGTCGTTCGTCGATCGTCGTTCGTCGATCGTTGATCGGCGATCGACGTTCGTCGCTCATCGCTTGTCGCTCGTCGTTCCTGATTCGGGGTTCGTTGATCGTCGCTCTTCGTTCCCCTCTCGCCGTTCGTCTCTCGTCACTTATTGCTCTTCGTCACTCGTCGGTCGTTCGTCATTTGTCGCTCGTCGCTCGCCTTTCGTCGGTGGCCGTTATCTTTCGTTGTTCGTCAATTTATAGAATTTTTGAATTTTTCACGTTCACGTTCGTCGTTCGTCGCTATTCGCTTTCCGTTCGTCGCTCGTCGTTCGCTGTTTGTCGTTCCTCGTTCGTCTTTCGTCGTTTGTTTATATATTTTTTAATTATTATATTCTTCCTTTTTTCACTTTTGATGATGGTCATTCGTTTTTCGTTCTTCTTTCGCCGGTCATCGTTCGCCTTTCGCCTTTTGTTTTTCGTTCTTCGTCCATCGTTTCTCGTCATTCGTTGTTCATCGTTCGTCGTTAATCGCAAGTAGTTCGTCAATCTTCTTTCTTCGTTCCTCGTTCGCTTTCGTCTTTCCTTTTCGTCCATCGTCTTTCGTCTTTCGTCCATCTTTTGTCACTCTTCGTTCGTCGTTCGTTGATCGTCGTGCGTCGTCCGTGAATCGCTCCTCGTCTCTATTCGTTTTTATTTTTTGAATTTTTATATTTTTCGATTTTTTATTTTTCGAATTTTTAATTTTCTGAATTTTAAAAATTTTCGAATTTTTATATTTTTTGAACTTTTGTGTTTATGGATTTTCGTCCTTCGTCTTTCGCTTTTCGTCATTCGTCTCTCGTCTTTAGTCATTCGTCTGTCGTGTCTCGTCTGTAGTCTGTCGTCTTTCGTCGTTCGTCGATTAACGTTCGTCGATCGTCATTCGTCGTTCGTCGCTCGTCGTTCGCCGTTCAATGTTCGTCTTCGCCACTCGTAGCTCATCGCGGGTCTGTCGTCGTTCGTCGTTATTTTTTATAGTTTTCAATTTTAATATTTTTCGAATTTTTCAAATTTTTGAATATTTGAATTCGTCGTTACCCTTCGTCTTTCGTTTTCGTTCTTCGTCCATCGTCTTTCGTTTTTCGTCTCTTGTCCTTCGTCTATCGTCGTTCGTTTTCGTCGTTCATCGCTCGTCGTTCGTCGTTAGTAGTTCGTCACTCTTCGTTTGTCGTTCATCGTTCGTTGTACGTCGCTCGTCAATCGTTTTTCGTCTTTTATGATTTTATTTTCCGTATTCTTATATTTTTCGAATTTTTATATATTTCGTTTTTTCGAATTTTTAGATTTTTCATAATTTCAACTTTTTGTGTTTATGGATTTTCGTCGTACGTCTTTCGTCTTTAGCCTTTCACTTTTGGTCTCTCGTCTCTAGTCATTTGTCTGTCGTCCCTTGTCTGTCGTCGTTCGTCGCTCGTCGTTCGTCGTTTGTTAACCGTTTTCGATATTTCATATTTTTCGAATTTTTATATTTTTCGTTTTTTCACTTTTTGTGTTTGGTGTTTTGTCGTTTTTTCCGAATTTATATTTTTTCGAAATTTTTAGATTCTTCGTTTTTTCCACTCATCATTCGTCGTTCGTCTTTCGTTTTTCGTCGTTCTCGTTCTTCGTTCGTCTATGGTCGTTCGTCGCTAGACGCTCATCGTTCGTAGTTAGTCGTTCGTCGTTCGCCGTTCTTTGCTCGTCGCTCGTCATTCGTCACTTGTCGCTCGTCGATCGTCGTTCGTCGTTTGTTTACATTTTAAAAATTTTTAAACTTTTCGAATTTCTATATTTTTCGAAATTTTATGTTCATTGAATTTTATATTTTTCAAATTCTTAGATTTATTTTCATATTCATTCGTCGTTGTTCTTTCGTGTTTCGGCGTTCACGTTCGTCGTTCGTCACTCGTCTTTCCTCGTTCGACGCTAGTCGCTCGTTGCTCGTCGCTCATCGTTCGTAGTTCGTCATTCCTCGTTCACCGTTCGTCGAACGTCGTTTGTCGCTTGTCGCTCGACCCTCGTCGTTCTCTGTTCGTCATTCGTCGTTCGTCTTTCGACATTCGTCTTTCCTCACTCGTCGCTCGTCTTTCGCTGTTCGATATTCGTAGCTCGTCGCTCTCCGTTTGTCTTCTATCTTTTTCGTTCTTTCGCATATTTAGATTTTTCGTTTTTACAACTTCGCTAGACGCTCATCGTTCGTAGTTAGTCGTTCGTCGTTCGCCGTTCTTTGCTTACTTTTCACGTTTGATGTTGCTTCATGCTGATGTTGATCACGCTTCAATTTGATGTTGGTTTTTCGTTCTTCTCTCGTCGTTCGTCGCTCGTCGTTCATCGTTCGCCTTTCGTCTTTCGTCTTTCATCCATCGGGTTTCGTCTTTCGTTGTTCGTCCTTCGTCGTTCGACGCTCATCGCTCGTCGTTAATCGTTATTAGTTCGTCTCTCATCGTTCGTCGCTCATTGCTCGTGTTGTGTTTCTGGATTTTCGACGTTCTTCGTGTCGTGGAATTTTTGTATTTTTCGTTGTCTTATATTTTTCATTTTTTGAATTATATTTTTGGAATTGTCATTCGTCTTTTATCGTTAGTCGTTCGTCGATTGTCTTTCGTCGTTCGTTGTACGTCGCTCGTCATTCGTCGTTGATCACTCGTCGATGGTCACTTGTCGCTTGTCGATCGTCAATCGTCGTTCGACGTTCGTCGTTTCTTTTTTTATTTATCGAATTTTTATATTTTTCGAATTTCTAGAGTTTTCGAAAATTTTATATATATCAAATTTTTATATTTTTGAATTTTTTAGATTTTTTGTTAGTTACACTGAAGCTTCCCAGTTCGTCTATCGTGTTTCGCCGTTCTCGTTCGTTCTTCATTGCTAGTCGCTCGTTGCTCGTCGCTCATCGCTCATCGTCCATAGTTCGTCATTCGTCGTCCGTCGTTCGCCGTTCGTCGCTCGTCGTTCGCTGTTTGCCGTTCGTCGTTCGGCTTTCGTCGTTCGTCGTCCGTTTATTTTTTTCGAATTATGTTCTTCCTTTTTTCACTTTTGATGTTGGTTTTTCGTTCTTCTCTCGTCGTTCGTCGCTCGTCGTTCATCGTTCGCCTTTCGTCTTTCGTTTTTCATCCATCGGGTTTCGTCTTTCGTTGTTCGTCCTTCGTCGTTCGACGCTCATCGCTCGTCGTTTGTCGTTATTAGTTCGTCTCTCATCGTTCGTCGTTCGTTCTTCGTCGCTCATCGCTCGTCAAGCTTTCATCCTTTCTCTTCGTTTGTATTTTTCGAAATTTTAGATTCTTCTTATTTTCAACTTTTTGTGTTTATTGGTTTTCATCGTTCGTCATTCGTCTTTCTCCTCTCGTCTCCAGCAATTCGTCTGACGTCTCTTGTCTGTCGTCTTACGTCGTTCGTCGTTCGTCGTTCGTCGCTCGTTTCTCATCGCTCGTCGTTTGTTAATATTCTCGAATTTTCATATTTTTCGAATTTTTATATTTGTCAATTTTTTACATTTTTATTTTTTCCAATTTTTATATTTATTGAATTTTTATATTATTCGAATGTTTATATTTTCCATTTTTTTTAAATATTAAGTTCTTTGAGTTCTTTGTTTCTCATTTTCATTTTTCGTCTTCCGTCGACATTCGTCGGTCGTCTTTTTATCGGGTGGCGTTCGTCGATCATCTTACGTCGTTCGTTGTACGTCGCTCATCGCTCGTCGCTCGTCATTCGTTGTTAATCACTCATGGCTCATCGCTCATCGCTCGTCGCTGGTCACTTGTCGCTCGTGGCACGTCGAATGACTATCTACGTTCCTTGTTCGCTTATATTTTTCGAAATTTTATAATTTTTTTAAATTGCTAAACTTTCCGAAATTTTATATTTTTCGAATTTTCATAATTCTCGAATTTTTAGATTTTTCCACTGATCATTCATCGTCTTTCGTGATTCGACGTTCTCGTTCGTCGTTCGTTGTTCGCCGTTCGTCGGTCGTCGTTCTTCGCTTGTCGCTCGTTGCTCGACGAATGTCGTTCGTCGATCGCCGATCGTCGTTCGTCAATCGACATTCATCGATCATCGTTCGTCGTTTGTCGCTCATCGCTTGTCGCTCATCGTTCCCCGTTCCCCGTTTGTCGTTCGTCTCTCGTTTCTTCTCTCTCGTCTTTCGTTGTCCGTCGTTTGGCGATCGTCGTTCGTCGCTCGTCGTTTGTTGTTCGTCCCACGTCGCTTGACGTTCGTCGTTTTTTTATATTTTTCGAATTTTTATATTTTTTGAATTTTTATATTTTTGAATTTTTATATTTTTTGAATTTTTATACTTTTTGAATTTTTCAAATTTCTACATTTTACCGAATTTTTCACTATTTGTGTTTTGGGTTTTTGTCGTTCGCTGGTTGCTCGTCGCTACTTGTTCGTCGTTTGTCTTTCGTCGTTCGTTGTTTATATTTTACCAATTTTTATATTTTCGACTTTTAATATTTTCGAATTTTTATTTTTTAATTTTTATATTATTCGATTTTTTATATTTATCGAATTTTTATATTTTTAAATATTATGTAATGTTTAAATATTATACATGAAATTTTTCGTTTTCATCTTTCGTCGTTGGCCGTTCGTCGTTCGTCGCTCATTGTTCGTCGTTCGTTGTTCGTCGCTCGTCGTTTGTTGTTCGTCGTTCGTCGATAATCGCTCTGTCTCGTCGCTCATCTCTCGTCTGTCGTCGCTCGTTGCTCTTCGTTGGTTGTTCGTCGTTTGTCTTTCCTCGTTCGACGTTCGTCGATCGTGACTCGTCTCTCGTCGTTGACCGTATGCCGTCGTTCGTAATTCGTCTGTCGTCGTTCGTCACTCGTTGTTCGTCGTTCGTCGTTTGTTGATTGCCGTTCATCGTTCGTCATTTGTCGTTCGTCGTTAGTTCATATACGCATTTATATATTTTTTTCTCTTTCGTCTTTCTTTTCTCGTCTTTCGTCTTTCATCGTTTGTCGTTCGTCGCGCGCCTTTCGTCCGTGGCCTTCGTACTTCGTCGTTCGTCGCTCGGCGTTTGCTCTTCTTCGTTCGTCGTTAAGTTGTTTTTCGAATTTATATATACTTCAAATTTTAAATTTGTCGAATTTTCATAATTTTTGATAATTAAATTTTCAGAATTTAATATTTGTGAGTTATTATATTTTTCGAATTTTTATATTATTCAAAATTTTATTTATATTCGTTTTATTGTATTTTTCGTTTTTTAATTAACATGTTTTGTTTTTTTTACTATTTGTTTTTCGGTCCTTTGGTCGTTTGTCTTTCGTCCCTCGTTTTTCGGTTTTCGTCTTTGTTCGTCGTTCGTCTTTTATCGTTTGTCGTTCATCAGTCTTCGCTCGTCGCTCGTCCTTCGTCGTTCATCGCTTGTCCCTTTCCTTGTCCTTGTCCTTCTCCTTGTCCTTGTCAAGCCTTTCATCGCTTGTCCCTGGTCACTTATCGCTCGTCGATCTTCGTTCGTCGTTCGTCGTTTGTTTATATCTTTCGAATTTTTATATTTTCCGAATTTTTGTATTTTCTAAATTTTTATATTTTTCAAAATTTTATTTTTCGTTTTTTCCACTGATCATTTGCAGTTCGTCTATCGTCTTTCGCCGTTCTCGTTCGTCGTTCGTCGCTAGTTGCTCGTTGCTCGTCGCCCATCGCTCATCGTTTGCTGGTTGTTGTTCGTCGTTCGTCTTTCGTCGTTTGTCGTTCGTTTATATTTTTGAATTATTATATTCTTCCTTTTTTCACTTTTGTTGATGGTCTTTCGTATTTCGTTCTTCTTTCGTCGCTCGTCCTTCGTCGTTCGCTTTTCGTTTTTCGTCGTTCGTTGTTCGTCGTTCGACTTTCGTCTTTTGTTTTCGTCCATCGTCCTTCGTCTTTCGTTGTTCGTCGTTCGTCGCTCGTCGTTTGTCGCTAGTAGTTCGGGACTTTTCTTTCGTCGTTCGCCCTTCATCATTCGTTTTCGTCCTTCGTTCATCGTCTTTTGTCTTTCGTTGGTCGTCGCACGTCGTTCTTCAATCGTTCCACGTCTCTTTTCGTTTTTATTTTTCGAATTTTTATTTTTTTCTTTTCAACTTTTTGTGTTTATGTATTTGCGACTTCGTTTTTCGACTTTCGTCTCTCGTCGCAAGTCATTTTTCTGTTGTGTCTCGTCTGTCTGTCGCCTTTTGTCTTTCGTCTTACGTCGTTCGTCGTTCATCGATAGTCGTTCGTCGCTCATCGCTCGTCGTTCGTGATTCGTCGCTCATCGTTCGACGTTCAACGTTCGCCGTTATATTTTACATTTTTCCAATTTCTATATTTTTTGAATTTTTATTGTTTTTGATTATTTATTTTTTCGTTTTTTCCAATTTTTGTGTTTCTGGCCTTTCGTCGTTCGTCTTTTGTCTCTCGCCTTTCGTCTCTCGTCTTTCGTCTCCGGTCTTTCGACTATCGTCTATTGTCTTTCCTTTCGTCGTTCGTCTTTCGTCTTTCGTCGTACGTCGTTCGTCGCTCGTCCCTCGTCGCTCATCGCTCTTTCGTCGTTCGTCTTTCGTCTTTTGTCGTTCGTCAATCGATGTTCGTCGTTCGTTGCTCGTCTATAATCGTTCGCCTCTCGTCGTTCGTCGCTCGTCACACGTCGTTCGCTGTTCGTCGTTCGATATTTTTCGTTCGGTTTTCTTTGTCCGTTTATAAATTTCGTATTGTTATATTTTTTGGTTTTATCGAATTTTTAGATTTTTCGTTTTTTCCACTTTTTGTGTTTCTGGTCTTGTGTCTTCGTCTCTCGTCTCTCGTCATTCGTCTCTCGTCTTGCGTCTATGGTGTTTCTTCTTTCCTTGTTCGTCGTTCGTCTTTCGTCGTACGTCGTTCGTCGCTTGTCGTTCATCGTTCATCTATTGAATATATTTTTGGAATTTTTATATTTTTCGTTTTCTTATATTTTTTGTTTTTTGAATTTTACGTTTTTTGATTTTTTCACTTTCGCAGTTTGTCTTTCGACTCTCGTTTTTCGTCTTTCGTCGTTGTCGTTCGTCTTCGTCGCTCATCGTTCGTCGCTCGTCGCTATCATTCGTCGTTCATCGATCGCCTCTCATCGCTCGTCGCTGGTGACATATCGCTCGTCGATCTTCGTTGGTCGTTCGTTATTTGTGTATATTTTTCGAATTTTATTTTTATCGAATTTTCATATTTCTCGAAGTTTTAGATTTTTCATTTTTTCCACTGATCTTTCGCAGTTCGTCTATCGTCTTTTGGAGTTCTCGTTCGTCGTTCGTTGCAAGACGCTCATTGCTCGTCGCTTATCACTTTTCTTTCGTAGTCCGTTGTTCGTCTTTCGTCGTTCGTCGCTCGTTGCTCGTCGATCGTTGTTCGTAGTTCGTCGCTCGTCGCTCGTAGCTCGTCGCTCGTCGGTTGTCGTTCGTCGTTTGTTTATATTTTTCGAATTTCTATATTTTATCGTTTAATCCACTATTTGTGTTTTTGGTCTTTTGTCGTTCGTCTGTTGTTCGCCGTTCGTTGTTCGTCGTTCGTAGTTCGTGTCTCGTCGCTCGTCTCTTGTCGCTCGTCTTTCGTGGCTCGTCGCTCGTCCCGCGTCGCTCGTAGTTCGTCGGCTGCCATGCGTCGTTCGCCGTCGTCCGTCCTTCGTCTCTCGTCTCTTGCCTGTTGTCGTTCGTCGTTTGTCGTTCATCGTTCGTCGTTTGTCATTAGCTCATTTTTTCGAATTTATATATTTTTGTTTGTCTTTCCTCTTTCGCTTCTTGTCTCTCGTGACGAACGATGAACGACAAAAGACGAATGACCAGAGACGAAGACGAAGATGACAACGAAGACGAAAGACAAACGACGAAAGGCCAATACGCAAAAAATTAAAATTTGAAAAAACGAAAAATATAATACTTTGAAAATATAAACACACGACCGACGAACGACGAACCAAGAACAACGAAAGAAGAAAATCTAAAAATTGGAAAAAACGAAAAATAAAAGAATTCGGATAATATAAAAATTCAAAAAATATAAAATTCGAAAAATATATTATGTGAGAAATATAAAATTTCGAAAAATATATATTAGAAAAATATAAAAATTATCAAAAAATTATGAAATTTTGAAAAATTTAAAATATGAAAAATATAAAAATTCAAAAAAATAAAAATTTTATGAATATACAAATTCCAAAAATATAAAAATTGTAAAAATATAAAAATACTGAAAATACAAAATTTTAAAAAATGGAAATGAACGAAGAAAGACAAATGACGAGCCATGAGCGATGATCAACGATTCACGAACGTTGAACGAAGCACGAACGTCGATGGACAAGCGACGAGAAACGAGCGACGACCGACTAGCGACAAGCGACAAGCGACGAACGACTTACGACGAACGACAAAAGACGATAGGCAAGAGACGAGAGACGACAGACGAACGTCAAAAGACCAGAAACACATCTGGTGGAAAAAACAAAAACTCTAAAAATCGAAAATACGGAAAATATAAATATTCGAAAAACATACAAATTTGAAAAAAATCGAAATATATAAAAATTCGAAAAATATAAAAAATTGAAAACTGTAAACAAACAACGAGCGACAAGGTACGAGTGACGATCGACGAACAACAAACCACGAACGACAAGCAAAACGCGAGAAGCGAGGAGCGTCGAACACCGAAAGACGAGCGACGAACGACGAAATACGAAACACGAAAGACGAACGACGAAAGACGAAACACGAAAGACAAAAGATAGATCAGTGGAAAAAACGAAAATACTTAAAAATTCGTAAAATATAAAAAGCGGCGAACGACGAAAGACGAGTGACGATCAATGAATGCCGAACGACGAGCGACGGGCGAAGAGCAACGAACGACGAGTGACAAGCGAAAAGAGTCGATCAACGCACAACGAGCGACGTACGACGAACGACAAATGACGAGCGATAAACGAGATACTAGTGACCAACGACGAATGACGACCGTCGATCGACGAACGACGGTCGATGAGCGACGACCGTCGGACAAGGAATGACGAACGACGAGCAACAAGGGACGAGCGACGAACTAAGAACGACGAACGACGAACAACGAAAGAAGAAAAATCGAATGAAAGGAGACGAATAGAGAGACGAGTGACAAAAAATGAACAGCGAAAGACCAGAAACACAAAATGTGGAAAAATCGAAAAAATGTATAGATTCAAAAAAACAAAACATCCAAAAATTCGAAATATATAAAAATTCGAAATATATAAATATTCGAAAAAATAAAAAATTTGAAAAATATAAAATTTCGAAAAATGTAAACAAACAACGAACGACAAGGTACGAGCGACGAACGACGAACATCAAACTACGAACGACGAGCTACACGCGAGAAGCGACGAGCTTCGAACACAGAAAGACGAGCGACGAACGACGAAATACGAAACACGAAAGACGAACGACGAAACACAAATGGCAAAAAGATAGATCAGTGGAAAAACGAAAATACTTAAAAATTCGTAAAATATAAAAAGCGACGAACGACGAGCGACTAGCGTCGATCAACGAACAACGAGCGACGTACGACGAACGACAAATGACGAGCGACAAACGAGATACTAGTGACGAACGACGAACGACGACCGTCGATCGACGAACTACGATCGATGAGCGACGACCGACGAACAAGGAATGACGAACGACGAGCAACAAGGGACGAGCGACGAACTAAGAACGACGAACAACCAAAGACGAAACACGAATGAATGGCGACGAATAGGGAGGAGAAACGAGTGACGAAAAATGAACGACGAAAGACCAGAAACACAATATGCGAAAAAATCGAAAAAATGTAAAAATTCAAAAAGAAACGAAACATCCAAAAATTCGAAATTTAGAAAAATTCGAAATATATAAAAATTCGAAAATTTTAAAATTCGATAAATATAAAATTTCGAAATATGTAAACAAAGAACGAACGACGGGGTACGAGCGACGAACGACGAAAATCAAACCACGAACGTCGAGCAACACGCGTGAAGCGACGAGCGTCGAACACCGAAAGACGAGCGACGAACGACGAAACACGAGAACGAAAGACGAACGACGAAACACGAAAGACAAAAGATAGATCAGTGGAAAAAACGAAAATACTTAATAATTCGTAAAATTCAAAAAGGGACGAACGACTTAGACGAGCGGCGAACAATGAATACCGATCGACGAACGACGATCGATGAGCGACGAACGACGATCGATGAGCGACGACCGACGAACAAGGAATAACGAACGACGAGCAACAAGGGACAAGTGATGAACAAAGAACGACGAACGACGAACAACGAAAGACGAAAAACGAATGAAAGCAGACGAATAGAGAGGAGAGACGAGTGACGAAAAATGAACGACGAAAGACCAAAACCTCAAAATGCGGAAAAATCGAAAAAATTTAATAATTCAAAAAAACAAAACATCCAAAAAATTCGAAATATATAAAAATTCAAAAATTTAAATTTCAAAAAAATAAAAATCTAAAGTTTTGAAAAAAGAAAAATATTAACGAAAGACGAACAACGAAAGACGCATACGAACGAGCAGCAAGCCAATATTGTTTTGCGACTAGCGACAAACGACAAGCGACGAGTGACAAGCGACCAGCGACTGCCTACGAACGACGAGCGAAATACGAAGATGAGACAAAACACACAAAAGAAAAAATATTCTAAAAATTTTAAAATACCCAAAAATATAAAAACTCAAGGATATACAAATTCGAAAAAGATAAAAATTCTAAAAAATAAAATTCAAAAAATATAAAAAATCGAAAAATATAAAAATCGAAAAATATAAAAAATCGAAAAATATAAAAAATCGAAAAATTTCAAAAATCGAAAAAATAATATTTCAAAAATATGAAAATTCGAAAAATATAAAAAATCGAAAAATATAAAAATCGAAATATATAAAAAATCAAAAATATAAATTTCAAAAAAAAAATAAAATTAAAAAATATAAAATTTTGAAAAAAGAAAGATATTAACGAACGACGAACAACGAAAAACGCATACGAACGAGCAACAAGCCATTATTGACGTGCGACATGCAACGAGCGACGTGCGACAACGACGCGACGTAACGACGCGACGTAACGACGAGCGACGAGTGAAAAGCGACCAGCGACTGGCTACGAACGACGAGCGAAATACGACGGAAGATGAGACATGATGGGACAAAGGAAATGAAAATTCTAAAATTTTGATAAAATGAAAAATATAACAATTCAAAAATATAAAAAATCGAAAAATATAAAAAAATCGAAAAATATAAAAAATCGAAAAATATAAAAAATCAAAAAATATAAAAAAATCGAAAAATATAAAATATCGAAAAATATAATAATTCGAAAAATATTAAAAATCGAAATATAAAAAAAATCAAAAATATAAATTTCAAAAAAAAAATTAAATTAAAAAATATAAGATTTTGAAAAAGAAAGATTAACGAACGACGAACAACGAAAGACGCATACGAACGAACAACAAGCCATTATTGACGTGCGACATGCGACGTGCGACGTGCGACAACTACGCGACGCAACGACGCGACGTAACGACGAGCGACGAGTGACAAGCGACTGGCTACGAACGACGAGCGAAGCACGAAGGAAGATGAGACTAGATGGGACAAAAGAAAAGAAAATGCTAAAATTTTGAAATAACGAGAAATATAAAAATTCAAAAATATGAAATATCGAAAAATATAAAAAATCAAAAAATATATAAAATCGAAAAATATAAAAATCGAAAAATGTAAAAAATCGGAAAATATAAAAAATCGAAATTTATAAAAAATCAAAAATATAAATTTCAAAAAACAAAAATCAAAAATCTAAAATTTTGAAAAAAGAAAATATTAACGAACGACGAACAACGAAAAACGCATACGAACGAGCAACAAGCCATTATTGACGTGCGACATGCAACGAGCGACGTGCGACAACGACGCGACGTAACGACGCGACGTAACGACGAGCGACGAGTGAAAAGCGACCAGCGACTGGCTACGAACGACGAGCGAAGTACGAAGGAAGATGAGACATGATGAGACAAAAAAAGAAAATTCTAAAATTTTGATAAAACGAAAAATATAACAATTCAAAAATATAAAAAATCGAAAAATATAAAAAATCGAAAAATATAAAAATTCGAAAAATATAAAAAATCAAAAAATATAAAAAATCGAAAAATATAAAATATCGAAAAATATAAAAAATCGAAAAATATAAAATATCGAAAAATATAATAATTCGAAAAATATTAAAAATCGAAAAATATAAAAAATCGAAAAATATAAAAATCGAAATGTAAAAAAAATCAAAAATATAAATTTCAAAAAAAAATTAAATTAAAAAATATAAAATTTTGAAAAAGAAAGATATTAACGAACGACGAACAACGAAAGACGCATAAGAACGAGCAACAAGACATTATTGACGTGCGACATGCGACGTGCGACGTGCGACAGCGACGCGACGTAACGACGCGACATAACGACGAGCGACGAGTGACAAGCGACCAGCGACTGGCTACGAGGGACGAGCGAAGTACGAAGGAAGATGAGACAAAAAAAGAAAATTCTAAAATTTTGAAAAAACGAAAAATATAAAAAATCGAAAAATATAAAAATCGAAAAATATAAAAATCAAAAATCTAAAATTTTGAAAAAAGAAAAATATTAACGAACGACGAACAACGAAAGACGCATACGAACGAGCAACAAGCCATTATTGACGTGCGGCATGCAACGTGCGACGTGCGACAGCGACGCGACGTAACGACGCGACCTAACGACGAGCGACGAGTGACAAGCGACCAGCGACTGGCTACGAACGACGAGCGAAGTACGAAGGGAGATGAGACAAAAGAAAAGAAAATTCTAAAATTTTAAAAAAACGAAAAATATAAAAATTCAAAAATATAAAAAATCGAAAAATATAAAAAATCAAAAAATATTTAAAATCGAAAAATATAAAAAATCGAAAAATCTAAAAAATCGAAAAATATAAAAAATCGAAATTTATAAAAAATCAAAAGTATAAATTAAAAAAAATAAAATTAAAAAATCTAAAATTTTGAAAAAAGAAAAATATTAACGAACGACGAAGAACGAAAGACGCTTACGACCGAGCAACAAGCCATTATTACCGTGCGACATGCGACGTGCGACGTGCGACGACGCGACGTAACGACGCGACGTAACGACGAGCGACGAGTGACAAGCGACCAGCGACTGGCTACGAACGACGAGCGAAGTACGAAGGAAGATGAGACATGATGGGACAAAAGAAAAAAAAATTAAAAATTTTGAAAAAACGAAAAATATAAAAATTCAAAAATATAAAAATAAAAAAAATAAAAATCGAAAAATATAAAAAATCGAAAATATAAAAATTCGAAATATATAAAAAATCAAAAAATATAAAAAATCGAAAAATATAAAAAATCAAAAAATATAAAAAATAAAAAAATATAAAAAATCGAAAAATATAAAAAATCAAAAAAAAATTAAAAAAAATAAAAATCAAAAATCTAAAATTTTGAAAAAAGACAAAAAGTTAACGAACGACGAACAAAGAAAGACGCATACGAACGAGCAACAAGACATTATTGACGTGCGACATGCGACGTGCGACGTGCGACGACGCGACGTAACGACGAGCGACGAGTGACAAGCGACCAGCGACTGGCTACGAACGACGAGCGAAGTACGAAGGAAGATGAGACATGATGAGGCAAAAAAAGAAAATTCTAAAATTCTGAAAAAACGAATAATATAAAAATTCAAAAATATAAAAAATCGAAATGTATAAAAAATCAAAAAATATAAAAATTGAAAAATATAAAAAATCGAAAAATTTAAAAAACCGAAAAATATAAAAAATCGAAAAATATAAAAAATCAAAAAATATAAAAATTGAAAAATATGAAAAATCGAAAAATATAAAAAATCGAAAAATTAAAAAATCAAAAATATAATATTCAAAAAAAAATCAAAAATCTATAATTTTGAAAAAAGAAAAATATTACGAACGACGAGCAACGAAAGACGCATACGAACGAGCAACAGCCATTATTGACGTGCGACATGCGACGTGCGACGTGCGACAACGACGGGACGTAACGCCGAGCGACGAGGGACAAGCGACCAGCGACTGGCTACGAACGACGAGCGAAGTACGAAGGAAGGTGAATAATGATGAGACAAAAGAAAAGAAAATTCTAAAATTTTGAAAAAACGAAAAATATAAAAATTCAAAAAAATAAAAAAATCGAAAAATATAAAAAATCGAAAAATATAAAAAATCAAAAATATGAATTAAAAAAAAATAAAAATCAAAAATCTAAAATTTTGAAAAAAGAAAAATATTAACGAACGACGAGCAACGAAAGACGCGTACGAACGAGTAACAAGCCATTATTGAAGTGCGACATGCGACGTGCGACGTGCGACAACGACACGACGCAACGACGCGACGTAACGACGAGCGACGAGTGACAAGCGACCAGCGACTGGCTACGAACGACGAGCGAAGTACGAAGAAAGATGAGACATGATGGGACAAAGGAAATGAAAACTCTAAAATTTTGAAAAAACGAAAAATATAAAAGTTCAAAAATATAAAAAATCGAAAAATATAAAAAATTGAATAATATTAAAAATCGAAAAATATAAAAAATCAAAAAAATATAAAAATCGAAAAATATGAAAAATCGAAAAATATAAAAAATCGAAAAATAAAAAAAATCAAAAATATAAATTTCAAAAAAAATAAAAATCAAAAATCCATTATTGACGTGCGACATGCGACGAGCGACGTGCGACAACGACGCGACGTAATGACGCGACGTAACGACGAGCGACGTGTTACAAGCGACCAGCGACTGGCTACGAACGACGAGCGAAATACGAAGGAAGATGAGACATGATGGGACAAAGGAAATGAAAACTCTAAAATTTTGAAAAAACGAAAAATATAAAAATTCAAAAATATAAAAAATCGAAAAATATAAAAAACGAATACATAAATACAAACGCATACATACAAAGAAAAAAACGAATACATACAAAAAACGCATACGAACGAGCAACAAGCAATTATTGACGTGCGGCATGCGACGTGCGACGTGCGACAGCGACGCGACGTAACGACGCGATGAAACGACGAGCGACGAGTGACAAACGACCAGCGACTGGCTACGAAAGACGAGCGAAGTACGAAGGAAGATGAGACATGATGAGACAAAAGAAAAGAAAATTCTAAAATTTTGAAAAAACCAAAAATATAAAAATTCAAAAATATAAAAAATCGAAAAATATAAAAAATCAAAAAATATAAAAATTCGAAAAATATAAAAATCTAAAAATCTAAAAAATCAAAAAATATAAAAATTCGAAAAATACAAAAATTCAAAAATATAAAAAATCGAAAAAGAAAAAGTCAAATGAAATAAAAAATCGAAGAATATAAAAATTAAAAATATAAAAAATCGGAAAATATAAAAAATCGAAATATATAAAAAATCAAAAATATAAATTTCAAAAAAATAAAAATCAAAAATCCAAAATTTTGAAAAAAGAAAAATATTAACGAACGGCGAACAACGATAGACGAATACGAACTAGCAACATGCTATTATTGACGTGCGACATGCGACGTGCGACGTGCGAGACCGACGCGACGCATCGACGCGACGTAACGACGAGCGACTAATGACAAGCGACCAGCGACTGGCTACGAACGACGAGCGAAGTACGAACGAAGATGAGACATGATGGGACAAAAGAAAAGAAAATTCAATAATTTTGAAAAAAACGAAAAATATAAAAATTCAAAATAATAAAAAATCGAAAAATATAAAAATCGAAATATATAAAAATTCGAAAAATATAAAAAAAAATCAAAAATATAAAAACCGAAAAATATAAAAATTCGAAAAATATAAAAAATCAAAAAATATAAAAAATCAAAAAATATAGAAAATCGAAATATATAAAAAATCAAAAATATAAATTTAAAAAAATAGAAATAAAAAATATAAAATTGTGAAAAAAGAAAGATATTAACGAACGACGAACAACGAAAGACGCATACGAACGACCAACAAGCCATTATTGACGTGCGACATGCGACGAGCGACGTGCGTCAACGACGCGACGTAACGACGAGCGACGAGTGAAAAGCGACCAGCGACTGGCTACGAACGACGAGCGAAATACGAAGGAAGATGAGACATGATGGGACAAAGGAAATGAAAATCCTAAAATTTTGAAAAAACCAAAAATATAACAATTCAAAAATATAAAAAATCGAAAAATATAAAAAATCGAAAAATATAAAAATTCGAAAAATATAAAAAATCAAAAAATATAAAAATCGAAAAATATAAAAATCGAAAAATATAAAAAATCGAAAAATATAAAAAATCGAAAAATATAAAAAATCAAAAATATAAATTTCAAAAAAATAAAACTCAAAAATCTAAATTTTTAAAAAAAGAAAAATATTACGAACGACGAACAACGAAGGACGCATACGAACGAGCAACGCGTCGAACGCCGAAAGACGAGCGACGAACGACGAAACACGAGAACGAAAGACGAACGACGAAAGACGAAACACGAAAGACAAAAGATAGATCAGTGGAAAAACGAAAATACTTAAAAATTCGTAAAATATAAAAAGCAACGAACGACGAGTGACGAGCGACAAGCGTCGATCAACGAACAACGAGCGACGTACGACGAACGACAAATGACGAGCTACAAACGAGATACTAGTGACGAACGACGACCGTCGATCGACGAACAACGATCGATGAGCGACGAACAAGGAATGACGAACGAAGAGCAAAAAGGGACGAGCGACGAACTAAGAACGACGAACAACGAAAGACGAAACACGAATGAAAGGCGACGAATAGAGAGGAGAGACGAGTGACGAAAAATGAACGACGAAAGACCAGAAACACAGTATGCGAAAAAATCGAAAAAATGTAAAAATTCAAAAAAACGTAACATCCACAAATTCGAAATATATAAAAATTCGAAATATATAAAAATTCGGAAAGTATAAAAAATCGAAAAATGTAACCAAACAACGAACGACAAGGTACGAGCGACGAACGACGAACAACAAACCACGAACGACGAGCAACACGCGAGAAGCGACGAGCGTCGAACACCGAAAGACGAGCGACGAACGACGAAATACGAAACACGAAAGACGAACGACGAACGACGAACGACGAAAGACGAAACACGAAAGACAAAAGAAAGATCAGTGGAAAGAACGAAAATACATAATAATTCGTAAAATATAAAAAGCGACAAATAACGAAAGACGAGCGGCGAACAGTGAACGCCTATCGACGAGAGACGGGCGAAGAGTGACGAACGACGAGTGACGAGCGTCGATCAACGAACAACGAGCGACGTACGACGAACGACAAATGACGAGCGACAAACGAGATACTAGTGACGAACGACGAACGACGACCGTCGATCGACGAACGACGATCGATGAGCGACGACCGACGAACAAGGAATGTCGAACGACGAGCAACAAGGGACGAGCGACGGACTAAGAACGACGAACGACGAACAACGAAAGACGAAAAAGGAATGAAAGGAGACGAATAAAAAGGAGAGACGAGTGACGAAAAATGAACGACGAAAGACCAGAAACACAAAATACGGAAAAATCGAAAAAATGTCAAAATTCAAAAAAACAAAATATCCAAAAATTCGAAATATATAAAAATTCGAAATATATAAAAATTCGAAACATAAAAATTCGAAAAATTTAAAATTCGAAAAATATAAAATTTCGAAAAATGTAATCAAACAACGAACGACAGGGTACGAGCGACGAACGACGAGCATCAAACCACGAACGACGAGCAACACGCGAGAAGCCACGAGCGTCGAACACCGAAAGACCAGCGACGAACGACGAAACACGAGAACGAAAGACAAACGACGAAAGACGAAACACGAAAGACAAAAGATAGATCAGTGGAAAAAACGAAATACTTAATAATTCGTAACATAAAAAGCAACGAACGACGAAAGACGAGCGGCGAACAATGAATGCCGATCGACTAGAGACGGGCGAAGAGCGACGAACGACGACTGACGAGTGACAAGCATCGATCAACGAACAACGAGCGACGTACGACGAACGACAAATGACAAGCGACAAACGAGATACTAGTGACGAACGACGACCGTCGATCGACGAACTACGATCGATGAGCGACGACCGACGAACAAGGAATGACGAACGACGAGCAACAAGGGACGAGCGACGAACTAAGAACGACGAACAACCAAGAACGAAACACGAATGAATGGCGACGAATAGGGAGGAGAAACGAGTGACGAAAAATTAACGACGAAAGACCAGAAACACAATATGCGAAAAAATCGAAAAAATGTAAAAATTAAAAAAAACGAAACATCCAAAAATTCGAAATTTAGAAAAATTCGAAATATATAAAAATTCGAAAAATATAAAAAATCGAAAAATGTAAACAAACAACGAACGACAAGGTACGAGCGACGAACGACGAACAACGAACCATGAACGACGAGCAACACGCGAGAAGCGACGAGCGTCGAACACCGAAAGACGAACGACGAATTACGAAACACGAAAGACGAACGACGAAAGACGAAACACGAAAGACAAAAGAAAGATCAGTGGAAAAAACGAAAATACTTAATAATTCGTAAAATAAAAAAGGGACGAACGACTTAGACGAGCGGCGAACAATGAATGCCGATCGACGAGAGACGGGCAAAGAGCGACGAACGGCGAGTGACGAGCGACTAGCGTCGATCAACGAACAACGAGCGACGTACGAGGAACGACAAATGACGAGCGACAAACGAGATACTAGTGACGAACGACGAACGACGACCGTCGATCGACGAACGACGATCGATGAGCGACGTCTGACGAACAAGGAATGAGGAACGACAAGCAACAAGGGACGAGCGACGAACTAAGGACGATGAACGACGAACAACAAAAGACGAAAAACGAATGAAAGGAGACAAATAGAGAGGAGAGAGGAGTGACGAAAAATTAACGACGAAAGACCAGAAACACAAAATGCGGAAAAATCGAAAAAATGTAAAAATTCAAAAAAAAAAAACAAAACATCCAAAAATTCGAAATATATAAAAATTCGAAATATATAAAAATTCGAAAAATTTTAAATTTGATAAATATAAAATTTCGAAATATGTAAACAAAGAACGAACGACGGGGTACGAGCGACGAACGACGAACATCAAACCACGAACGACGAGCAACACGCGAGAAGCGACGAGCGTCGAACACCGAAAGACGAGCGACGAACGACGAAACACGAGAACGAAAGACGAACGACGAAGGACGAAACACGAAAGACAAAAGATAGATCAGTGGAAAAACGAAAATACTTAAAAATTCGTAAAATATAAAAAGCAACGAACGACGAGTGACGAGCGACAAGCGTTGATCAACGAACAACGAGCGACGTACGACGAACGACAAATGACGAGCGACAAACGAGATACTAGTGACGAACGACGACCGTCGATCGACGAACAACGATCGATGAGCGACGACCGACGAACAAGGAATGACGAACGACGAGCAACAAGGGACGAGCGACGAACTAAGAACAACGAAAGACGAAACACGAATGAAAGGCGACGAATAGAGAGGAGAGACGAGTGACGAAAAATGAACGACGAAAGACCAGAAACACAAAATGCGGAAAAATCGAAAAAATGTAAGAAATTCAAGAAAACGAAACATCCAAAAATTCGAAAAATATAAAAATTTGAAAGATATATAAATTGAAAAATTTAGTTATTCAAAAAATATAAAAAATCCAAAAATATAGAATTTCGAAAAATATAGTTAATAGAAAAATATAAAAATTCGATACATATAAAAATTCAAAAGTTATAAAAATTCGAAAAATGTAAACAAACCACGAACAACGAAAGACGAAGACGAATCAAGAGAGGAGAGACGAGACGAGGGAGTAGAGACGTAAGAGGAACGACACAACGACCAGGAACACAAATAGGTGAAAAAACAATCTAAAAATTCGAAAAAACGAAAAATTTCATCATTCCAAAACATAAAGATTTCTCATTTTCTTCTGTTTTTACCCTCATTGTAGATGTACAGTGATAAAGAAATTTTACAACTACATCAATATCCAATCCATTGCCATAAAAAATGAAGTTATTAACACATTCCAACTATAATTCATGGATCTTTTCCACAAGGACAAAAGGATTTATTCAGGCCACAATTCTTTGGGTCCAATAATGTGTTGAATAATAGACCAATAACTGCAAGTAACAAGTACTTTATTACAATATTATGTTACACCAGTTTTTTTCCACATAAAGCATACTCAATTTTACTAGCTACACATGATGACAAATAAGTCGCACACTGTGTGGTATCTTCAGGTGAAACTACTTCATCAGAATTCAAATTCATACAAAAAAAAAACAAAAAAAAAAACAAACGCCAGTTCATAACACCAAATGGCATTTTCATTAAAGATATTATTGAACTCCATCCCTTCTCTTCAAAATCATCCATTCAAATATAACTTTTAGCTTTACATAATATAAATTTATTTTGTTTCAAATACTTTCTCATTGTTAACTGTTTATAACCTTGACACATGGCAGCCGGATCTGCATTAAGCATTTGAAAACCAGGCGATGTACAAGAGGAAGAATGAAACAATATTTCTCTAGTAGAATTCATATCAAGAGGAGGACTATCAACGTAGACATCATAAGTATTAAATGAGGCATTAACATTTCTGCCTTTACCAGTTACGACTTTTACAGTTATACGACTAATATAATCTGCACAAAATTGCCACATTCTCTTTTCATTCGCACAACTCTCAGACATACGACCACCAGTTGGTTTTTGTTTAACACATATAACTCGAACCACAGCGAAATTCACTAAAAAAGATAATTTTCTTCATCATAACTCTCTCAAACTAATCCTTATGAACCAAAACTCCATTTTTATCTGTAGTTGACAAAAAATCAGTTAATTTAAAAGTTGCACAAATAGGAGTACCCTGTTTCAAGCCAAAACGTGCAAACCATTCAACTTCATGTCTAGCAGTTTCTTTGACTATTAAAATACTACCTCCAATCACCAGGATACCTACATGTCTCCTATAATATCGATTAAAAGGTCTCCTATAGAGTCTTATATTAAACACCATCTTGAAGTGCAGAATAGCTCTCCTCAGCCAGTACCACTTGTACGCGCCGAAGAAAGGCCGGATCTGAAAAAGGTCCGTAATTGGAAACAAAAATCACTACACCTTCAAATTTCCTTCCTTAAATTTTTCATTAACTCTGAAGATTTTTGATTCCAACAATCTCTTCAAAATATCAATTTCATTAACATAATTATTGGAACAGAAATCCTCAAACAACGCTATTTTATGACCATCATTACGCAAACCAGATAAGAAACATTTTCCTTCACCAGGATAAAAAACTATCTTTATTACCAGACAAACACAATTTTTCAATTAATTTTGACTGTCCAACACCAGTAGTTCCCCACAAATACAACTGTTTCTTACTTCCACACACACAGCAAACATTTATCCACCAATTATAAACATCCAGCATCCATCCTTTATAATTCAAATTCTCATCATTCACAACAAACGAATCACTCACTCTATCTAACAAACATTCATTATGCAGAGATTCTAATTGTCGACAATAATTCAAATGATTATGAACAAAAGAGACTTTCATAGAAAAAATATTAGTACTCTTAGCTCAATGATAAGTTTGATATGCATAACTAAACAATTTAGTTCTAACTTCTTTATGTATACAATCAAAATGTCTGAAAAAATTTGAAAAATAATAAAATTGAAAAATTTTAGTTATTCGAAAAATACAAAAATTCGAAAAATATAATTATTCGAAATATATAATTTCGAGGAAAAAATAAAAATTCGAAAAATATAAAAATTCGACAACTAAAAATTTGAAAAGTATTAAGATTCGAAAAACATTCGAATTTCGAACGACGAGCGACAAGCGACAAGCGATGAGCGACAAGGGACGAACGACGAGCGACGAGCGAGGAACGACGAACGACCATCGGGAAACGACGAACGGCAAACGACAAACGACAAACGACGAACAGCAAACGACGAACGACGAAAGTCAAAAGACGAAAAGCGAACGACGAAAGACCAGAAGCACAAAAAGTTGAAAAAAGAAAAAATATACAAATTCGAAAAAACGAAAAATATAAGAATTCGAAAAATATTAAAATTTAAAAATATAAACAAACGACGAGAGGCGAGCGACGAACGACGAACGATGTCAGACGAGAGAGAGCGACTAGCGACATGCAACGAACGACGAACGGCTAACAACGAACGGTGAACGACGAACGACGAGCTACGAACAACAAACGACGATGGATGATCGTCGAACCACACACAACGAGCGACGTGCGACGAACCACGAACGACGAGCGACGAGCTACAATCAACGTGCGACAAACGACCTACAACGAATGACGAAAGACGAAAAACGAGAGACGAAAGACGAACGACGAAAGACCAGAAAAACAAAAGGTGAAAAAATTCATTTATTAAAACTTAAAATTAAAAAAACCAAATATATAAAAATTCAAAAAATATATAAATTCAAAAATAATGAAAATTCGAAAAATATAAAAACTCCAATAAATTTAAAAACGAATGACAGGCGACAAGCAACGAGCGACGAACAACGAGCGACCACTGACGAAGAAGGAATAAAAATCAGTTGAAAAATAGAACTTCTCTGATCAAGGGAAATGACAAGGAAGGTGGTCCACAGAAAATGGTCATCAAAAACATATTTTATTACTTCAAATGGGTTAATGAAAAGGTAAAATGAGAAGAGGTGAGTATAAGAAAACATACATTTTCATTATCATCCTTTTGAATTGCAGAATTATGATCTATTTCATTTCCCTGTCAAAACAGTAGACTTTGTTTACACCTCCAGGTATTTCTGCTCTCTCTATTTTTTCTTTGGTCTTCCAGTAACTATTATTCATGTGTTTTTGTAATTTATAACTAGTTTTGGAAGTCTTTCGATAAGTCTTTCCTGTTAGGATCGTAGGTTCATAGTGGAATTACTTATTTTGAACTGGTTCAAAATGTATATTTGCCCTTCTTGTTAAATGAAATTTACAACATTTCCCTTAAAAAATATAAATAAATAAGAATTTCTTATTCCATTAGACTTTCTGTTTCATGTGAACTGTTTCAAGCTGAAGCAAAGAAAAAAGAACTGCATATCACATCCTGTGAAATAGAAGGAGAATAGAAGAAGAAAAAAACTGGTCAAAACTTGCCTCCTCACCATTTCAAGTTATAAATATAGAATGTACTACTATTGTTAAATTTGATGTAGTTGCAAACATAATTGATATGTATTATTAATATAATTATTATTAATGTAATTATTATTAATGTAATTATTATTAATATAATTATTATAAGTAGTAGCATTAAAATATCATATTGAAATGTTAATTATTAGCAGATAATTTATCTACTGTATAATATCTTAATCTAACTGTAACAAGTATTGTATTTCTAGGCCAATGACCCCATCTCGATCAGGTTTTGTTCAGTTTCCCTGGTCCTTTGAGCAAATGCTGAGATGGCCCCTTGTTTGCTCCTGAACAGTAATATAACTTCGCTCTCTCCACCCAAGGCATCATATTGACTCGTCATACATGTTTGTAATTGTATATGTGACTCAATAAATATTATTATTAAGTCACTTTCAATCTGAATGTGTAGGCTTTCGCAGCCAGAGTCAATAGATACTTGACCAGTGGCATAGTTGGGGTGGCGGCCTGCCCTGGTGACACCATTTTACGGTTGACACCTATTAGAAAATTTTATAGTTGGAATTTTATAATTTTAATGATTTATTTAAAACTCATATACTATATTAATTTAATATTCTATATACTACTATATTTACTACAATATACTACAATACATTTAAATCATGAATACTAAGAGAGCAAAGATACATATTGGTATGGTAGACACCCTTAAATCTTGAAAAGTGTTTTTATAAAAAACATGCATTTGTTAATTAGTTTTACTTCATTTTAGTTTATTTATTTAAAAATTATATTGCAATTATTCTGAATTACATACAGTTGTTTAATGTATTTTGGAATGATACCATTAGTTTTGGCTGGGGTGATACCAACTAAAGCTAGGCCACTGTACTTGACTGAGCAGGAGATATTGCATCCTAGGTACAGTTGCCAACATTTCAGTAGTTATACTACAACCTTCCTCAGCATGAAAAACGTGACATGAATTAAGTTTATATTACTCATTTATTTGTAATAATCAAATTTTACAATCAGAGGCCATCAATAAATTGCATAACACAAATTTGGAGTTTATTGAATACCCTGTCTCCTCCCTGTAACATATAACGTAATGCACACTTGAACCCTTCACAAAAAATTACATATCATTTGCAACATAACCTCCTCCCCTATTTACAAGAGGAGAAAAAGTAAATTATACCACAGTAAAAACAATTTGTATTAACTTTATTTGTGTCACATAATAAAATGTATGAAAATTAAAGTCAGTATTAGTTGGCGACACTGACTACACTTAACAATAAGATTGGGAACAATTTTTGAGTGAAGAAATGACATATAGTTGTGAAAATTTCTGTCAATTAGCCATTCACACACCGTTATGGGAGAGTCTACTGCCAATTTAAATTGGATTGTACAATATACTGTAGATAATTTTTGAAAATTTTCTTCATTATCTAACGTATTTAATCAATATACTATTTAAAAAAATTCAATTTATTGTGATAATTCACACATAATAAATTTTTAATTTATATTATATATATATATATATATATATATATATATATATATATATATATATATATATATATATATATATATATATATATATATATATATATATATATATATATATATATATATATATATTTTTAACCATTTATATTGAGCAAATCATCCCAAGGTTAGAGTTCTGCCATTAACATTTTTTTACCAATCATTCATTTAATTATGTTCATTAAGAAATAGATCACAGGAAATTGTATTCTCAGATAATTGAACACCATATAATGGAGTTCTCTGTGTTATGAAAACACATGATTCAGAAATGAAATATAAAAGCTTTAAAAATTAATAAAACTTTCAAGTAAATATAATTTCAAAATTGTTGGAACTCTTGTAAAAAAGTCTAAAAGGTGCTCAAAATTGTTTCAAAATAATAATTTAAGTAAAAGACACAATAGCTAATATTACAAAATTGAAACTGGCCGTAAATAAAACAGTCTGTTGTCCAATATTCTGTGATGCTAATTGGGATCTCCTTTGTAGAACCATGATCTTACAGGCTTATAGTGTAATTTTTATTTTTATCTGATTCACGTTATATATTAAAATGTTTTTTGTATCAATATAAATTTAAATTACTGTTAATCTCTTTTGCATTATTGTTGGTGTTAAACATGAGAGGTACTGAATTTATTTGAACTCAGAAAATCAAATGTTAGACCTATTTACAAAGACTATTTCACAAACAAAGTAAATTATTGTTCTTTTTCTTCTTTTTCTCCCTTTCCATATCTTTCTCTTTTCATTATTCTGTTGCTCTTTCTCTTCATTCATTTCTTTCATCTTCTCCCCCATCCTTTTCCTCCTTCTTTCTATTTTCCTCCTCCATTTTCCTCCATTTCAACAAACATTTTCATTCTTGATAATATTGTTGAGTTTTGACTGCAATCTCTACATTTTTCAGTAAATTAATAAGTTAGGCATGCATTAAAATATGGGACATTAAATTCATAGATGTTTTAAAACACAAAATTGAGAAAATGTATGTCTCCAATTAATGCATAACATAAAGGTAATACTGTTAACATCTTTCCTCTATGGTATTACAATGTAAAGATCATCTTGAAAAATATATGTATAAATATTGTGGAATATTCTCTTTGTGCACAAGATATTATTTCACTTTACCAGAACATTCTTATAATTCTTTTAGTAAATAAAAATGATTTGTTATTGACTGAATTTAAAATTTTAATTCTCATGCTCTTTTAATGATTTTAATAATTTGATACTAGTCAAAAAATGAATTATTTATTTTATGGAAATATTTATTCAGCATATTCCATCATGGAAATTGTTGGTACTCATCAGGTATTCCTTCTTTGAAGAATTGTAAGGCAGTAATGAAGATTATAATGTTAATAATGAATATAAAGTGTAGTAGATGTTGAAATAAGATACAGGATAAATAGGAGTGTTCAGAAAAGAATTTGCAAGAAATCCATATGAAATGTAGTTTTTGGATATTCAATTCTGAATCAAATGTCTTTGCGCTGAACTCAATGGCTTTCACTGAAGATCATACTGAGTTGGAAGGTGATATGACTAAGTGTTGTAGAAATTATAGTGTATCCACATCTTTTATTGTGTTTGGATCCATTAGTATATTTTGTATATCAATGGCTAAGAACCAGACCGTTCTAAATCCAATTTTGCAACAAAATGAGATTTCTGTTTCATTGTGTTGTATTTCTCTGACTACATGTGTGCATCAAACAAAATTGTAAATATTCCACTCTATTGGCATGCAACAAACTCATTCCATACTAACCTATTCCATTCTTACCCATTTTATACTTACCCATTACATACAAAAACTTTTTTAATAACTCTTCCGATAAATTTTGTAAAATGAATTTGGAACATTCTCGTTCTCAGCAATCAATTTATATGTTGTAATAATAAGAGTAGAAAATGCACTATCATCCTGGGAATATAAGTGAGTGAGAGTTGGGTCACTAGAGGAAACTATCAATCCTCTAGAAAAATTGTTCTTTTTATGCTTTAGCTGTATCATTATTAATATGAAACAACCAAAAGGGTATTTTTGGGTCAAATAATATTTCAAGAAACAGTGATTTCATTTTAACTTTACACAATATCATATCGGAGTGTATCATAATGAGTGTATTTTGTAATTGCTGTATGTCTTTACATAAGTTTCTAACCTTTTATAATGCTTCAAATCCTACTTTAGTCTAAATGAATCTCAATTTACAGCTTTTTGGTAATAAATTATTATTAACATATTAAATAAGTTATTAAATTAGTATTACAATTGATGATAAAAAATTTTGAAAATTGTCAGTATTTAATTTCAAATAGTATATGTTTCTACAAAAAATATACTTCAGGTTATTGGAAAAAGTATTTGTTTTTGCTATAATCAATATGCAAAGCATCTGTAAATTTACAGGTGGTTACTGTATTGGAAAAAGCTTAAAAATTTGATGTGACACATGTGTCTCCGTGAATAAAAGAAAGACTAATAAAAATTTGTGAAATCATTGAAGAAAGCCATTCCTTCCAATGGCTTTCTTCAATGTCAAATTGCAATCTCTACATGTACAGCATTTAATCAATGACTGAATCTTTGGGTGTCCCAGGTAACTACAGTTCTCTAACCTTTGGGTATTTTTATCATCAAACATTATTGAAATATTAAACTCATTTCAGTCTCCAAAGAATTTTAAAATGGCAAAAAATGACAACAAATGACCCAATATCTATACATTACTATCACCTATATGTTGTGATAAACATTAATTTACAAGTTAGCTACATCTAGAATGCACCAATGAAAGGATGACATGTCATCAGAATCTGAGCTTTGGTCATCATATACAGCATAGATTAGGCCTTTAGGTATGTTCTGTCTCCAGGAGTGTCATTTGGTCATTGCACCGCAATCTTGGATGTCACTCTTTTCTTCTGTTTTGTGCTTGTACACAAAACTTTGATTTGACATACATGAACTATCCATTCTTTGTAAATGGGCATAGAAATGGGATCTTTATGAATCCAATATTTTGCATTTATTGCTAACTTGGGGTTCTGACCTAATATATTTATCTGTGGTTTCTGTGGTTTCTGGTATCTGTGGTTTTAGAGATGGATATTTTTAACTTATATTCTCTGGCAATATTAAAAAGACTTAAGATGGCTCTTTGTAGATAATCAGGATAATCAGGATAAGAGTCATTTGCAAGTAGTAATGTATTCAAGGGCATTTTTCCAATAAATTTGTTTTAAATTATCTCTTCTCTGATCACATCTTTAAAATATAAATTAAAATGAATGGGTTACATGGGACACCTTTGTCTCATATTTTGATTTATTACCCTGTATTTATTTCTTGGCCCATCCCCTATGTTCCCTTTTATATATCAGTGTCTATATGCAGACAACAGTTGTAGTGGAATCCCTCTTCTCAGCATGACCTCCCAAGAATTTTTTCTTTTGAATAACAGTGTCAAAAGTCTTTTCTGAATCTACAAACACCATGATCATGGGAACATTTTATGTTCTATATTCTCTGTAATAATTGAGAGAGTGAAAATGCAATCTCTACAAGACCTGCCTTTCCTAAATCCACTTTACTCCACTAACAAGAGCACCTCTGAAATATTTGTTACCATCAGATTTAAAATTTTGGCTTATATTTTGTATCTGGAATACACCAGGCTTATTCCCCTCTCATTAAAACAGTTCTTTCTATGGCCCTTTTTATCTATGGGGACCACAGCAGCTCTCTGTTTTGTGGGATGTGACCATATATCCAGCATATTTTCAGAAGCTCTAAGAAAATTCTTTGAGATGCATATTTGAAGAACTTGATTTATTAGTTTTGAAGTTCATTGAAGATCAATAACATGTTTGTAAGACTGTTGTTCGACAGATAAATCTAGAACTTTCATTTTCTGTCAGATTAATCTCGCTTCTTACAAGTGTTACAAAAAATTATAAGGAATTCCTATTTGCTTTTTTATTGAATGGTAAAATCTATTAATTGATCTTTTTTCATAATCCTAGATATCTTGAAAATGTCATATATCCATTGGCAACTGTTTTGAAACTTAATTAAATGAATTTTAATTTCTTAATGAATCTTAACATAATTAAAAGAAGTTTAATCATATCACACAAGTTCTATCTAGTTCCTAAACATGTGGTAACACTTTGTTTATAACTGCAGTTGTCACAATTCACTTGTTACATATCTACGACATTAATAAAATATTTCAATAGAGATACAAAAAATCTTCACATATATGTATGGAATTGTTCAATTTTTAAGGATATGAAATATAGTGGGGATATTTAATTTTTTAGAATTTTGTAAATCCAATTAGAAATATGTTTAAAATTTGATATAGAATCAACTAATAACTTGATTGTTTAATTGTAATGAATTATTATATCTGTTATTAGAAAAAAGGTTATGAATATAATTTTTTCAACGCAGAATGAATATATTTAATTAATTTGTAAAAAAAAGCTTCAATCATAATTATAGACAACATACATCCTTTTCATTTGTTGATCTCAAACCAATAAATATAATATTTACACAACGTTTTGAAGTCAGTTTATTCCATCTTCAGGAACAATATTTCATTATAAAACGACATATTTCCATAGGAATCTCATATTACATATGTGCTATAGCCACATTGATATTTAGACCATATCTTTCATAAAAATCTACGGCACCATTGTGAAGCACGAGCAACTTTTGTTTTAACACTTGATTTGTATCTGTTGTCTTCTCATACATTAAATTAATTTGTATAAAGCTTCAATCATGATTATAGACAACATACATCCTTTACATTTCTTTATTGCAAACCCATAAAAATCATATGGGAAATATAAAGGATGTATGTTATCAATAATCATAATTGAAGCTTTATACAAATTAATTAAATGTATGAGAAGACAACAGTTACAAATCAAGCATGAATTGTATTTGTTGAAAAAGATATTAAAATAGTAATTGCCAGTTAAAATAAATTTTATGTATCAGTGATATTCATTATGAAATATTATATCAGTTAATATAATTCCCATATACCCATATTATGAAGTATAGATATTTTTTGTTGTAGTGGGCGACCCAATAAGAAATTTAGAATTCCACTAGAATAATTTGTCTTTTAGTACCAGTTTATTAAGAGTTTGCCATTAAGATTAGTAATTTCAGTATCAAGAAAATTTAGTTTCAAATCATACATATGCGTACATAAGTAAACTGTAGGCAAACTTAAGATGATAATTATTAAAAATTTATATAATAATTTCAATTTTGTTTCTCGTTTTGACACAAAAGAGGTCATCAAAGTATTACATATCATTTCTATTATATAGTGACTTTTGTCATTACTTGATAACAGTTATATTTTAATTTGATATTTCTCATTACAATAAAATGAAAATTGAAGACATTTTTAAATAAGGTCAATTTTCCAATATATAAATTGCAGAAGATGTAATCATATTAATTAACACATTAAAGACAATTGAAAACTTATTTATTATTTTTTCTAAAAAGCAGTTTTGTATTGGATGAGGGTGGAGGAAGTGGGCCACTTTTTTGGAATAAAATTTGGTTGGTTATTTATTATTTAACTATGTGTATAGTGGATTGGATAGAGATTGGAAATCATGAGCTGAAAATAATGATGCATAGATTATGCTTCTCTCCTATTTATCACGTAGATCATTACCTCATTTGACCACAATAAATTAATCAAATTAATACCAAGAATATTCATAGAAATTCTTCACTAATATTCACCTGACACAGAAAGATTGGTGGTTCCACAAACAACCTGGATAAAGTATTGAAAAGGACACAAGGATGAGGACAAAATTTCAGCAACTACTTGAGAATTAAATGTTCAATAATATTTTTATTTTTGTGAAAGAAAGTAAGATGATCATAATCTAAATCACATTTGAATATACATTACCAACGAACATATATTTTACAGTTCTTTCTACAGAAAATATTTGTACTTGATTGGTATACTTTTTCAAAATATTTGCTTAAAACCTTCAACTGTCTATTTATTTAAAAGAAATTGACAGTTCAATTTATTTTCTGAACCGTATCTTCACTGCTCCTTTTAACATCAAGTTCCGTATGATTCCTGGACACCATCACACGATAATACTCTCGCAAATTATTCACTGAAAAAATAATACATATAAGAAAAAATTAAAAATCAGAGATATAAAAACTTGGATAATCACAGAATTCATATCCAACTTTGAAAAAATCAAGTATATTCGTATTACTCTCACCTGGAAGTAGAATTAGCCACAAGACGGTCCGACCACATGTTCATGAAATCCAGCGCGACGCCATTGGTCCAGCCGAAGCCCGACTGCACGGTGTACTCTCCGCCTCCCCCGTACTGGCCGAACAACTCCGCGTCGTACTGTAGGGCAAAGCGACATGTAGACTGGTCTATCCTCGCCACACTCCGTCTCGCCGCTGCAGCTGGAGGGGCACTCACCTTCTCGAACATCTCGTCCGAGTCCTGGAAGGCCTTGAAGTTGGAGGCGATCCAGTGCTGCGCCAGCTCGAACGCCAGCTCCTGCGCGCTGGGCTCCTGCGTGTCCTGGAGGCCGCGGATGACGATGTGCTGGAGGGGAGGCCACGCGTTGGGCAGGTCCCACTGCTGCCCGCTGTTCTTCAGCGATGTCGGGATGCCGCCCGGGAACGACAGCAGGTCGAGGCCTTTGAGGTAGGCCGCCGCCTTCTGCGCGATCTGCACCGTGTTGGCCTGCCGGCACATCGCAAACGGTTAGCAACCGCTTCCCCGAAGACCTACACAGCTAAGGCTACCCTCAAGAGAACGCACCGGGTCGTAGGCCTTGGTCCACAGAGGAGCCATGTTGGAAGGATAGAAGTACGTGCGCTGCTTGTTGTTGAGAAGATCGTAGTCAAACCAGGAGCCCAATTCGTCGTTCCACAGCACCGCCGTAATCGCTTCTTGGAGCTGCGTCGCAATCTGCTTGTAAGAGGCGGCTTTGTCAACATCACCCAACTCGCTGTGCAGCTGGGACAGGAGGTCAGCGTGATAGTACACGAAGGCGTTGATGTCCACCGGGACGATGTACTTGGTGTGGATGGCCGTCAGATTGCCTGCGCCCATTTTGTTAGTGAGAAAAGGGGGCATGGGGCTGGGGGTAAAGGCGAGCGGAGGAAAGCGCTTGTACCTTCGTCGGTGCCGTCAGTGATGAACCAGCGGCTGGAGAAATCCCACCCGGACTCGGCGGCCGACTTGAGGTCGACGTAGAACTCTTCCTTCCGGTCCTCGTCGGCGAAGATCTCGCCGTTGGTGTAGTCTTCCCTGCGAACCAAGTCGGACAGTCACCACCTACCTCCATCGAGCATGCATCATCGTCAAGAGCTATGAGAGCGTACCAGTAGGACTCCGGGCGCGGGCCCTTGGACGGGGCGTAGTAGTGGGCGAGGGTGTAGGTTTTGCCGTCCTTGTTCACTTGCAGCGTGCGGTTCTTCAACCAGAACTCCAGCTCGCGCTCCAGCAAGGCGATGTGGTCGCGCACGAAGGCCGCGTCCTTGGTGGCCTGGTAGTACTCGTAGACCATGGGCGTGAGCAGCGGGGGCTGTGTGCGTTGCAGGTAGTAGACGCGCGCGCCGTTGGGGATGATGCCGTAGTTGTCGAGCAGGTAGAAGAAGTTCTCCAAGATGCCCTTGATGGTGGAGCTCATGTCGCTGAGGATGAGGCCGCGCACCACCCAGTACGTGTCCCAGTAGTAGAGCTCCCGGAAGCGGCCGCCGGGCACCACGAAGTGGTTGGGCACGTAGATGATGGAGTAGCGGTCGCTGTTGTCCTTGATGGTGTCGTTGACCTTGCGGCTGAGGCTCTTCCAGATGACGTTGAGCTGGGAGGCCCAGTCGCGCAGCTGCGGGTCGGCGATGCGGCCCAGCAGAGCGGGCTGCTCCACCCAGTCCTCCAGGTCGACGGCCTCCAGCTCGTCTCCGTCGGCGAAGTGCGCGTCGACGAAGCTCTGGATCTGGGCGTTGGTGGGCGCGTTCTTGTAGGTCTGCATGAAGGCATCGAAATCTGCCAGCGTGTCGTCGGGCGACTGCAGGAGTTTCTTGTCGATAAACGTCTTGGAGTCGGTGTAGAGATGAGCGTTCTGGATCACACGCAGGAGGTCTCCCTGGCAGTAGATTTGGCTGAAAAAATCAATTCAAAATGTATCTTAGCATGTCAAACGAGGTTTTTAGAGACATAGAGGTATATTATTTTATTCTTGTATTGTCCCTTATTCTAGAATCGTAGGGGTTGCGAAATTGAAGAAGTTAAATTTTTTTCGTTATCTTGTAACTGCGACAGAAATTTTTATAGGCGATACTATATGATCGCATATTTGTTGAGGTTCACTTAGTTTGCCACAATTCTTAGAAATCTTTGCTGAGAAGAAAATACATATTCCATTTTTTGTTGCCTCTTGTCCACCATTTTGGCAATATCTACTATATCGTAATTAATGAAAATAATTGGTTTTCGGGATGCTACGCATTAGTTTTTAATTTCTTGCTTTACTACTTATCTTCGTAATAAAGAAAAAAGTAAGGCAATGCTGCCGTTGATATCGGCGTATTTTCGACAGAAAATCTCGTATTGACGGGCCCTGTAACGAAAATGTGGATAACTCTTATTTCTATAATCAGTAAAGTTGTTCCTCCCCCATTTTGAGTTGTCAGAATTCATGTTTTGTGGATTCTATCAAGAACTGAAGAGTCGATTGTCAGGAAAATAGCGAACATTGAAACCGTTGAGATTTTCACCAAATTTTATATTTCTCAAACCATCTGAAGGAATTAGAGGCCCTGCAACATTGAAATGGATATTTTCATTTTTATGGGTACTCGCCTCGTCATTTTTAATTTTTTTAAAAGTTAATGCATTTAAGAAAAATTAATATATGCCATCGGATAACGTAGAAACCGCATTAAAATTAAGCGAAAGCCTTTTTTTCATTAAACTCCTCTCCGCGTCTTCTTCCACGAATATTGAAAATATTTTTCCTTAATTAAATCTGCTGTTCAAAGGTATATCGTAAGTATGTTTTCATTAAGTAAAATAGTTATCGCGCAGTTTTGTGTGAAATACAGGCAATTAAAAAACTACCATGTACAGCTTTAAGTTTATTTTCTTTAAAAAGGGCAAAGTACGATTATAAAAATGGCACAGGTTCTCTCTATATCCGAAAATTCTATAAAAATAACTACATTGATGAAAGAATTTTTTAAAATGCAATTTTTTCATTTTTTTAAAATGCAATATCATCCACCTTTTTTGAAAAAAAAACCTATTAGTTTTCGCGTATTTCTCTTAAAATTAATGCAATTTACTTTTTAAATTTAGAAAAAAAGGCTCCATTTTTTCTTTAATTATTTTTAATCTATGAAGTAATGGATGCTTAAAAATAATGCACTTTCGTTGAACACTCTGAATTTTCGAAAATTACAAAAGTTAGGGAACATGGGACAACGTATGTGGTGTTGGGGCACCACCAGTTGTATTAGAGATTCATACTTGGATGTATCATGGCAATTTTTTAACATTATTATCATGATACATTGCAAATGGGTCTTGTAAGAGGTTGACGAATACGCATTGTTCTTAGTATTATGACTCATTTCGTGAATTGTGTTTATATGACATGTAGATTATAAGTGAATATTACAATGGAAATATTTTTTGAATTGTTTTCACAAGTAGTTGTAGATATTTGAAAATCTGAAAAATAATAATTGAGAGTTATGAGAAAAAAACATTACATTCTCATTGTGTTGATTTACAATAGTTTTCAGAACTTTTTACACCGCTATATCTTCGCAACCATTTCAGTAGCTATTCGTCCTGAAAATGATACAAAACCCATCAAATTAGCTATTTCATTAGTACCATTATCGAACACTAACACAAGAAAAAATGGAAGTTGAATAACTAAAAGTTTTTTCAGTTTTGGTATTAAAGTACTAACGTACTTCGTAAACTGAGCTGTTCATAGACAATTTAGTACACCTCTTATAGTCCTTAGTCTCAATATATAGACCTTAGTCTCAACATATTTTCTTATCTATTCTTATACTATTTTCTTATATTGCAATATCTGACTATTTTCTTTGACGAAAATTGTGAACAGTTCTTTCAAAGAGCGTGAGTTTTATTTTCTAGGGTTTTTCTCAAGCCGACCGCCGTTTACCCTTTACGGGACGCATAATCGACCATGCCCTCGACACAGGCTCACTTGCGGACTCCTCTGATCTGGGGTCAGCAGAACGCGCGGCCCTTCCCGACAACACATAAATGAGAAACCAGGCACGAACAACCATGCGCAATGTGGAACTCGAACAAGCGACTTTGCGGGCTGGAACGCAGAGACTGTACACGCCGTTAGCCACCTCGGCTATCCAGGCCGGCGAGAGGGAGTTAATGCAATTAATTCGTAGGCTTAGGAATGATGTCGATCTGCAACATCTATCAAATCATAAAAGTGAGTGTAATACAAGTCAGATATCGTTTGTTTAAAGAGCGGTTCTTTCCTAATTAACAATATTTACTTTACAAATGAAAATTACATAAATATTAACGATGGATCAATGTTGTTTGATGAATAAAACATAGTTTTTTTATTAATAAAAATATTTCTGTGACTCATAGTAATTGATTTAAAATTATTTAATTCTACTTGTTTGGAAAGGGATCACCCATTAGTCTCTAATATTCCTGCGAAATATTCCCTATTGTTTCTGACTTGTCCGTGTGAGTGGAATTTACGGATTTTTCCCGGTTCGAGAGAGCGTTTACCTGCACTGGTGTTGTGCAGCGTCGTCGGCCACACACGTCGGCCTCTAAGGTGCCTGAAGAAATCATAAGATAGTTGAAGTACAGAATCAAACCTTTCCCGGACAGTAGTTAGTAAACTAAAAAGTCGCTGACTTTCCGTGTCTTTTCCGGGCCAATGAAATTCACTGATCGTGCCCGGTTTCCCCAAAAGGGCCCTGTGCGAGGTCGTGGGTCGAAGCCTCCGCCTGTGGCTCGCGGGGCTCACCTGTCGCAGGAGGGCGGCAGGGCGGCGTACAAGTCGGCGGCGGAGGCCACCACGGCCCAGCACGCCGCAGCAGCGCTCAGCAGCTTCCAGAGGGCCATGGCGGAGGCGAGTGGATGCTGAGAGGAGCCAGTGGCTGCCTCTTATACGCCCGCGCAAGTGGTTTTGGAGGCCCCACCCACGCCCGCCAATTGTTCTCCAAGTGCCTCGGAGTTCTATCCTTGTGTCGGTGACAATGGGCGGAATTTCACCACGAGTTTTATAAAACACTTTTGGTTAGACCAAGTTCCTTTTTTCTGAAACCACTAATCTGACATATGTAATGTAACTATAATTAAAGCACATTTCCTTGTCCTCTGTGCTGAAAATAATTTTTAAAAGAATCGTTTTCCAGCAGTAGTATGTCGACTGCATTACTTCGGGTACAGTACGGTGTATTGATAAAAAAGGCCGTTGCTATCGATATTCATAATTCAACTTAATATGGTATTAGAGCTGGGAGTATGGATTCTAGAAATCAATAAAACATTCTCAGATTGGACTTTCTCCCTCATAGTAGGACCAGGGCCGACTTTCTGCATTTTGTCGCCCCTCGCAAACTTGTATTTGTCACTCTTATTTATATAGTTATATTTTGAGTAATTGGCGGAAATTTTCAAATCATACTTAAATCATACAAAAATCATACTTATGAGTAATAATTTTTATTTTTTACTGATTTTTCTTTTTTTACATGATATAAAATTTTTAATTAAATTGAAATGATCGTAATAACTATTACATTACTAAACTCGACTACAGAACCCATCCCTAGTATCTACAGTAAATAAAAAAAATACAAGACATACAAGCAATATGATATATCTCGATCTAAAATATACGAAAAAAAGTTTCATTCTTTTGCGACGTTTCAGAGAACTTTCGTCTCCATCTTCAGGCTATTAGGTGAACATCTAAGTCAATATCATATATCCCCGAAATTTCCATGTCACATCATACATGCACATATTTTTACAGGTACATAATACATCCCGTCGCTCACTGAATATAAAACAAGTTACATAACATAATTCACAAAAACATGCACTTGACTATTGACTTATATACACACACACACACACACACACGTCACAGGTTGTAACCTGTCTACCCTGGGTCACAGATTTGACAATTATTTAATAATAATAATAATAATAATAATAATTCTCCAAGAATGTCGGAAATGTAATGATTATTTGAGATAAGTTGTATCTGAGGCCGTTTACTGAAAAAAAAGCACAATTTTTTTATTTCTCTTTATCCTTGGAGCGGTGTGAATGGGTACTTAGAATGATTCTTTTTTAAAATGAGGGATCTCCCCCACGCCCTCTTGAGCTTCCTAATACCCGATCGCGCCCCTCCCTTTAATTACTTACGAGGGTTGAGCACAAGTAGTGACAACTATTCTTTTTATTGTGAGTGAGAAAACGAGCACGAGTGGAAAATATGAAATATACACATGAAAAGACAAGTAATAAACTAAGTGCAGAGACATTTAACAACACACAAAATTAGGATTCCCATATTTATTAAAAATAGTATTGGAAATGACAGTATTGGTTTCATTTTCTAAAGCATTAGAGGTGATATGAGTTTTCTATATTCCAGAAGCATTATAAAAAGATTCTAAAAGCTCTCAGAGTTGTCCCCTGTAACGTTCATAACACGCTTCCAGCGATGTAGGAGGCTCTGAATACCATATGCTTCACTATTTTCCTTACCATGTGTGAATCAAGTGCAGATCTTGCTTCAGAATCCTACGGATGGTGCATTTCTCGATGACATTTTCGCTCTCTAACCCAGCAGCATCCATCGTCTGCGTTACGTGAGCAAGCGCTCGATTACCGCACGTGACACATCGGTCCGCACATCACACGTCGTCCCATGCGTTGCTGATCACAGGTTGCTACTCTCTCGCTACCATCTCGCGACTGCCCGGCATGGAAGGTCATTATTCCCAGTAACGTCCACCAATACCCTGTGATATTATTGGGCATTTTCCTTCGGCTATCATGATGTACGAGCGTTGCTCGAAAACTGCTACATTCATCTCGCGCGACAGTACTCAGACAATTGATTTCAAATTGCTCTCTGTGCTAATAGAGGCACTCAAAGAGCAATCTGTTGTTGTGAACTCACACTATTACTGCATTTCTGTCACGCGAGAAATTGTGAGGAATAAAATTCTGACAAACAAAATTGTGTTACCGTAACATTAAACAAATTTCCCAGATTTCTGTCCCAACCCTCGTACCCTCGTATTTCTTTCACGTCGAAACAGGGAAAGGGGAGAGTTTTTGAGCCCTGGAATCCCTACCCTAACTCATACTAAATTACCGGAATTGGTAGATCAGGGCATCAATTGATACTGCAGTGTCTCTGGCCAGGAGGGGCATAGGGTTCGAGCCCTGGTAATGATATATTTTTTCACACTAGTTAGATAGCTGATTTCCACCGCTGCCGGGAGGAGAATACTAGCGGGCGGCTGCTCTGGCCGGTAGTTTCCAGTGATTTGAGTTCATCTATTTAGTCAAAGAGCAGTAAAAACTGTATGTGACGTATGGGAAGAAGTGCCATCTGCGCACGTTTTCTAGAGCTCCAGAACTCCTCCTTCCCAACAGTTTAACTATAAACATTTGAAAGATTAATAAGAGTTTAAAAAATATATTTTTAAACGCCAGATTAGCAACATTTGAAAGACTAGATCTTTGCTCCCGAGTTACCTCTTGAGTTTCGCTCCCGAGTTTTCTCCTATCAATACAAGCGAAGGCCAGACAGGTACACCAACGAACGGGCCCCGTCGGAAACTTTGGATTTGTCCCGGCTGGGAAGGTGGGTAAAAACTGGGGAAAGCCCTGAAAGCCGACGCGTAGTCGGCGCCAGATCTCGCCTTCCAGCGGGAGAAGAACTTCGCCACCTTCCGCGAAAAAACATGCACTGCACTTACGGGCACAATGACCTTGCTCAGCCGTTAACGCACCCGGAAACAAAAAATAATCTATAAATCCACCATACACTAATTTGACTTCAATTATGAATACTAAATGGACATGAATTGTGAATACAGGTAGCAACGAGGGTTTTTTGACAAGAATTGAAAATAAAATTTTCGCTTCCATGAAATAAAAAATGTTTGGCAATTCACTTACAAGTTTTGGCTATTGTGCTTTGCCGTCCTCTTCGGGACAGAATCGATTTAATGTCGCGAGAACATGGGGAATGATTATTTGAATGACTAATACTGATCTCAAGAAAACGTACATTGTTAGTGAAGCTATGTTTATGTTATTCTCAGAAGCCAAAAGGGGCCATCTCAGCATTTCCTCCAAGGATCAGGGACTCTGGACGAAAAACCTAATGGAAATGGGGACCATTGATCAAGAAGCAGAGGTACAATATTTGTCGGAGGCATATTTCATGTTTTAAAATTATATACTGTCGCCGATCTCCCTCTTTGATATATTCTTTTAGAAAGTTACAATAAATATCAGGTCAACGTCTGAATTGGTTTGACTTTTGGTTAAAACATTTCTATGCTATTAACAATGCTATTATTACTCTCCTTAACATACATTACACAGACACAACAGAAATACATTTCACATTGCATGAAAATATACGCTTTCGACACTTTGCTAAAAAAAATGACATGCAAATAGAAACACTTTATACAAAAAAGGATAGAATTCAAATAAATATACACTAAAAACATTATTTCTGAAAAAAAAGAATGTTCACACAATTTCAATGGAAGTGACGTGAATTTACCATACCAAAGTTTAAAATAGGCAGTTTCAAATAAAGTTCTACCAGGTTAATGATTCACTTTATCATCAAAACTTGGTTTCACAATCCAAGAACTTTCCGATGAAACAAAGATCTACCTAGCCCAGAACGTATTTCCGTTGAAATCTCGAAATCGATTCCCAGCAGCACTACATAACTTTCCCTATAGTACGTATATTACTCCGTGTTTACGTACGTGTACGGGAAAGTAATTTATTGAATATCATTATTAAAATCAATATTATTTTCCTTTTTGTTGATCAGATTTGTCTCTAATTGTACGGTTGCGCAGCAGAAAACACTGAACTTGGCACTTAAATTTGTGAATCGATATCCATCATTTAATCTTATTAAATATCATTGTGTCAAAAGTTGGCAACTAAAGTGGTCTATGAAACATTTTGGTAAACATCCAGGTTATTGTAAATTTGGTTTGAACAGGTTAGCATCTTTTCATTCTGAAGTGGTCTACGTGTGTCTTGTGTCGTAGGTGCCGCATAATAATAGTAGCGAATTGGGAGATGGTTTTCATGTTAGTCAACCCTTGAGCGATCTTAGTTGTCTATTGTGATTCATGCCATACACCACTTAGGTGCAGGCTAGCCCAAAATAACGTCAAAATGTTGTATGCACTGTTCGGAGTGTAGCCCCGACCGCCTGGGAGCATAGAGGGCCTCGAGCCTACGGCGTTATGGCAACCATCTTGACGAGCGGAGCACATCCGATGGCGTTGCGCCCGTGGCCTCGGCGGCGCCGCCACCCGCCAGAAGGCATGCGGAGGGCACAAAGGACACAACGCCTCAATGAAGTGCACCATTGTGCTACATTACAAAACGGGCACAAAAAGGTCATGATACTTTCCAAATTGGCAAATGTTACGAGAGCAGAAGAATAGACGGGAAGATTTATTTGTTCCAGATGCATAAAACATGCTCTTATGAATTTGAACATTCCAGCTCCAATTATTGCAGAATTACGCTTGATACTTTTATTTATTCGTGTTGGAAATAGCACTAGTCTAGAGCTAACACGGGGGTACCATTTCAGCACATCTCCATGGTAAATTGGACGAAAATCCGGTCGAGTTAGGGTTAATTAATTCCGAAGGAAACAAATTTGCTTCAAATAGAATAGAGTAATATCGTTTTTTAAGAAAGAAACCATTCTTATTTTTGTACCAATCTTTCATTTTAATAAAAAAATTGTTTTTTTACATTTCCAGCATACATTGTTATAACATTTCTTAATTTTGTTCCCAACTGTGTCATTACTATCAAATCACGATTCCTAAACTCCCCAAAGGGAAGGAAAGTAGGAGAATTCTCCCTCTCGAATACAATGTCCCACGAACTGTGCCCCCCCCCCCACTCGCCCAACTTCTAAATGGTTCACGACATTGAAATGCACTTTTCACTCAACAATGCAGATGCTTAGGGCAATTAATATGCTGTAGAGATATTGTTCGGTATATTTTTGGTTTTTGAGAAATTTATTCATCTTGGATTTTTAAAATCGAACTACATATTTTTTCTCACTTGCAATGAATAGATAATAAAAACAGGAATGTATTTATGTATAATTGGTTAATGTTTTTATAGTTCTGTCAAAAAGTGTGATTTTATAGTGAAAGGTTATTTTAAATTAAACTGACAATATTGCATGTAGCAACCCTAGCAACAGTTGGCATAGGGGAACGTACCTTCTCGGCACCGAGCCTTATGGAGAGAGGGGAGAGACAGACAGGTGGCACTGAGCTGAGTGTCCGCACGCATTTAAAATTTTAAAAGAATAGAACTCGATGTCTAATGGCTGTAAGAACAAGAAAGTTAAAAAAAATGGCAATGCACATCCGGTGTCGTGTGTGCAAGGGGCGGCGAACTGGCTGCAATGTTTTGAGGTGCCAAGAGTAGATGCTTTGGAATTTCACCCTGATCTTCATTTCTGATGAATCAATGGAAAATAAACTATTCATTCTGATCGTTGACATTGATTTTTGTTCCTGTGTCCATTGTGACAAGTAAATTGCTGTAGTTACGCCTCTTTCCCTAATTGTCACCCGTCTCAGACTCTCACTGTAAAAGTCCACCATCCCTAAAGGCAACAGTTGCACGGGCTGCTACAGGAAATACTGTCCGTTTCATTTAAAATCACTTATCAGAAATAATAATTTTACACTCAAATTACTATCAAAACAATGACTACGACACATCATTATATTCCTAGTTTTATGATCTGTCCAACGCTTGTGAGAAAAAATATACAGTTCAATTTAAAAATCAAAGATTTCTCGAAAACTAAAAGATTGTAAAGTATATCTCTACAGTGTATTACTTGCCCCATGAACCCGCATTGTTGAGCGGGAACATTTCGACATCGCGAACAGATAAGTTATGATGGGTGGCTCTGAAAACGCTCAAATTTCGAAAACAGAGGTGCTAAAGCAGCACATATTTCCTGGCGTGTTTAGAAAATTCAGAAAACAAAAATGAGATTTGCGTTACATTTAAGAACTCTTAACTGTATCCCAACAAAAAATTCACAGCCTTTTTTGAAAAAAATCAAATATTAAGTTGCAAAAAAATGATTTTTGGAAAGAAATAAATTCCACAACGATCTCAGAGGTAATTTTTATCTAACAGGGATGCAACAAAGACCTTCAGACAAATGACAAGGAAAACACACACAACATTAAACGAAAAAACATAAGTTACTTTAAGCACTTTTCGTCTTTAAGTACCTTCATTCGTTTCTTGAAAACTAAACACACAAATATCAACCCAAACGAAGAAAATTTAACCCTTCAATAAATCCTTTTTACAATTAGTATTGCTGCTGAGCGCTGCTGCGGCGTGCTGGGCCGTGCTGGCCTCCGCCGCCGACTTGTACGCCGCCCTGCCGCCCTCCTGCGACAGGTGAGCCCCGCGAGCCACAGGCGGAGGCTTCGACCCACGACCTCGAACAGGGCCCTTTTGGGGAAACCGGGCACGATCAGGGAATTTCATTGACCTAGGAAGTACAGGGAAATTATGGGAATGTTGATCAGGTGTTGTTGACATTATTAAAGGATGAAAAAATACATTTTTCGTGAGATTTATTCAGAAAGCCATTTTTGAACGGCTCCGTCGTCATCAATCTAGAAATAATATAAATAAATTTTTCAAAAACTAAGGAACAAGATAATACAATTAATACTGTTATAATTAATTAGAGTAATACTATAAATGAATACAATGAGAAAGCAACTCTTTTTCTTGAATAACTAATATTAGTTTTTTTCAGATCTCCAAACGCTTTAAAACGAACTTATGACGTCATATTCATTCATCATCCAGATTCAAACATCCAGGAAACGAGTCATAATAGTAGTAATAACAATTGCCTCCCTATTATTACATCCGATCGACATGTATCATGATAAATAATGCCATGATATATATATATTTCTAATAATTTTTTTTATGCTCCTACACCGCACAAATACGTGCATTTTTTCTAACTTTTCCAAATTTCAATAATTCAGAGAGGTCAATTAGTATTAGGCCCCAGCCACTTTGAATCGTTTTTTGCTCTATGTATGGAAGAATTTAAAGGAAAAATTTGAAGCCTACATTTGAGAAATTGTAATAAATTTCATCAACATCAAGGAGGAATTACCAGAAAACTATTCATTTTAAAAAATGTGCAAGATTATTTAGATCACTTATCATTAAAAAAGTCTATCAGTATTGTACGTTTGTTTGCAAGTTTCTAATATACGGAGAATTTATCGAAACCGGAACTTGTGCACTTTTTATAACAGTACTTTGCTCTGTTTCAAAAGACCAAATATAAAGCTGTTCATGAGAAAAAAATTGAAAAAATCTCTATTTTTCACACAAACTTGCACAAAAAGGATCATTTTCGCAACATTTTAGGTGACCGTACTTCAAGGGCTGTCCCTGAACAGATTTTATTAAAAAAACATTTCTATCATTTTTGTTGAAGGAAGATGCTGAAAATAAATAGAAGTTTGAATTTTCGAAAATTCAGTTATTCTAACGAAAATGAGGCTTCAACAATTTTTTAAGCTTTTTCCAATCCCACCGAGTGCAAAGTTTATTAAAAAATTTGCACCCATGTTTTATAGCATTTTGAAAGTGTTGAGGCTTCATACAACCGAAGTGGAAATATCCATTTAAAATTCATAGGTCTTTCAGGTCGTTCAGATCCATTGGGAACCATCACATTTGGATAAAACCGTCTCAACGTTTTCGGCGTTAGGTTAGCTTATAGATGGACAAACACAGACGTCAATCAATTTCTCAGTATCAGAGACCCACAAATCGTGGATTATGGGTCAAAGTGTGAGAGAAAGCAATTTACAACACAGAAAAACGAGATTCATCCATTGTTTCGTTCCGATAATAAGAATTTTTCTGTCGAAAAACTGTCATTTCCGCCACAATATTACGTAGTGCAGTAAAGCGAGAAAATAAAAACCAATACGTAGCATCCCGGCAAAAAATTTCTTCTCATTTGTTACGATAGAGAAGAGATTTTCAAAAGAGAGGACCATAAGAAACAGGAATATGAATTTTGGTCCCAGCAAAAAGTATTAGAAATTGGGAGAAGAAAACGTAGCGGTAATTAATAGAAAAATAAACCTAAACGAATATATAACCATAAAAATTCGCCCATAAAATTTCAGTTGCTGTTAAAAGACGACTATGCAACGCCTTTATTTACAACTGCTCAGCGACGCTCCACATGAACAAAAAAAACCATTAATTCTCAAGAAACACATATCTTCTCATGCTGCAGGTACATAGTGAATTGATTTTTTTTAGCCAAATCTACTGCCAGGGAGACCTCCTGCGCGTGATCCAGAACGCTCATCTCTACACCGACTCCAAGACGTTTATAGACAAGAAACTCCTGCAGTCGCCCGACGACACGCTGGCAGATTTCGATGCCTTCATGCAGACCTACAAGAACGCGACCACCAACGCCCAGATCCAGAGCTTCGTCGACGCGCACTTCGCCGACGGAGACGAGCTGGTGGCCGTCGACCTGGAGGACTGGGTGGAGCAGCCCGCTCTGCTGGGCCGCATCGCCGACCCGCAGCTGCGCGACTGGGCCTCGCAGCTCAACGTCATCTGGAAGAGCCTCAGCCGCAAGGTCAACGACACCATCAAGGACAACAGCGACCGCTACTCCATCATCTACGTGCCCAACCACTTCGTGGTGCCCGGCGGCCGCTTCCGGGAGCTCTACTACTGGGACACGTACTGGGTGGTGCGCGGCCTCATCCTCAGCGACATGAGCTCCACCATCAAGGGCATCTTGGAGAACTTCTTCTACCTGCTCGACAACTACGGCATCATCCCCAGCAGCAGCTGGCGTTCGAGCTGGCGCAGCACTGGATCGCCTCCAAATTCAAGGCCTTCCAGGACTCGGACGAGATGTTCGAGAAGGTGAGTGCCCCTCCAGCTGCAGCGGCGAGACGGAGTGTGGCGAGGATAGACCAGTCTACATGTCGCTTTGCCCTACAGTACGACGCGGAGTTGTTCGGCCAGTACGGGGGAGGCGGAGAGTACACCGTGCAGTCGGGCTTCGGCTGGACCAATGGCGTCGCGCTGGATTTCATGAACATGTGGTCGGACCGTATTGTGGCTAATTCTACTTCCAGGTGAGAGTAATACGAATATACTTAATTTTTTCCAAGTTGGATAAGGATGGCTTTACTTTAATTTGTTTCATATAATATTTAGTTGTATTTAAGTGTCAAATTTGAAAATTTAATTAGCAAATTTTGAATAATTAAAATATTTTTTTTATTTTTTCTATGCACATTTTTTGCAGTTCATAATTCGTACGGCAAATGATTTATAATAATGGTTTGGAATATTTGCGAATAACGACTGACTGTCAAATAATTGATGAATGTTGAAGATATATGTACGTGAACAAGGTAGAAATCTCCATTTGCAAATAAATGTATAATATTGTTTTCCAATGTAAATATAATGCTCTGTTGAGCCATTTAATACATTTAATTTTTACCAGGCAAATGTACAAAAGCTTGTAAGTTTTTTACAATACGTGTTATGACAATTCACGTTGTGTTATTCATGAATGATTAACATCTTCCTTTATTCTGAATGTATGTTTGCCAATAAATAAGCATTGTGCGGATTTATGGAGTTATTAATTACATGTACTTTGCATCCTTTCAACTTTTACCGCCCTTTCAATTCATGCCAGACTAATATTGTATTAAACAGCCAAGTATTGTCGAGTATAGTGGTAAATTGACATGAATGTTTCGGTCTGATTAGAAACAGATTTTTCTGAGCGGTAATATAAAAACAAAATATCATAGTCCGTTTAAGATTATATTTTAAGATCAAGTATATACAGTGATGCTTCTCTTATGATTAATATCATACTATATTTCTTAACTTATTAATATTAGAGTTTTTAAATATTATTGAAATGTGTAATGAAGCAACGGAAATAATCAACAAACAACGGAAATAGTTTCAATGCGATTGTAACTATTCAACCCCAAAAATTACCCAAAGATCACCAAGTTTTACAAAAGAAAGTAAAAAAGAACAACTAAATGAGCCAGAAAAATCGGAAATAACCACCAGTAGAACTGTAGAGGAACTAATATCTCCTATTAGCTAAATTATTGAATACAATCAAAGTAAATATTCTCTTATATACCATCAATTTAAATCGTTAGGATAAATTCCTTTAATGCTGTTGACATCATCATAGCCAATGATTACTCACCTGATGTATCAGCCCTCCTTCAAATGATTTATGAATCTGTACAAACGTCTTCCAAATAAAAAATAAAAGGCAAATTTTCCAGACTTCAAAAAAAAAAAAAAGTCTGTGCTACCGCCTCCTGAAGAATCATGTACTGAATCAGACTCCAGTACAGATATCAGCTCCAATTAATGAATATTCTCCAATGAATGTTAATGGTTTTTACTACAGATCAGAAAGTATACAGCATTTGTGCGACCTTGCCCAGAAGTCGCATGTATTCAAGAACCTAATTTTAAATGGCAATATCAAAGGTTATAAAAGCTTCTTCCGAAACAGATGTTACCAATCATGCCAGTGGCGTTTTTTTGTTTGTTTTTTAATTTATTGCGTCCATACACGTAACGCGACTCCTGGCTCCTAAGAGCGTTGAGCGCACATTGGAGTAATTTCCGCTAATTACTTTCATAAAATTCATTCTCCTTTATAACAATGCCAGCACCCTCTATCAAGTCACGTCAGTCTCAGTCAAGTCAGGGAATGGCCGATAGGTAGCGTCTTCGCATCCGCGTCACGCACGCGCCCTGCGTCATCTACCTATCGGCCTGAATTGGTGACCGTGCTTAGATTCTTTTTAATGAAACAATTTGTGAATCAAATGCATGTGGCGTGTAAGTGGTTCTAAAAATATTTTCAGAGTAATTCCAAACCGATTAATATTCATACCAAGTGGTTGTGGATGAAGATTTCAATAGCAAATTGATTTATTTAATAAATCCTGTGAAGTGTTGCGTGAAATACCGAGTACCATTGAAGATTATCTGTCATAGTTATTTTAGGAATAAAATGTTAGATAGAAATGTGTTTCCTGAAACGCATTTTACAGTTGCTTGCGGCGCGAATATTCACGCTCAAAATTGAGTTGGATGTGATTTGAAAAAATAGTGGAAAAAGTGATTGTGAAACTTCAGAAGTATAAGCGATCTGTGCTTCGCGGAGGGAAAAGGGGCAAAAGTGGGGAACGTGGGGAAAAGGAGGGCAAAGAGGGAAAAGGAGGACAAAGGGAAAAGGAGGACAAAGAGGGAAAATGAGGGCAAAGAGGGAAAAGGAGGGCAAAGAGGGAAAAGGAGGGCAAAGAGGGAAAAGGAGGGCAAAGAGGGAAAAGGAGGGCAAAGAGGGAAAAGGAGGGCAAAGAGGGAAAAGGAGGGCAAAGAGGGAAAAGGAGGGCAAAGAGGGAAAAGGAGGGCAAAGAGGGAAAAGGAGGGCAAAGAGGGAAAAGGAGGGCAAAGAGGGAAAAGGAGGGCAAAGAGGGAAAAGGAGGGCAAAGAGGGAAAAGGAGGGCAAAGAGGGAAAAGGAGGGCAAAGAGGGAAAAGGAGGGCAAAGCGGGAAAAGGAGGGCAAAGAGGGAAAAGGAGGGCAAAGAGGGAAAAGGAGGGCAAAGAGGGAAAAGGAGGGCAAAGAGGGAAAAGGAGGGCAAAGAGGGAAAAGGAGGGCAAAGAGGGAAAAGGAGGGCAAAGAGGGAAAAGGAGGGCAAAGAGGGAAAAGGAGGCAAAGAGGGAAAAGGAGGCAAAGAGGGAAAAGGAGGCAAAGAGGGAAAAGGAGGGCAAAGAGGGAAAAGGAGGGCGAAGAGGGAAAAGGAGGCAAAGAGGGAAAAGGAGGCAAAGAGGGAAAAGGAGGCAAAGAGGGAAAAGGAGGCAAAGAGGGAAAAGAAGGCAAAGAGGGAAAAGGAGGCAAAGAGGGAAAAGGAGGCAAAGAGGGAAAAGGAGGCAAAGAGGGAAAAGGAGGGAAAAGGAGGGAAAGAGGGAAAATGAGGGAAAGAGGGAAAATGAGGGAAAGAGGGAAAAGGAGGGAAAGAGGGAAAAGGAGGGAAGGAGGGAAAAGGAGGGAAGGAGGGAAAAGGGGAAAGAGGGAAAGGGGGGAAAAAGAGGGAAAGGAGGGGAAAGACTCTTAGGTAGTTGATGAAGCAAATCATTGTTTTAAACTGTGTTGATGCAAGAAAAAAGTTTAATATACCTGATTTATAATAAATATTGATTACTGATAATAAATTACTGATAATAAATACCTGATTTATAGAAAATTAATTATTCAAGAATATATGTCGCGATAAACTGTAGCGATAAGCAGTAGCGAGTTCGGAGTGCGCAGTCTAGGGCCGTACATTACCGAGTGTTGTGTTGTGTCGACTTCAGTGTTAATGAGATCAACTGTATCAAATCCAGCGAAGTTTGTAAAACGCTCTTATAACATCGTAGGTTTACTCGGTACACCCAACAACCGTCCTAAGATGACTTCTGATCAGGGAGTCATTCCTACCAGTGAAATCCAACAATCAAGTCAAGTTAGTAATGAAAAGTAGGATTATGCCAACCGATATTTAACTGCTGCTCGGAAAGGTATGTTCCCTACAAAAGAACACACGATTGTGATGGACTCAGTAGAAGGAATATCAGTAAAAACCTACATCCAGGGACTAGCAAAAATTATTAATCCTCTTACTATACTGTTCGTCTCGAGGATTTCAAAAATATAAAAACCGTATATGTGTCTATAACAATTCCAAGGAAACTGTAAAACAATTAGTAGACAATAAATCAAAAATTAGTAACTCAACGTTAACCATTAGACCGCTAATTACGCAGAATAAAAGACTCATTCTATCTAATGTGTGTCCTATTATCCCACACTCAGTAATTATTGAGCTAACGAAACTGAAAATACGAAGCGGCTCTACAATGACCTTCCTAAGAGCCGGAATGTCCGAACCAGGGTTCAACCACATTTTGAGTTTCCGGCGACAAATTTACTTTCATTCGGATGATATGGATAGAGTACCAGAAACCATGAAAATAAATACGATGACACAGTATTTTGGATATATCCATCATCAGATGCTATATTCTTGTTTTCTATTCAAAGAACACGGTTATTTTGCAAATAATTGCCCTATGAACGAACAAAAGAATAAACCCTCAGGGCACTGTGAAGTTATTCCCAATAAAAAAAAATCAGCTGTCCCCCTCCTTCCCAGCACTTAAACCCTCTTCAACTGCGTATCATCCTATTTACAACCGACCTACAAAAAATGTTAAACGCCACTTATCTAGTCTATCTTCAAAATCTGAGACATCAGAAATGTTAAACTCAATTGTATGTGAAGAAAACCCAACCTATCTTAAAGAAAGTCTCAGATAATAATAACAACATACAACCGATTACACCAGAGACAATAAATTATTAAGCCCATCAATCTAATGACTCCACATTGACTAAATCAAATTTAAAGAACAATAAAAAATCAAAACTTGAAATTTCTGTTGCAAAGGAATCTGATAGACTAGAAAATCAACTTGCCCCACTTAGAGGAACATTATCTCAACCAAGTAACAAATAGATTTTGAATTGGTTACAACTAAGGAGTCTTTTTGAAAAAAACAAAAAAAATGCATAAATATTGAGGAAACAGTTCTTGAATTCACTCCACATATCAAACTGTTACCACTAACATTAGAAGATACTTACCCCCTCCTTATGGATAAAAGCATCAAAAGATGTTTAACAAATTTAAAGAAAAAATTAAAGAAAATTGACAAAAGCAGAGAACTTGCAAACTCCAGTGAAAACAGCGATGAAGATTCAATCTAATACTCTTTTCAAATTCTGCTCTTGAAATGGCTAACAAATGGAAAGAAGCAATAGTTTTACCAATTCCTAAACCAAATAAAGACATAAACAATCCTGTCAACTACAGACCCATCTCATTAACTTCCACCCTTTGTACACTAATGGCAAAGGTAATCAGCGGAAGACTAATAAGGCATTTAGAACACAACGACATACTATCACCATACCAAAGGGGATTTGGAAGAAATAGATCAACTATGGACCATCTCATCAACATCCACAGCAACATATGTGACACATTCATAACAAATCAACACCTAGCACTAATCAGCATGAATATAGAAAAAGCCTAAGACATGGTGTGGAAAGACAGAACCTTACAACTACTGTATGATAAGGGAATAGACGAATATATTTTAATCATCATCGCCAACTTTCTTTGTGAAAGATTTCTCCAAGTCAAGTTCAATAACACCCTTTCTGACAAACATATACTATGTAATGATTCACCCCCAGGCTCCGTCATCAGTGTTACTTTGTTCCTTATTGCCATAAATGATATAACTGAACTTATTCAGAAACCAGTAAAAATATATACATTCACTGATGATATCACCATATTAGTTAGTGGCATAAACCCTAAAACTATTCAGCAACAACTACAAATCCTTCTCGATTCAATACAAAATTGGTCTAACAAAGTTGGTTTCAAATTCTCACAAATGAAGTCAAAATGCATCATCTTCAGGAAGAACAAGAACAGCAACGTACAACTTTAGTTCACTCAATATAAATTCTCAAGCAATTAACAGTGAAAAGGAAATCAAGATTCTAGGCACGATATTTGACAACAACCTAAACTGGCAAACACACATCAATGCATTAAAAAGTGAATGCCTTCTCAGAATGAATATCATTAAAGCTATTTCTTCAACTTCATGGGGTGCAGATAAAAATCTCTTGTCCACTTACAAAACCCTCATTCGTCCCAAAATAGATTATGGATCAATCATATATCAGCAAAAAATATATATACTAAACAGACTCAACCCAATCCATACTAATGGATTGCGAATGGCAATTGGAGCATTTGGGACAAGTCCGGTCTCTGATATATATGCCGAAGCCGGAGAAGAGCCCCTTCAAAAAAATCCCCCAAACCATCATATCAATTATTAAAACAATACCTCGATGAAATAGACTTCACATTTCCCCTGGTAAATCCTGATACTAATACTAAAAGACCTTCATGGCTTCCTTCTAAAATAACCATTAATACACGTCTTAATGAATACAGGAAAACTGACACATGTCCACAAATATATCTAACTCTCTTCAATGAATTGTCCTCTACTTACAGACAATACACCAGCATATTTAACAGATGGTTCCAAAACCACTAATACTCTGGATGTGCTTTATTAATTCATTGTCAACCACAATCTTCCAAGCTTAGTGATAAATGTTCTGTATATTATTGTGAAGCTTACGCCATATATAGAGCCCTAAAATACATTGAAAGTATGTCAAATTCAAAATTTATAATCTACACTGATTCGAGAAGTGTACTAGAAAGAATCAGCAGCACCTCCAAACTAGATCCAATAATAAAAAAACATCAATCTGTATAATGAATTGTTAAACATTAACAAAGAAATAGTGTTTGGATTCCCTCACACATTGGTATAACAGGCAACGCATTAGTTGACAGGGCAGCTAAACTAGCTACCTCCTTACCTCTGACCATCAATAATGTTTCACATAATGATATAAAAAAGGTACTTCTTCACAAAACCAAGAAATTGTGGAACACCAAATGGAACAGTTCACCACCTAGTGAACTGCACATGATCAAAAAATGTCATCTACCTGTCACTGTCATCCATATATTAGTGCATTGCCCAAATTTGAATTATTTAAGAAAAAAATACAATCTTTCAAACAACATACAAACACTTTTAAATAATAAAAGTAATTTATATAATGTGATTCATTTCCTCGTTGAGCTCAACCTCCATAAATATCTGTAAACTACTAGAAACAACTTAACTTATATGATGCTTCAAGACAAACATATATGTAAAGAAAATATGCAACATCATGTGAAATCTCATCTTGGTATTATGTAATATCCAATTCATTTTATCTATGCCTGTTAATGATTAGAATAGTACAATCAATATTACTTGCAATTTAAATGATGCTTAGTAACTCATTTATATGGAAAGTGACTGATGTTATTTATTTTTAAAATATATGATGGTTGTTTACTATGTGCTATATACAAGTTATAATTAACATTGGATATGTTACTTTGACTCGGATATTCATTTCATTTATTCATTCCAATTAGACCAATTACGAAATTTCATTATTGTACAGTAGCTCCCAACCTACGCAAAAATGAATTGTTAAGAAGAACAATAAAAAAAAGCTGTATATTAATTAAAATACCAATCAAATATTCTAGGAATATGATGTTATTGCAAAGGTTATTTTTGTTTCTTGTCAAGTTAAATAGTAGGCGTTTAAAAATCATACCATTATTTCATATTAATGTAAAAAAATTTGTTAATATTTTTTGTGTACCATTTTGTAATATTTGTAATTAGAGTATGTGATTTTCATATCATTTTTAAATAATTATTTGCTTGAAATATTGTTAATATTTTGTAAAAACAATGGTCGCTCATGACCTAGAAATTTATGCGACCATAATAAATAAAGGGAAAAAAAAGGAAAAAGAGAATATATGTTTTACAGAGAGACCTAGAAGTGAAAGTTCATGCATTCTTAACAAGTAAAGAAATATACAAGCCCATTATCAATATCTAACTACAATAAATAATAACCAAATTCAAGTAAAAACATTACTTCAAGTAAAATAATAAAATATTGTTGGTATTCACACATCCGGCACAAAATAAAGACAATGAAATAAGAAAAATAATGAAATATAGGAAGTAAATTACGATGAAAATTATTTAATATACAACATAAAACATGTATAAAATACAAAAACCGCTATATAAAAAGGAAAACAGGAAAATTTCAAAATATAAAATGTTACTATCATAATTTATGCTGCAACATAAACAAAAAAAAAAGGCAAATGTCCTGCAGTGAAATAAAACAAAACTAATTTTTCTACGCACAACTCATAACAAATGAATTCCCCCAATCATTTTTTTCTTCAAAAAATCAATTAAAAATGTTTTAATGAGCCTAAGCTCATAGCCAAATAAGTTTCCGGATGTTAAGTTACAAATGAGGCGCCAAATGGAAAAAAAAGAATGTGGAAAACTTTTTTAAACCAACAGACAATTTCCTTGATGATCTTGGGGAAATAACTTTCTAGCATAACAAAGGAAATTTATGGCAATCTATTAAGGAAAGAACAATGTATTGGCATAATTGTCATTAGACTATGGTTTTTGTTTGCTGATCGAAGAAAATAAAAACATAAACAAGGTATGCTTTTAGCTTACACATCTGAATTTTATTTGAATCAGCCGCGTCGGCTATTTTTATACGTCGACCAACCACCCAATTATTTTCTTCTAGATCCGTATAAAGGTAAGAATGCTAGTATGACCCCAGAACATCGGGGCTACCATAACCTCTCAACACCGCCACCTCAGGTATCTACTCACTCAAATCTGAAAACTTACGCAAATGTCATGTTAACTGAAGAGTTTCCCACCAAGGACCAGGCCATAATTATCGACTTGCAAGATAGTCTCACTATTAAAGATTACATAAACAGTCTATCCGGCATTATTGACGCCAGGGAAGTAAGGTTCATATCAAGAATTGCAAACAAGTGTATCTTTCTAAGCTCTCAAACTATAGCTGACAACCTTACGAACAACCATAAAGTTATTAAAATCAAAAACTATGAACTGAAGTTGAGACCTCTTGTAACAAAGGCCAAAATAATATTTGTTTCTAACGTTTGTACCACCATACCACACTCAGAAAAGAGTATATACTCACTACAAACAAAAAGTTTGTTCCAGCAGCAATCGAAATGCTTCCGAACTAGTCCGCGCATGCGCAGATTAGCATTCTCCGTTCCATCAGCAGCAGTCAGTGATTGTGATTGGGCGTTCCAGCAGGGTTGCTGATTAGTTTGACACCAGCCCGCAACAGTCCCAATCAGTTCGTGCACTCTCCCTCAAACTAGAAATCCGCGTATGCGTACTTCGGACCCCGAGTTCCCGCCAACGTCAAACTTCGACGACGCGCCATTACGTTCCCGTCAGGTTTCTGCTTAGTTGTTTTGTGTTCCGCTCTGTATATTATGACCCTGCTTTGTTTTATATTTTATTGATTCTTGGTTTTTAGTGACTTCGCTTTCTTTCGGATTTTTCTCGTGGATATTGGAATTTGACCCAGCTCTATTTTACGTTTTATTGATTCTTGGATTTTGGTAACTTACCTATCTTTCGGATTTTCTTGTGGATATTGGAACTTGATATTTCTTTCTTTTTGGGGAGAAAATGGAAGGTAAGTAATTTAAAGGAAGTTCCTTGTACCGGGACTTACTAAATATATAGAAAGTTATTTACCATTCTGTATTGTTGGCGTATTATTTTTTCAGATTTAGATATTGTTTCTTCATTATTCTTGCCTTTTACCGACTTAAGAAATGGTTTTGGTTTTTAATTATGCCGGGAATACTCTTTATATTAATATGAGCTGATAATTTTGAGAGTTTTTTTTATACTGAATAATATTATACTTAGTATTCATCATTGTACTTGTTGGTTATTTGCATGCACCGTAATGTTCACTTCAGTACACAATTAGTAATTGCTGCTCTTCATACTTTAATATCGAAGGTTGCATTCGTTTTTTGTTTATCCAGTACACTTTTGTTCTCTTTAATTTGAATGATTAAGTACATTAGCATTTATTTTTGTTTATATTTGATTGTATTTTTCTTTATTAGCATTATTTTGTATTTGTGTATATGCTGTTTCTTTGAGTTTTGTGTAGCTCTACTCCTCTCTCCTTGGTACTGTAGCGATACAGATTTCGTCATACGTTTTGAAACGAAATTCAGCGGACTAAAAATTTAAACAAACAGACTCGGCCACCCTGAGTTCGACTGGGAAAATGAACAGATGGCCACACGCGCGCAACCCCGCTTATCGGACAGCCGTTTGCGCCTCCGGCACATTAAAATAGTCGTTAAGAGGGTCGGCGTTGAAACATTTAACTGACAGAGGCACGTGTTCGCATGACCAGCTGCAGAAAATTTCTAGAACGCTCTTGAAATCGACATCCCGGGAATCCCAGAGCGATAAGTTCTTTCACGGACAACGCCTGTCTTGTGCAAGCATGTTCTAGAAGGAATAGGAAAATTCTGGACGCTCACAGTGACGCAAAGAGTTGAAACTTCCTTCACTACTCACGTCACGATTGGCTGAAATAACATAATGCGCCGTTTCTTTTGGCCAATAGCGAAGCAACAATCATAAGAGCTTGAACACACGAGAAAATTGGGTGGGGGCAAAAGTTGACCTAATACAATTTCAACTTACAAAAATCAGAAGAGCTGGGGCATCAGACGGGGCCAGACGGGAATTAGACGCAGGGCAGTCGGGAGAGAATTTCTCTGGGGGGGATATTCTTCGGTCAGAGGCAAGTGCGCCTATGCCAGACTTAGAAAATTTCAGAACGAGCTTGAAGAACATTATTAAGCTGAGGGCAGTCGGGAGAGAAACTTCTCCTGGGGAGTAATTGTTCATCGGGGAGAGACCAGTGTGTCTCTGCAAGACTTAGAAAACTTCAGTGCGAGCCTGAGCTTTGGGGCTGATAACAATTGGGAGAGAATTTCTCTGGGGGGGTATTATTCGTCGGTTAGAGGCAAGTGTTCCTCCAAAAGACTTATTAGAAGGGGCAAGACGCAGCGAGTAGACTGCAGCAGGGAGAGAGAATTCTCTGGGGGGTGTTATTCGTTGAAGAGAGGCGAACGTATCTGAAGGATTTCAAGACTTTCCAAAATTGTATTTGAGAAGGACACATAGTTATTTACTCCGTGCCTGAGGTCGGGAGAAAATCCCGACGATCTTCAAGTTCTACCAGAATCTACCAGAATCTACCAGAATCTACCTGAATCTACCAGAATCTACCAGAATCTACCAGAATCTACGCGGTCAGACTCCGTTGAGCGCCGCAGACGCCGTCGCACCACTGGTGACGTCACGAGAGGGCCGCTCAGCTGTTGGAGAGGGGTGGCATCGCCACCGCTGCGTTCCAGCCAAGGCCGCAACCGCCTCCCCTGGTCTCCGCCGGGTCCGTCCCGACTGCATAAAAGAACCGTTCCCAAGGCAGTATAACCCAGGGCATTCACCCCTGTAAGACTTATGTAAATGCGGTGTCGCGCCATGGCACACTGATTTGTATTTTTTTTATTATTACCATTGTAATGTTAAGGATAATTCTTTCTAGTTTTTTAAGCTTTACTGTGATGTCTAACATCTAATTTTCTTTTCTTTCTAACTAATCTCTTCATTTCTTTTCTTTTTTTAATTTTTCAATTTGCAAATGTAACTTCCCTGGGGCATTTTAAATTATTTTGCCCAGGAATAAAAGTGATTTTTACCAGTGATCCAAGTGTTTCTTTCATGTTACCAGTATCTGTTTAACGATTCCTTCCATCACCGACTGAGCTACAACCGGCGCCGCTTACCGGGCGTTCTCTCCCGGGGGGTGTTACAGTACATTGTATCTGCCTGTGTGATCAGCAAAAATAATTCTAAGTAAGTTAAATTTCTTATATTTGTTGTTTATTTTAATTCCTTCTTTTTTTTGTTTGCAATTTTTTAGATCAAAAGGCGGTATATTTTTATTGGTAGTTGTCAACATATTTGCTTTGTTTAAAAGAAAAGTAATGAAAAAAATTTTATACTGTAAATTATTAAATACATTTCAAAGTAGAAGTAATGTAGTTTAATGTAACTATTAGAAAGAAGATCATTGATAGCTAAAAAAGACTTCAGAAGTCTTTTTTAGAAGAAGAAGAAGAAGAAGAAGAAGAAGAAGAAGAAGAAGAATTCACTTCTCAACCAAAAGAAGTGAATATCCTTAGGAAATTATGTTAATAATTTAAGATCTTACTTTCCCTTCTCAGGTCAATGACTGTTGATGCTAAATGAATTCTTCTGCACGTTTTTAAGAAATTACTTTATTTTATCTGATTTAGTACACTGGCTTTAGTTTACTTTGAAATCTGTGGAGGATTTAGAATCCTGCAAAAACTTGTGCCATTTTTTGTGCTATTTTGCTACATACCAATCTTTTTTCAATTATACTAAATTTGCCATTTTCCAATAGCAATTTCTGAATTCCTTATTATAAGAAATGAGGCCAGAAGTGGAGAGGAGCAAGAGTACAAGATGTGGTGTCGTCAAGACACAATCTTGTTGATTAATACATATAAAGATTTCAAAGCAAAGGTGGACAATTTTTAATATTTGAAGAAGATGTGGGAAGCAATATCAAACTCCCTGATGGAGCAGGGAAAAAATATGACCCTCACCACTGTGAGAACAGATGGCGGGTTCTTGAAAGGAATTTCTAATATGTGGACAACCAGTCATCGACGGGCAGGGGCCGAGAAACATTTGAATATGCGGAGCAGATGGAGAAAGTTGTTGGAAGGAGGAGGAATATGAGGCCTGAGATCCTCTTAAGTGGCTCAACAGTGGACACTGTTCCTGCTGGCAACAACATTGTTGCCGACTGCTTAGGAGCAAGGAGCAGCAGCAGCAGCAGCAGCAATGCAGCCAGCACCAGCAGCAAACAATGAATCAAGCGGCAGCACCAGCAATTGTTTGCGCACCCCCACCAGTTCCTCTACCTCTAACTATGCTTTCTCAAGAAGGCAGAGAGAGCAGTGGTGGAGGGCGCAAAACAGTGGTGGAGGTCGTGGAAGGCATGCGGGCTGATAAGGCCGCATATTGTGCTAAAAGGCTCGAAATGGACGAAATAAAAAAAAAGCATATTTCAAGGAAAAGCTTGAAATGATAAAGAAAAAAAATTATTTGCTTGAAGAAAACAATAGATTTAAAAAAAGCATTGGAGAAAAGTGAATGTTTCTCCAGAAATATTAAATTATGTAAATTTAAAATAATAAAGTTTGTATTACCCCATGTAATATTGCATTTCTCCTTCAGTCACTTTATACACAATTCTGTTGTATCATGGTGACAAAGGGTCTTACCGTCATGGTTTGCTTAAATGGGTGATTTTAATACTCGGTATAGTTTCATTGCTCTTCCTGGAGGTTTTAAGAACTATGTTCAAAAGACCTTTTTAACTAAGTTGAGAACTGCACAAAACATGACGTAAAATTGCTTTCAAAGGACACTTTTTTTTAAATCGCTCTCCTGCAAGATCATGAATGACAAAGCCCATTACCCCTGACATACAGAATTGTGTACATGAAACCATATCAATTGTTAGATTTCATGAAAGTGTTGGAAATGGGTTAGGTTCTTTCCTTTATTCTTTTACGAGTTTCTGAACTTAAGTGATCTCAATTATTTTCATATTTGCTGGCCTCTTAAATAACTTTCTGAATAGTATCATCCAGTGCAGTTACACCAGCAGTTTGCTTCAGCTTATTAGAAATCATTTATACTTATGTAATTTAACCAGGATATAGGGGTGTTAGGGATAGCGTGTTCAGTAACTTTTCTTATAAATAAATTTTAATTTATTTATAAATATGAGATATTGAATGACTTCTTACTACATAAAATTAGTGAAACATTTCACCTGATCATAAATGTTAATAAATCTCCTTTATATATCATATTTATAATGCATTGTAGGTAATGTAGGTTCTCCTCTGGAGGCCATTTCCATCATCAGCCACGTCTTCATTGTTTCCATTATCTTCCTCATAAACATCATCTACAACATTTTCATCTACTTCTGTCTCATCTTCAAGAGCAATATTATGTAGTACACAATATGCACGAATGGTGTGCACCACCATTTTTATGACCCTGAAATTCACATGGTAGAGCAACCTAAACTTTTGTTTTAACAGTCCAAAGCAATGTTGAACCAAGTATCTGTTTGAACACAACAATCTGTTACATCGCACGACTGCAAGTGGCATAACCCCTCTCTCTCTTTATATGGAGTCATCAAATTTGGCAGACATGGGTATGCACTTTTCCCTAAAATGTAGTTTTCTACACATAACTCATGAAGGTTATTCATCAAAAGTGACCTAAAGACACGTGCATCATGAACCGACCCTGGGAGACCAACAAATACGTCTCTGATCCGTTTCTCATGGTCACAGACCACTTGCAACTACAAAGAAAGGAGAAAAGGTTGTTAAACAATTGATGCAAGCACAGAAATTTAAAAAAATAAATGATACATAATCTGACCTAATAAATTATAAAAATAAATTTTATTGCTGTAATGAAATTGCAATTATAAAAATTGTTCCTGTTACTTACTTGAATGGAATAAAACTTTTTCCTATTTAAATAGGATTCAGGATCATTTTGGGGCTTGTCTATTTTGATGTGAGAGCCATCGATTATCCCAATAACTCCTGGAAATGCTTTCTTTGGAAGTGCTCCAAAATGTCTCTCTTTTCCTCTATGTTTGGCCAGGTTATAATGCTTGAGGAAAAGTTCGAAAAAAATGTTTTATATAGCACCCTGTGGAGGGCGCTAAACGTAATGCGAAATCTATCGTCCACATCTTAAAAACTGGCTTCCTGGTGGCCCACAAACCACTATATTATTAAAATGCATTTGAAGGGAGACAGTTTCCCATGCCCTCCTGCCTGGTGAGTGAAATACTCGCTCTCCTCAATATTGCGGCTCACCCTAAAATGGGAGAAAAAATGTCCTCGTCGTACCGAGGCACTACCATTTCGACATCGACTTCGATCTTTGTCCTCTTCCTGGGCAAAATGGCAATTATATCTTCATCCGAAGACATGGAAGATTCGGAAGAATCTGCCCAACTGCTATTATCGCTCATTTTAAACAAATACAATTAACCGAAATCCAAAATATTAATAAAAAAAACAATAGCACAAGTCACAGTTTACCAGGTTCAAAAGCCGTAATTAATAGCGAGGTCAAGAAAATAATAAGCGAGCGCATATGGAGAAACGTAAAGCGCAAGTAAATACCAGGAACTGACCAGGACCAGGTCGCTTTGGTTTTTGCACGCGATACGAAAATGATGACATCTGACGGATAATTCGGCAACTACCGATGAAACGAAAGCAGCGGCACCTAGAGACTGATTTTTGTACCTACTTGTTCCAGCAGATCCCAATTCGGGGATTCATTTCTGACTAGTTTGCACTCGCGCATGCGCAGAGTGAGAATACGTAAAACTGTCCGTGATTGGTTGCTGGAACAAACCTATATCAATTGGCATCAAAAATTTCATTTGTAAAAGTAGGGTTTCTTTCACATTATGAGTTTCCGCAGACAAGTGTATGTTGCCCCTGAAGATGTCAGTCTACTAACTGAATCTACTATTGTGTATTACGATGGCTTAACATATTGGATATGTTTTACAACTGATGAAATGTCTTGCTTTAATTGTCACCAAACAGAGCACTTACCTGGACAATACCCTTCATATAAAACTCCTAATCAACAAAGACTACCAATTTAAGCAGTGCTCTCATGGAATCTGAACTCATTAGTGAAAAATACTGTGATTTGCCAGATCCCAGAATCGATAAAAAACAGTGAAGCTGCGAATATTCAGTCACAATAACCATACAAAAGAAATTCACACAACTGATCTATCAGTACCCTCTAAATCTGTACTTTCTACTCATTAGAAGAAAATAAGACGCTAACAGCAATGAAATCCCAACTAATGACAACAGTCTCCCTTATAACCAATAAAAGATACCTTCAGACTGACTCCTGATCACCCAAACCTTTAAGGAACACAACACAAATAATGTGGAAGAAGTCTCAAAACAACAAAAAAAGAAAAAAAAGAAAGAAAAAAAGAGAAAAATATGGAAGACTTCATAACACCTATCAAACGCGTCATTGAAGACACTCAAAATAACCACCCCTCCTCACTTACAGTTCAAATCCTCTTTAGAGAACTCTTTCAGTGCTAATGATACTATACTCATAGCTACTGACTCCTCACAGGACAAGTTTGAGAACTCACGAGGAATATTAAATGTTTCATCCCCGTATATAATTGGTAAAATGAGAGCGTAGGCTTCAGAGGTTTCGGTCGGAGTCAGAAGTTATTTGGCTGTCCGGAAGACGCCGTGTCCTAAACACAGGTCCCACGTTTCCGTCTTTGAATACATTCCTTTTTTATTAACCATTCATAGAGTAGAAGTTAGCTTCAGAGATAACTTTTGAGGAGGTTGTCAACCCTTTTGCACCTCAAAAATGCCTGCAATGTTCAGATTTAGTTTTTAAAGTCAGATTTCTGTTTTTAAATTATTTTTCAAATTTTGCAAATTGCTTGAGAGATTTTGTAAAGTAAGTATAATACTCAAGGTAATAGCATGAGTAAAACCTGATATTATAAACAATAGTACTATTCATCATAATTAAATTTTCTCTTGTAAGGGAAAAGTCTGTTGATTTATCCCATACGTAATACCCGTTGAAAATGTAATTTTGATAACTTTTCCATTTAATTTGCAATGATTATGGTAGGTGTGAAAAGGTGATTATCAAACATGTTAGTCATTATATCAATGAAAATATCTCTGAAGTGGTTGTACTCTGGTACTAAAATTGAAATTACTTGAACTAAATCTCTTTACATTGAAATCAAAGAAATTACACCTCCCTCCTGAGTTTTGTCCCAGGCGAAACTAACCTATACCTTGTTCTAAACATCTTTGTACTAGGCGTTTGAGAATGACGGGCCAGTTGTGGATTCCTAGTGATACGCAATAGCAGCAGCATTACCAGTGAAGTGATCTACATTTGCCTCCACCTACTCGGATGCTACATTAATGACAAGAAGTAAAACAAGGGTCCAGTTCAGCATTTTTTATTCTTGTAAGGTCCATCCATTTGAGCCACACATTCACAGCATAACCGTCTTTATTAAACAATTGTACACTTTTTGTACAAATGATTATAAATAAAAAGTAAGTTGCCAGCTAAATGGATACAAAAGTGTACAATTGTTTAATAAAGATTGTTATGCAGTGAATGTCTGCGCCAAACAGATCCATGAACCTTACAATAATAAAAAAAAAATACGAAGAAAGGCAGTCTTAATCATTTATTCAAGTAATTTGAAAACATTTCAGTGAAGTTCAAAGTTTTACATATTCAATTTTTATAATAAAAAGCAGGTTTCCAGCTAAGAGGATAAGGAAATGGAATAAGTGAAGATATTTTATTCAGTTATACAGATGCTGATTCAGTTTATTTACATCCCCAAAAGATAACAATCTTACTGATTATAAAGTATCTTAATCTGAAACATTGTCTCATTTGTTGTTATATACATAATAATTCAAATAACTGTAGCCAACTCTTTAAACTATTAGCTGTAGCCAACTATTTAAATGTACAGAAGAACATACACATACAATGGTACTGTAGGTAGAAAAAAATAAAATTCATTGAGTTTCTGGAAATAAAAATAATTACATTTGAAATCTCAGGTCTCATAAATTCATGTTAGGTTTTTTTAAGCGCAGTGAATAAATGTGATGAGTATTAGGTGCTCTAACTGGAGCTGGAATTAGATGCCAAGTCACAAAAAAATTCTCCAGTTCAGAATATGATGACTTAAGTGACGTCCTCGTCACTCTGAGCTAAAGAAATAGAATTATAATAAAGTGTTAGTGGTATTATTATATAATGATATAACATCAGTTGTTACAATCACAAACGAATGTGTATAATTACAGTTCCATTTTACAGAAAGTAATGAGAAAGTAAATTATAGGCAGTATAAATAAGAAATTAGTAGAGACCCCTAACTCAGCCAGAATTGATATCTAATAGAAAGTTATTTGTAGAACATTAAAATACCAGTTTCTCTGGCACAAATTAGGTCGTTACATGAATAGATGCAACATAACTATATCAAAGAATGAGGGAAAGCTATCGTACCTGAAAGTTGTGTTGGCGACGAGACGGTCAGACCACATGTTAAGGAAGTCCAGAGCGACGCCGTTGGTCCAGCCGAAGCCCGACTGTACCACATATTCTCCCCCACCTCCATATTTGCCGAACAACTCAGCGTCGTACTGAAAGAAAAGAAACGTCAGCAACCGCCAAAAACTCAACCAGCAAAACACCAACTGAGAGATGGAGGAGCACATACCTTCTCGAACATTTCGTGTGTGTCCTGGAAGGCCTTGAAGTTGGAGGCGATCCAGTGCTGCGCCAGCTCGAACGCCAGCTCCTGCGCGCTGGGCTCCTGCGTGTCCTGGAGGCCGCGGATGACGATGTGCTGGAGGGGAGGCCACGCGTTGGGCAGGTCCCACTGCTGCCCGCTGTTCTTCAGCGACATGGGGATCCCGCCCGGGAAATCCAGCAACATTTGGCTCTTGAGGTACGCGGTCGCCTTCCGCGCGATCTGCGCCGTGTTGGCCTGGCAATAACACATAGAACATAACTCTTTATCCTTCTCTTTGCGCGCAAAATACATATAAATACTTGATCCACTGGCGTAAACGTACCAGGTCGTATGCTTTAGTCCACAGAGGAGCCATATTTGATGCGTAGAAGTACGTGCGCTGCTTGTTGTTGAGAAGATCATAGTCAAACCAGGAGCCCAATTCGTCGTTCCACAGCACCGCCGTAATCGCTTCTTGGAGCTGCGTCGCAATCTGCTTGTAAGAGGCGGCTTTGTCAACATCACCCAACTCGCTGTGCAGCTGGGACAGGAGGTCAGCGTGATAGTACACGAAGGCGTTGATGTCCACCGGGACGATGTACTTGGTGTGGATGGCCGTCAGATTGCCTGCGCCCATTTTGTTAGTGAGAAAAGGGGGCATGGGGCTGGGGGTAAAGGCGAGCGGAGGAAAGCGCTCGTACCTTCGTCGGTGCCGTCAGTGATGAACCAGCGGCTGGAGAAATCCCACCCGGACTCGGCGGCCGACTTGAGGTCGACGTAGAACTCTTCCTTCCGGTCCTCGTCGGCGAAGATCTCGCCGTTGGTGTAGTCTTCCCTGCGAACCAAGTCGGACAGTCACCACCTACCTCCATCGAGCATGCATCATCGTCAAGAGCTATGAGAGCGTACCAGTAGGACTCCGGGCGCGGGCCCTTGGACGGGGCGTAGTAGTGGGCGAGGGTGTAGGTTTTGCCGTCCTTGTTCACTTGCAGCGTGCGGTTCTTCAACCAGAACTCCAGCTCGCGCTCCAGCAAGGCGATGTGGTCGCGCACGAAGGCCGCGTCCTTGGTGGCCTGGTAGTACTCGTAGACCATGGGCGTGAGCAGCGGGGGCTGCGTGCGTTGCAGGTAGTAGACGCGCGCGCCGTTGGGGATGATGCCGTAGTTGTCGAGCAGGTAGAAGAAGTTCTCCAAGATGCCCTTGATGGTGGAGCTCATGTCGCTGAGGATGAGGCCGCGCACCACCCAGTACGTGTCCCAGTAGTAGAGCTCCCGGAAGCGGCCGCCGGGCACCACGAAGTGGTTGGGCACGTAGATGATGGAGTAGCGGTCGCTGTTGTCCTTGATGGTGTCGTTGACCTTGCGGCTGAGGCTCTTCCAGATGACGTTGAGCTGGGAGGCCCAGTCGCGCAGCTGCGGGTCGGCGATGCGGCCCAGCAGAGCGGGCTGCTCCACCCAGTCCTCCAGGTCGACGGCCACCAGCTCGTCTCCGTCGGCGAAGTGCGCGTCGACGAAGCTCTGGATCTGGGCGTTGGTGGGCGCGTTCTTGTAGGTCTGCATGAAGGCATCGAAATCTGCCAGCGTGTCGTCGGGCGACTGCAGGAGTTTCTTGTCGATAAACGTCTTGGAGTCGCTGTAGAGATGAGCGTTTTGGACCACGCGCAGAAGGTCGCCTTGGCAGTAGATTTGGCTGAAATGAAGCACTATGATTTGTATGCAAAATAGTATTCGATGTATATTGAACAAGCAGTTGATTATATTTTGAAATCTTATTTTTCTTCGAGAACGTTTCTGAAATGATGTCACATGGCCGCAAGGAAGAAGTATTTTTATATGTTCAAATATGCCTGTTTAAAACGTGATCTTTCCATCGGAACTGTGATATAATTTATTTCCACCAGTACAATATAATATACAACTAATATTCGGCAGTACAGTAAATTAAAAAGTGCACAAACGCAGACGGCACGGTGTTTGTGAAGATGGTACAACCGCGGTAGCACAATCGCATTAAATCAAATGAAATATTTAGTACTCATTTATTACTAATTTATTACCCAAAATTAAATTTATTGCTTTTGCCGTTTATGAATTAATGCTGTGCTGGCGTGACTGAAAAACTAGGACAATGAAATGTAGACAATATATACTATAATTTCGAATGATATGAATATTTTTTACGTATGCATTATTAATTTATTACCCGAAAATGAAATTATTGCTGTTGTATTTTATTAAATAAATAACATTAAAAGCGGCATAGTTATACTCACGGAATACAAGTTTTATATTAAGAGTACGAACATTCACAAACAAATTAAACCCAATAGACAATTAAATACACATTCAATACTAATTCATAACTCCGTAATAAAATGTATTACTGTTGCCGTTGATTTACTAAATATTGTTACAGACTGAATCATAATTTTCCATGCCAAATCTTCAAATAAAATAGGTATTAATATAATACTACATACAACATAATATAATACTAATTTATTACCCTAACAGAAATTTTTACTGTAGCTTATATGAAATAAACATAGTTAAAAGCTGAATCGTAGTTATCTAACAATAATCATATAGAACAAAATAGATAATTAAATACACATCACATGCTAATGTATTATCCAAAAGAGAAACGTATTATTTTTGCTTTTTATTAAATATAATTGTTAAACACTATCACTGGCTCTATCATCTCAAAGTATAAAAAAAAATAACACAGCTTGTTTTCAGACCTGATGATATACGAAGGCGAACAGTAGTGATTGTGCTCCCTCCTGGAAATGTTGATAGAGACCACATAGTCTTTCGTAATAAAACATTAATGTGAATAAGACGAATTCATGATTATCTCCCTTTATTAACTTGTGAATTCGGAGAATTGTTAAAAGGAATTTGGGGAAGAAACCCTCCAAATCGTGTGCCAACATTTTAAAATTGTGTGGCATAAAATATTTTTTTATTTATTAATTGCATCATTAGAGTATTGTAATAACTTTATTCCCGTTGTAGAATGTTTAAAAATTTAGTAGATAGACCAGATCTGTAGTTGCACTTCTCTTGTTGCAACAATGGACTCGAGGAAAATGTGCAAGGCCAGTACGATCTATGCATCACGTGCATTTCCCCCAAAAACAGTCATCGCTGAATGTTTTTATGCGCTAGGCCATCGTGGTCCGACAATTTATTTCGCCTATGTTCTTATTATAATAACATTTTTCATGCAAAGAAAGTGTGCTGAGTGCTTTGTAAAGTTGTAATTTGTATGAAATCATACATTTGAGTAAACTTAATTTAAATTATTTTACATATTGCATTAAATTCAAGCAGAAAATACTCAAAAAACGTATCTTTTTTAGATATATTTTTTTAGATTAGATTTAAATTAAGACAAAATCTCTCATCTTAAATGTTATACTTTTGCAATTAATTGTTTGCCATTTTGAAAATTGGGTTGGACAATCATGGAACAATCATAATTTTCACAATCACAAACTTACCGTCCTTTCATACATATGAGGAAAAAAATACAGAAAAATTTCGAGACGCCATTGAAAACATAATTGTTTAAATAGTGCCTATAGTTCACCAAAAAGTACGCAAAACCTACACGCATTTTAAAAAATTATGTGTAAACTTCAAGATTTCTTTAAAAGACAGAAAAATCAAGAAAATTCGAAAAATCTCTATTTTGAATTTTTGAAATTTTCGAAAAGTAAGGGATTTGAACTTGATTGACACCATCTTCTTGACAGTCTTTACGCTATCCGAGCACAAATGTTAATAAAAAATTCAACTTCCTATGGAGCAATGTTTGGAAATATTTCGTTTAAAACGGCTTTGTTTAAAGTACCCCCGAAATCCAAATAAACCCTTTTCAATCTCAGAGAGCCTGGAGTTCATTTTAATCAATAGGGAATATCAATTTTATACTCGTAGTAAATCGGCCGAACGGTTTAGGTGTTGACCACAGATGGACGGACAGATAGATGGAAACCTTTTCGGTAATGTCTGTAAAATTGAATTGCTTGCTAACGATAGTTTTTTGTCTATAATTGAAGAAACAGAAGCGGGAATTTAATTAAATTAAAAGGAATTTATTGCAATACTAAAATTGATTAAGTGTAAACAAGTTAATAATGAATGTTGAAAAAACTTGATTTGTAATTTTACATAGTTTGAGAAAGATAGAATGGAGAGATATTATTCACCTCTGACTTAAAGGAAATGCAACAGTATACAAAATTAAATTTTTTGGGAGTAATAATCTGTAATGAATTTATTTTAAAGAATACATAGAGTAATAGTAACGAAAACAGAAAAAGATTAATATTGTAAACAGAGTTGGATCATATGTAAAATTGGCTATACAAGATGTTTGATATATAAATCCGTCGTTGCTCCACATTCTGATTACTGTGTGACAATGAAATGATGAAATCCCATATGCAACAAAATAAAGGCATGAGGGTAATAGTTCAGTGCAGTTATTGTATGCTATAAACTCTGAAATTTATATATCACGTTTTTGGGCCTCCAAGAAAACACCACAACTCTTGTTTTAATTTTTTTAAATAGCGCATTGGCCTGACAATGAGTTTCTGACTCTGGTAAAACTTTTGTAATGAGCATTAAGGGTAAAATTTAAAACTAATTTTAATTTTTTTACATGAGCTCATTTCATTCCAAAACAGGGAAAAGTTTTTGTGTATTTTCCTCTTAAAGCACAAATTAAATGCTATTTGTTGATCTGTTATTTTCACTTTTTTCTGTGAACTGCAACAACGTCCATCCTTTCTCCAATCAGAAAAGGCTGTCGAGCAGAATCAACTGAGCTGGCCGAGCGCGCATTACAATACTTATAAAATGTAAGCAATTTGTGTTATATTGTGCAATTATGTATTTAAAGTAACACAAATAGTATTGGGCTCGAGCACGGCGAAGCCAAGAGCCCAACTGGGAGCTCCCCAAGCTGCTCGTAGGCGCCAGGGCATCTCCTCACTGCGCACTTCAGCACTGACGACGTAATTGACGCCGGATGTGTAGGTAACCGGGAGGGAGGTTTCAATTCCCCCGCCAGGACTGTGTATATTGGCCCACGGCAAAGCGAAATTTCGGATCTATTACGCAGGGTGGCACATTTGGGGGTATTTTTTTATAAAAATTTAAAAGTACAGTTTTATAAAAAGTAATTTAAGTTCTCTTTGTTAATAGTTAATAAGAAATGTTATGATTGTTACTACTGCCGATGCCAAAAGTTAAAAATCGAGTCGGAGCGAAGAGGAACCGAGATTTTTAATTTAGACGAGGCAGTAATAACACTGCAACATTTCGTGGTATGTTAAGCTTTTTACCGGTCACCAGAAAATATAAATTTTTTTTTGAGAAAATTTACACTACTGCGATATGAAACACGTGCATCCTGTTGTTGCGGCACGATAATCGATATTGTTGGGTATTGCTTGCGTTATATCTATTTCAACAATACTCTTGTATACCGTGACTCGAGGAAAATGGACGCTGAAAATTCGTCTGCACTTCAAGAAATTTTGGATGCAGCTGCGGAAGCCACGCGAGATTTAATCCCTGAAAAATCGACGATGCGAGATCACAATCACGTAGCCGTGATTACAGAAGATGTAATGCCTGCGTATTTTAAGAACTTGGTAAGATAATTTACACTTATTCCTTTTTTAAATGCAAATCTTGATTCTAATTAATAATGAGCAAAAATAATGCGTTCTTTTAATTCCTATTTGTCTTATAAATTACCATGTGATTTTACGAAATAATGTTGACTTGCGATGAATGGGTGGTTGTTTATTTAGGTTACTAAGGATGTTGAAACCCGTTGCTAAGGATTTTAAATTTCTTAACCTACTGGTACCCTTAACAAACTTATAGGGTTGTATGTTAACAAGGGTTAAAGATGCATGCGACCAATAAATAATATTAATTTTAATAAAAAATGTATTAAACTTGTATTAAACAATTTACTTTTTAGTTATCTGTATTGCATACGTAATATATTTCATGACTAACTTATAAATATAATATATGTATATAAATATATTGCAGCTGCTTGGATTTTGTTTTATATTTTGAAATGTTAGTACCATGTATCATTTGTATATAATAAATGGGAAATACTCTTTCTTTTTGAAAGGTGATTTGAGTGATATGATTCGTGATTTTAGGCATGAAACTGTTTAATTTAAAAGTAAGTAACATTTAAAAGCAAACTGTAATTGAAAGACGATTTATTAAACGGATATTCACAGCGACGCTGCACATTATCCCACGCGTTTTATAATACTGAACCAGACGTTCACCAACTTATTAATGTATGTTATTAGCTCAGCTTAATAAAATTATTGTTCGCTTTATTATTGTTTAATTTAAATTTCTTCTCGAAATACAGAAACAAACTAAATATGAATATCGGCGAAATGAAATGTATATTGTTATTTGATTAGTCCCTGCATTGGGGGCAGTTGCTCAGGCACACAGCCGTCGCCCGAACCCCACCCACGAGCAAGTGCGGGCGGCGGCGCTCACCTCTCGCAGGAGGGCGGCAGCAGGGCGTAGGAACTGGCGGTGGCGCGCACGTCCCCCGCGGGGGCCGCGTCCCCCAGCGCGCAGCAGCCGGCCGCGCTCAGCAGGCTCCACAGGACGAACATGGCTGCTGATGGCCTCCCGGCGGCGGGCACGGCTTATGTAGGAGCGCGCCGTCCTATTGCGTGGGAGGGGCAGGGCCTCGGCCGTCCCGCCCTCGCAGCTCTCTTGTCGCTCGCGACCTTGGCCTTCGAGGCGTCTGCAACGCAAAGAATGGCACGTGTCGCTCTCGTCCTTTGTGCTGCGAGGCGGGGATTGTCTATTCTTTGGCTTCCGGAATGCGAGTGTTTTCAACGGTGGCCAGCATCTGGTCGCTACAAGAGCTAGAAGGAAGTTGGACTAAATAGAACAGCGAGTTCCATAGCGTCGTGGATTGCGACTAATTTTAAGTAGTCTAGCGCCAACTGTACCCCAACCTGCGATGTGCAATTTATTATGTCGAAATGTTTAAATGCCCTTACTCGGGGATATTTTACACACATTGTGTCGACTGAGCAAATAATACTGTACGTCTTGGGAAGTATTTTCCTGTATTCATACAATGGCGGCCCGTGGCTGTGAAGTTAATTGAAGAGTACTGTGAACAAAATAAATTTACAAATACGTATCTTCATATCTGAACTCGTCTATTGATTGTATATCAAATCAATCCTTCGGTACTTCAAGGCTGTAAGTTTGTCTATAATGACTCGTAGATAGGCTGCAGACTGGCAGTTTCTTCATTAACTGCAGAAGCAGTTCCTTTGGAATTGCTGTATTTCCAAAAGAAGAAAGTTTATCTTCTGAAGTAGCATTTCTGAAGAATGTGTTTATGCGTTTGACGCAGGGAAAGCGTCTTTCCACTGATACTGCAATAGATGAGATGAACAAAATGAAGGAGTACAATTTGTAAGCGTATGTAAAATGTCTTTATTCTAACGAAATTCGAACATGTTTTCTGGAGAGATCTCTTTGTACCTTCCATAGAAAAGTTCGTTTTTAAGGGATTCAAATAAATTTTGCAGATTTTCAATTACATGAATTGAACCAATAATGTATTGTATTCTTAAACTATTAAATTATTTGTTCTACTGTATGTATTGTATTCTTTAACTTTCATGCTATCAGCAACGAAAACAAATTGAATTTTTTCACTAGCCAAAGCTTTCATGCATTTTCATCAAAATGAGGCCCGAAATTTTATAATACGCTAGATAAATCCGAACACATTGATCTTCAGAAAAGGATTCGCACAAGGTCCACATCGGTAATTTCGCTGGCCCTTAAAAATAGTAGAAGAATACTGTTCATTCCTTTTGGTTCTTATTATAACACAAGTAGTTCTTATTTTTCATATATAGTAGTTTACATCCAATTTCATCTTTTGCAAAACGTGAAACAGGTTATCTGCGTATCTGCGTAAGTATATTTTGGAACACGGACACACGGACAGACGGACACACGGACACACGGACAGACGGACAGACGGACAGACGGACAGACGGACAGACGGACAGACGGACAGACGGACAGACGGACAGACGGACAGACGGACAGACGGACAGACGGACAGACGGACAGACGGACGTATGCATGATTTGAAAAAAAACACTTTTCCGGTATCGGGGACCCCAAAACGCGTATATCCGCTGAAGTTTTAAAATCGATTTTTCGCAGTATTTCATAACTTTCCGTATACTACGAATATTACTCTGTATGTACGTACGTATACGGGAAAGTAAAAGGGCTTAATGTGCCTGTAACAAGTAATGTTCTTCAGCATTCGAGTCAATGACCCCCATTTCGATCAGGTTTTTTTTTCAGTTTCCGTGATCCAATGAGCAAATGCTGAGGTGGCCCCTTGTTTTGCTTCTGGACATAAATGTAGCTTCACTATGCACATGTTTTGTTGAACTTTCCTTTTTCTTGAAGTGGTGGTAGTTGTAGGAGTAAAGATGCGGGTGAATTGCTATTTTATTGGTAATACAGGGGAAGTAATCCTGGAGTTCGTTTGCCGATATTAAATAAGTTTGCCGAAATAAGTTTTCTATAGCTCGGGTACGAAAATGTCTAGTTTCTACTAAATGTTGCTAATATCACGCTTTTTTTCAAATCTATTATTTTTAAAATAAATATTTATCATTTAATTATTTATAGTTCAAATGTTGGGAAGGCGCTCTGAAACTCAAGAAAACTTGCGCAGTTGATTTGCTTCCCCATCCGTCACATACAGTTTCTACTGTTTTTTCACTAAATAAACAGATTTGAGGAAAGGCCATAGGTTCTTGTACAATACGCAGCGAGCCTGAGTTGAGCTTTGGGAGAGAGGGGGCGGGGCGAGACCCTTTGGGAACAACGATATGGTCTTGAATTAGATTGCAATACCTGTATAGCCCAATGAGCGTTGATTTGTATGTGCACGTGAGAGGGTGTGCGATTTTGTCACCAAATTCTAAGAAAGGGAAAAGAAGAGCGTTAAAAAGCTTCTTGTTCGAATTTGAACTTCAATGTACGAATTTGTTGAACGACCACCGACGTTATTTTGAGTTTTAATTGAATAAATTTGCAATTTTTAGCATGTATTCAATATATGGGTTTTTAACATTGCTAAAAAATATATTCAAGTTACTATTTACAGCTATAGTCACATAATGCTAACGTAATAAAACGCTCATTTTGGGTAATAATTATTTATATTATTATATTCAATATTAAATATTTTGTTAATTTTTTTGTTCACTTACTAAAAAGAAGAGACCAACACTATTGGTTGCCTGGGTCTTGATGTCCGGCCCTGGAACAACAAATAAACAAATTACAATATGCCGCCGAAAACACTAACATAGTAGTCTCGATTCAGCCCTTCTGCTACAAGGGGCCAACACAATGCAGCGAGATCAAGCACGTAAACCAACTGAATTGCAACTGAGAGTCACTAATAAGATACTCTGTAAACTTAATTTCCTGTCAGCGAACCACTTCAGCCGAACCTTGCTGCATGAATCTTGCTGGACAACGACTCGGTAGCGAGCTCCCGAAACTGAAGTCTCCAACGGAAAACCCAATTTTCCCACCTTAGGTTATACATCGTGCATCCTGATTTTACCTCACCATCCGACTTACCTCTCCAGTTACTTCGATTCACATTATAATTTCCTCTCTACTTGATGCCCCAATTCCAACTCAACTTCTGCGCTGAAACACGCTACTTCTTTCGACCACGTATTCGAAGTAAAAATTTACTACAAGATCAACTACTGTCAGACGTAGCAGTGAAAAAACCGTGTTGGTACTTCCAATATATTCGGATAATTCACCATTATGTTCACTTCTTCCAAAAAACTGAGTTTAACGAGACTAGTTAAAGAGGCTTAAATCCAAGCATTGTCCAGAGTTAAGTCAAATTGATGTTTTTTGGTTTACTAGACATCGAATAGCTCGTAGTGAATTTTGTATGTTTCAAAATTCCACCTTTTATCGTGCATGTTACGACCGTAGAGCGAGGGAATGAAATAAGAACCCCATATTAGTAGAATATTTTTGAATATTTCTGGTGTACGCTGAAAATGATCTTGCGTTGTAACTTCAAGATACCAACTAAGTGATCTATAGTTTATTCACCGTTCTCAGAAATTCTAGTGATAACTACACCAAGTCAGTAATATCCCTTTTGAATACCTTGTTCTATGCTGATTTTATCCAGCGATTTTCAGGTCGCATATTGCGAAAAAAATAGAGAAATTTACTATGTTAATTGTTACTACGTGGTAACAAAGTAGAAGCTCATACTATCACCTACAATTCTTAAACATATCAATTAGTGTGGGAGAGCCTAAACGTTACGGGATATCATTCAATACTGAAGCAGAAAATTGCTGTACAGCAAAAACGTTGGTGTAAATCGATATAATTTTTTGTCTACTTTTCCACGTAAAGCTTATCGACTGCTCTGAACTTGTACCATTTTCTTACGAGTCTATACTTTCTATAGAGATTCTATAAGAATTCTATACTTTGCTCACGAAGCCAGTTTGGCACTTTTTTCTTTAACTCTTCGTTGTCGTTGACCATGATACTATCAGACCAAACAGATAACAATCTGAATGGGCAATGTTCGGGCTATCAGGACGATGTGATAGGGGTTCCCAATGCATTTCGCCCATAAGTTTCCAGGGTCTGTTGTGCCGCATAAAGTCGAGCGTTTTCTTAAAACAGAAGTAGACATTTTTTTAAAGAGAGTATTTGTTAATTTTTTTATAAAATGCGTTTACATTAAGCAAAAATAACGCGAATATAACTAATTTTTTAAGTAGGTAATCTTTTTTAAAGTTCTAATTTATTAGAACAGAATTCATTAAGGAAAATTTTCCCTATTTTGAATTTTCTACGTTTGCGATGCTGTTTTTCTCTCCCAATTTTCGCAAATTCAGATGAATCGCCGAATATAGGGCCCTGCGCTGGCGGGGCGTTTGAAAACACTGGAAACATTGCGCGCGCGGCGGGTTGCATAACGCCCCTACCGCCTCGCCAATTTCACGCGTTCCACTTCCACAACACATTGTGTTTTCAATTCGCCACATTGATGCGCACTCACTGTTCACTCAAAGCAGCTTTCGTGTTTCATTTGACCGCTAGAGTGCGCCAGGGCAAAGATGCGCATGTTCCACTCGCACAATGACACGGAACCAGTGCGCATTCGGGGTGCCCTACCCTGCACTGAGGCGCTCGTCACTGCAGTCCAATGCACCAGGCCATTTTGAGATTAGGTACGGAATTTTTTATTGTTGATTTGAATTCGAGGTGAAAATGGGATGGCAACTGAGGATCATCTGTCACGCACAGACACTTCGAATGATGGAGTTTATCATTTTTACAAGAAATGTCTTAAAATAATTTATGTGACTTTCGCGAAATTCGGAAAATCGGTTAGTGAATTCCTAAAATTCTACCTTGAATAACTTCATGTTAAAAAATCAAGTGTTATTTAGTAACCAAAGAGTAGGTACGTCTCAATTTCGAAATGCAAATAAAGTAAAAAATAAAAATAGTGCTAATGCCCTTACAAAATCATTCAAATACATTACATGTGCCAAGAAATGTTTCTCGCACACTTATACATACGCCAGCGGAAATTATATTAATATTTTAATGATTTTCAATAACTAAGCAAATATGTAGAAGCCTTTCGGTTCAAAATCTAGTGTATTATTTCGTTTACTGGCAAATTTCGAAAAATGAAATTTCGACAGGTACGCGTTTGAAGTTCTCGCTAGTTTTTAAATGAAGAACTCACAAGCTAATAAGGTATGAATTAACGAATAACAATTACCAAAAGACTTTGTGCAAGTTCTGTTAAAAACAATAATAATAGGAATAATAAAAATATTATTATTATTATTATTATTATTATTATTATTATTATTATTATTATTATTATTATTATTATAAAAATTATAACAAAGATCATCATTCAAAATTCTTGTTTTTCGAGTTTTATCAGTTACAGATCAAGAACCGCTGTCTATAATCTCCCTACACAGCGCACACGCACTGACTCAGTTCGGAACCCGTCTCATTCGTGGCTGCATTTCCCGCGTGTAAAGCGATTACCTTTCCGCATTGCGCTAGGGTGCGTCTCAGTGAAACGAATGGTAAACGCTATTACGCCCACGCGTCCCGTCCCGTCTCCGCCCAGTCCGCCATCGCGCCCCTTCCCGTCAACTCTCGACATCCCGACGCACTATGGAAAAAAACGCAAAAAGCTGTCCAAAAGTTATACACCAAATTGTAAGATTTTTATTTGGAGGAATTTAAAGCGGAAGAATCCCTCTGTTGAATGCCGTTGACCAGAAAGCCGAGCTTTATCTATCTTCGCCCCACAGTCAGTCTGTTCCACTAATTTCTATACACACCAGTGCCGTGTGCCAGTCACTTTGTGTAGTATGTTTTTGGAGCTTTTGTGCAGCTACACCATTGATCCAAAATAACTTTTGGGAAATGGAGGATATTCCTGGATGTACGTAGAACATTTTTATGAAATAAAAATTGTTATTTATTCGTATTATTATTGATCCTGATAACTACCATACAATTTTGCAAAAAAAGTATAATTATTTTCTTCATGTAGACTGAAAGTTGTAAATTCTGCAATATTCCGCTTTAATTTTTCTATAAGCCATAAGTTATATTAAGTTATTGTTCTATGAAATTAAGGATATTGAGCTGCAAATTCCTGCTAACCCAAGTTTGACAATCTTCACACTGGAAGGATGAGACCCCTCATTTTTATGACTACATGATTTTCAATTGCCAATTTCTCTTGTAATGTTGAGAAGGGTGCCTTTACCCTCATGACATGTCATTAATACACACAGACATTTCAATAATCAAATAGAATAAGAAGAGGAAGTTTCATCTTTTTTTTGACAAATGGAATTTTTTTATTACCCAGTGTATCTAGTATATCGAAGAACCAGTACGTGTGAGCTAATTATTATTATTATTATTATTATTATTATTATTATTATTATTATTATTATTATTATTATTATTATTATTATTATTATTATCATCATCATCATCATTATTATTATCATCATTATCATTATTATCATTATTATCATTATTGTTATTATTACTTATTATTACTTATTATTATTACTATTATATTTTTTCAGTCACAAAGTTGTTTTTATTGACAATGCAAAGGAGAATATACATTCAGTTCTCATTGCATTTCCAATATTAATTTGTAATCCGCTTAATTGTTGTAAGGAGCGTCCGGCTTCTTCTTTAATATATTTATTATCTGTTCATAATTCTACATTTTCCAGGAGTTTAAAAAATATTTATACATAAACGTGTTAGGAATATCCTAGAGATAAGTTAACGTACTATAATAATAAATTATCTGTCTTCATTCAAAACATAGGGAAAATATATTACATCATAAAAATATATTTTGAAAATTAATGCTTTTTTAAAAACAAGAGTGATGAAGATATATATTGAAAGGAAATAATTCATTATTATTTAAAGTGGGCAAACTACATCTTTTGAAATATAGGATCGAATTTCATTAGATTTGTAAATTTAACCGAAATTAAAATATTGACAAATACATGGTTGTTCTTGTAGGTGCGATCTGTATGGTGAGTAATTGCCACTTCATTAGTGTGCTTTGGTCATGAAAAATGTATATTAAAATATTGCTATTTTTCATTGTATTTTTATAATTTATTTCTTTATTTCACAGGGTAAGAGTTAGGACTTTAACTTATTACCACAGTCTTTCATATTTTAAAATATTAAGTATTATGTCCTTTAATGATAGTCATAATAATTAGGTGCTAATGAAGTAGTAGGGCAATAAAAAACATTTCAAAGCAGATATTCAGTGGAAGGTACAGTGGCGTATCAAAATTATCGGCGCCCATTGTAATTTGTTCTGAGAGTCTATAATTTCTCTGGAAATATATTATTTTTTAAGATTTGATCTATATTATTTTTAATTATTACTGAATTTGTTTAAATTGATAAAGTGCTAATTGGTATTAAAGTTGCTTTCATTTTATATACAGTACAATTTTTTGTTCTAACAGGATACAAATTAAGACAACCACCTTTTACCGCAGTTTTTCAGTGTTTAAAAAAATAATTATTATATTTTTAATAAAATCCGTAACAATTACTAGATAATATCTGCGAATACAGTTGTAGAACAACAAATAATATAACAAATAAGATGTTAATCCGAAAAGGAGCGTATGGAAACTGCGCATAAATGTACAAAGCATGAAATTATTATTACAAATGTGTGTTAATTATTTTTCTAATTTATTGTTCCAAATATTTCGGTTTCACAAAAGCAACTCAAAATTACATTATTTTACTAGCATAAAACCAAAGGTATGACGTGCGTCAGCGCCACTGTTGCTACAGTCATATTCAACGAATATGACTGAATGAGTGAATATGAATGACAAAATTAGTGAATATTCTGAATACATACGAATGGTGTGGCAAATAATATAAACAAAAGTTGCTGATCTCACTAACAGTCTTCAGCCACAAAATTCAACATCAGACATTGCCGAAACATCTTCCAATGAAATTCTTAAAATAATCGGTAGACTAAAAAAAATATTCCGCCAGTTTAGATAAATTTCAGGATTGTTTGTTAAAGATTTGTGCGACTGCCTTTATGCACACGTCAACTCGCATATTTAATGTTTACTTGTATACAGGAATTTTTTCAGATATTTTGAAAACAGCTAAAATCAAGCTGCTTTTAAAAAAGGCAACAAAAAATGAAATTCAAAATTATTGACCAATTTCTCTTTTGTCGTTTCTTTTTTAAATTAGAGTCTTTTTTACGTACGAATGGAAACCTTTCTTAGTAAACACAACACGTTTTCAGATTACCAACATGGGTTTCGAAAATCAAAATGTACGCGAACAGCCACATTTTCTTTTCTTAGACCCATATTTTCTTTCTTCTCATCCATGGATCAAAACGAAGCACCAATAGGAATATTTTTAGAACTTTCAAAAGCTTTTGACGTCATTGATCATCATATTTTTCTTTCAATATTACCTTCGTATGGAATTCGTGGTAGTGCTCTAAACCTTAAAGAACGACCTCAAAGAGTAGAAATACCTTACTGCAATAATGGAACATTATGTACACACCTTTCCGATTCTTTGCCCTATTCTCTGCCCTATTCTCTTCCTACTATACGTAAACGGTACGCCATCGACGATTAGAAACGGAAGAACAGTTATCTTTGTAGCCCCGAGTCGGGGCTACACAGGACATCAGAAGTGTTTGTGAACGCTATGGATACCTTGTATGCAAGCAACAGCGATCTCCCAACAGCACAATTTCAACTTTTACAACAACAACAGCAACATCTGCAACTCCTTCATCAGCAACAACAGCAGCAACTACTGCTGCTTCAACAGAATCAACTCACAGCGCAGCAAGGGCAACCGTTAATGCAGCAGCAACCGCCCCAAACTACCCTGCCTCAAGAACACCAAAGCGAGGAGATGCACGCAACAACTTCCAACGAAACGCTTTCAAACGTAAGTAAACGAGAGAGAAATGATGATGAAAACTCTATGCCATTATACAATGTTCATCGCGTTTCGAAGTGCTTCAAAATCTTAAAGACAGTGATCCAAGTACTCCAGAACAAACATTAAAAATTCCGCCCATAATTATGCACAACGTACTTGACTACAACCAAATGATTTCCGACATTAAATCAGTCGTCAAATGTGATTTCACAACCAAGACAGCCGGTGATCAACTAAAAATCATGCTCTCTACAATAGAAGATTACCGTAATTTTAGACATCACTGTGTTGAGAAGAACAAACAATTCTATTCTTTCCGCGACCCTTCTATTAAAACCTTTAATGCTGTGTTGATGGGCATCCCCACATGTTACTCGGAAGCTGACATTTTAAAAGAACTTGAACTCAAATACCCTGTTACCAAAGTGACTAGATTATTTGACAAAAAGAAAAATCCAATCGAAATTTGTGCTCTAGAAATAAAAGACAATAAAGAGGGGAAGTCAATATTAACTTTAAACCGCCTGATGCATTGCGTCATACAAGTTCAACCTAGAACAAATCGAAACTACCCAATACAATGTAAACGTTGTCAAAGGTATGAACACTCGCAAGCAAACTGCCGACTCACTCCGAGGTGCGTTAGATGTAAAGAGTCACACCACTATTCTCAATGCACAAAACCAAAAAGTGACAAACCGAATTGCGTAAACTGTGGCGAGGAGCACACGGCCAATTACAAAGGCTGTCGCATTTTCAAAGAAACTCAGCAAGCACGTTCAAACCTTCTAAATGAACGCAGGTCAGGGTCAGAGCAACAACCGCCCCCGCGCAACAATCCCTCTCGTAGCCCTCCAACATTTAGCCCTCGCGGATTTCCTCCCCTTCCCAAAAGCAATACCCCGTGGTCACCGGTTCAATCTTTGCAAACCCAAATGCCAACTGATGTATCCCAACTAATAACCACAATAGTATCACAAGTAATCTCAGCTATAATCCCGCAAATTCAAAATATTATACAGTCAGTGCTAATAAATTTCCATAATGGCAAATAAAATCACTTTAATGAATTGGAATGCAAACGGAATTAAAAGACAACAATCACAAATAGAAAATTTTCTTCACGAACACAAAATCGATATTGCATGCATAATCGAAACCCACTTGGTTCTAAATGAAAATTCAAAATTTCTGGTTATAAAATATATAGAAGTGACAGAATTTCAAATGTTGCAGCGGGGGGTGTTTTGATTGCTCTTTCAACCCGAGTCAAACATCAGCGGTCACTTAGCCCCAACACTTCTAACCTGGAAACTGTGTCAGTCACCGTAACCAGAGATAATAAAGATTACACAATAATAACAGCTTATAAACCTCCGAATAAACAATTTCCAGTAAAAGAATACAAGGAAATATTTAATAACAACACCAACGTTATTCTACTAGGAGACCTAAACAGTAAAAACCAAGCCTGGGGATGCAATTGCACAACCCAGCAAGGCACTAAATTGCAATCTTTTGCAGTAAACAATAACTTAGATGTAATAGCACCTTGACAGCCAACACACTACCCGTACAATAGTAATATTATCCGATATTTTAGACACAATGGTGTCTAAAAACTTCCACTTACCTACATCTCAAACCGTACTTCCTGAATTAGATTCAGATCATTGCCCAGTCATCATTGAACTAAAATCTTCAAACCTCTTGCAGTCTAATAATCCCTTCACAGTTTTGGGCACGAAAGGGCACGTCAACTGGAATAAATTTAGAGACCTATTAGAAGTAAACCTTCACTACCCGGAACAGATACAAACAACAAATGAAATAGACAACCAGGTAACTAATATCACACAGAAAATCTACGTTGCATTGCTACAATCAACAACTCCTTTCGCAAGACCTTTCACTAACAATAGAAATCCGATCCCAAGGAATATTCTAAACCTAATTAAAAGTAAACGTAACCTTCGACGGCTCTAGCAAATCAACCGCAGACATGACCTTAAAGCAAAAATCAACAAATTAGGGAGAACAATCAAAAACAAATAAAATCAAATTCGAATAAGCAATTTTCAAAGATCCATAGCTCAAATACACCCTAATAGTAGACCACTCTGGTCAACCATAAAAAGATTATGTAAAGAAACTACTGACATTCCTATCCTGAAACACAACTCAAATGTAGCTTATACGGATCATATGAAAGCCAATATGTTAGGTAAATATCTGCAAAATAGTTTTATTCCAAACCCAAATACAAATTCTTCCTTTACTAATTATATTACAAAACACGTCCTGTTACCAGACTATAATGTCCCAGATAAAATAAAATTTATATCCCCATCCGAAACATCTAAAATTATTAAGCAATTGAAAACCCGAAAATCAGCAGGTCACGACCATATTAACAACAGAGCTCTTAAAGAATTACCCAAAAGAGCTATAACTATTTTAACCGCCTTATTTAATTCCTGTCTAAGACTGGGCCACTTTCCAAAAGATTGGAAATTCTCTATAATCTTACCCTTCTGTAAACCAGGCAAAGATCCTCGATTTCCTACAAGCTACAGACCAATAAGCCTCCTACCCTCAATCGCAAAGGTATTTGAAAAATTAATTCACAGCAGATTATCTACTTACCTAACAAAAATTAGCGCTATCCCAGACTTTCAGTTCGGATTCAGATCTCAACATAGCACCACCCACCAATTGCTCCGTTTAACTGAATATATTGCAAATTCATTTCACAGCAAAAAATACACAATTTGCAGTTTTCCTAGACTTTGAGAAAGCCTTTGATAAACTCTGGCATGAAGGTCTTTTATACAAACTACGCCAACTAGGAACTCCCAAGTATCTACTCCATCTAATCAGAAGTTTTCTAAAAGATAGATATTTTTCCGTTCGCATTAACTCAAGTCTCTCAAACAGATTTGAAATTAATGCAGGAGTCCCTCAAGGTTCTTGCCTCTCTCTACTTCTCTTTACTGTTTACATTTCGGATTTACCACAGTCAGACTATACAGAAATTGCCCTTTACGCAGATGACACAGCACTTTTTACCTCTCATTCAGACATTAGCTGCGCCTTCGACAACATACAGATTGACCTAAATAACTACATTAAATGGGCTTCAAACTGGAAAATAAAGATTAACGCATCTAAAACTCAAACAAAAATATTCACACTCCGCAAACCTCCTCAACCACCCCTCCTCAGCTTCCAAAACACAAATATAGAATGGATGAGTGGAAATACACCAGCAAAATACTTAGGAGTACTACTTGACACCAAACTAAACTGGAAATAATATATCAAATCTATAGCAGATAAAACTTATGCAAAAATATCCAAACTATATCCAATAATAAATAGAAATTCCGGACTTAGCACTGACTGCGGCTTAATCATCTATAAAACAATAATAAGACCAACCCTCACATATGCCTGCCCGATCTGGAATAATGCCGCAAAAACAAACCTAAATAAAATAGAAATAATACAAAATAAATTTCTCAGAAAGACCATTAAAGCTCCTTGGTTCATAAGCAACATACAAATCCAAAATGAACTAAATATAACATCCATTAACGAATATATAAATCTTATGACTCATAAATTCTTCTCATCCCTTCCCCAATCGCGCAGTACAACAATATTCAAGCTAGGTAAAATGTATGATTCATCAAAAAGAATAAGATCACGATTCCCTAAAGACTCCCTTCGTCCACCTTAAATCACCTACCCATCTTCCACTTTCCAAAAATTCCACCCACTGACACCCTCTCCTCAAAATTATCACATATAACTCCAAAAACTGTTATCCAGAGTTTCTTCTCAAAGAACAACGTTTTATCAGACCCCTGAGAGAGGAGGTAACGCATGCGGATGTCCATCCCTAAAAGTTAATGTGTAGAATATTGTATAATGAACACCCCTGAAAGGCAGAAATGCCGAGCAGGTAGAAATAAATTTAAAAAAAATAAAAAAAATAAAAAAAACACCAGTTATCTTTGCGGATGATACAAATATTTTATGCAATAAAGAAACCGTAAAAAGTTCAATATCAGATATTTCAATATTGGATATTCATTATTATGTTGGTTCCGTAATAACAAATTAATAGTAAGTGAAAAGAAAACGGTTTCAATGCAGTTTGCCATTTCAAATAGCTCTGCACTTCACTGAGAATGAACGGTGTGCCATTGACTGATGTTAAGGTAACAACATTTTTAGGTCTTTCAATTAAGTCCAAACTTAAATGGAACGTCCATTTAAATAAATTGAACACTAAATTAAGTTCTTTATGCTACGCTTTCAGAATTGTTTCATATTCAGACTGCACACTGCTCGTGTATACTTACTCGTATTTCGCGAATTCCCGTCTGACATATGGCATAATTTTCTGGGGATATACATGTTACAGCTCCCAGACTTCTTGATTACAAAAAAGAGTCGTACGAATAATAAGCAAATCCCACCCACGTGATTCTTGTAAGCCTCTCTTTACTGATCTATGTAATTTAGCATTACCTTGTCTTTCATATATGAATCAGTGGTTTTTGTCAAAAATGACTTAAGGGCGGGAATATATTTTCAGCAAACACCGTTGTCAATAACTACAACTCTTGACGTAGTAATCATATTCATCAGGTGACAGTATTAACAGCTCACTACAAACAAATCCCAATACATGTACATTATTTTACAACACCTTGCCAGATGACATAAAAGGATTAAATTTGATACAAAAGTTTAAGCCCCAACTAAAATATTTTCTGCTGCACAACTTTTGCTATACAATTAGAGACTAAACCGAGCATCCAAAAGGAAAGTAATATTAATTTCAACACTGACATTTAATGTATTATTTACCATTTGGATTGTATAATTCTAAAGAACCTGAAACAAGGATTGATTTTCAGTTTCTGGGTCAATCGTCGTCGGGTCCTCGCGACCGAGGATCCCTCAGTTTACTATTGCTACCTAAATACCGCAATAGTAACTGGTGACTGCACATGAAGGAAGAACAGGGGGGCTTGTGCTGCATACCCCGCCTGCTGCTACAGATAGACATCCTAGGGTCGGTGGCACAGCTAGCTGCGACGATCGACTACGGGTGCCTATCCTTGAGTAGCGGTTATGAAAGAGGAATAGGGAAGAATGAAAGAAGAGTGAAAGGAGGTGATAGATGATCGTGGACTATTGGAACCATCCCAGCATTCGCCTTTATGACCGAGGGAAACCACGAAAACCCCGGTCAGGATGGCCGGCCCGGGAATCGAACCCGGACCTCCCGATTGCGAAGTCAGTGCGCTACGCACTGAGCCACTTCGCTCGGTTCTGGGTCAATAACCCCCATCTCGATCAGGTTTTTGTCCAGTTTCCCTGATCCGTGAGCAAATGCTGAGATGAAGCCTTGTTTTGCTTTTGAACATAAATGTAACTTCAAATCAACTTCTTCCCATCGCACGTCACACAGAGTTGTTAACTGTTTTTGTCGTAAATAAAAAAAAATCCCGGGAATTAGTGACGAGTCCTTGTTCATGTCTGCGCTTTCTTATTAACAAAATTAAGTAAAATGTGTAATAAATCAAATACTCCAAAATATCGCACATGTACACCATGATCTATCAATTGTCAACTTTTATCATCATCGGAATGAGATTACTAGTCAGACAAAAATATTTTGTAAAATATGTCTCTCATATAATTTACAAATTAATGTTCTGATGTATTATTTATCTGTGCTTATTCCAATTTATGAAAAATTGCAAATGTGACTTCAGATTCTGACTCAGCGACCCCCTAAACACCGAGATAACATGTTTTATCGGCGATTAGCTCTTTATTTGACTTTTGGCCAGGTTGTTGGCTGGGCTATCCGGAACGAGCCGCGTCAATGTCATGGTGGCTAACGTTTCGGCCAGCGTATTGTGGCCTTTTTCAGAGCGTACTGCTGAAGAAGAGCGTGCTCTGAAGAAGGCCACAATACGCTGGCCGAAACCTTAGCCACCATGACATTGACGCGGCTCGTCCCGGATAGCCCAGCCAACATAAACTCCGGCCGCGGAAGCTTACGCAACCATTTTGGCCAGGTTTGTTGGATTTTTTCCCATAGTGCGCCGCCATGTCCTGCTGTTTCCGAATAACTATGACAGTATGTCATCTGTCAGAGGGGTGTAATTGAATAAATATTATGAACATAAATTTTACTTCATTGATAAAGGTTGAATCGATTTAAAATTTGTTTCAATTCTGATATTAAAAGACGTAAGGACAAAAGATCTAAAATTGTTTTGAGATAATTGACATTTTTCCGTACTGTCATTTTAAAAATATTTTGTTATATCAATATTATGCCAATTTTTTTTTAATTTTTATTTTCGAATAAGATCAGCAGCGGGTAATTGCTTAATATTATTTGGTTGGATCATTTTACACATTTTAAAAAATGTTAAGAGAACCTGTCAAATCATATAATATTATCAACAACAAATTAATACTTTATAAAACAGTAAAAAATAAAAAGAATTGTTTAAAAAATTATTATAGTAAACAACATAACAATACAATAAAGTGTATTGAGTTGTTTTCAAACATCACATTAAGAAAATAATTTATTCTAAGACATTGATCCAATAAATGCTGATATTATATTTATCAATGCTTTTTAGAGGCTTTAATGCATTTAGTTGCCAAAGTAAATAAAAAATATATTTTTTTCTACAAATCATAAAGTACTTTATTAGTTTATTATTAAATTACTGCATTTGTTTATAACAATATCTTGTGACGTATAGCAGCAAAACTGCTTCTGAAAACAAACGACACAAAAATGTTTTCAAACTGTAGCACGTACACTGCTGAGAACAACAATTAAAACACCCTGGTATAACACTAGAATAAATTAAATATTTTAACAAAAATCGCGAATACTGCAATAAGATAATATAGTATATGAACAGCTCTTTATATAACAAGAATATTGTTTTAAAAAATGGTTGTTCCATGACGCAAAACGTGAATAGCAAATGTTTAATGGCGGGTGGCCTTTGCTGTCCATGGCGTAAGCAAAGACGCACAGAGTACGAGACTCCAGTATGAAAATATGCGGAATAATGCGATCAAATATTTGCCTTTTTATACCAAAATTAAATTTGTTGTATTTTTTTCCTGATTCCTGGGTAATTAGTGAAAATATAGACACCTTACATTGCAATTCAATTTGTGATATTTTGTTTTCCTTTTGTGGGGTATAAAAGAACCCGAGTAAATTCATGTTTTCTTCTGGATTTTGGTGAGTTTCGGAACTGTACGATGAAACTGTCAGTTCTATTGGAGCACTTCTTCCGAAATTGCAGTGAAATAGTAGTTATACAATGTTTATCAACAGTTGTTGCTTCTTGAGTTCGTTAGTTCAGTTGAAAGTTATTCGCATACAGTCGTTTCCGCGCCCTTGCTCCGGCGGCCGCGGCCGTTCAAGAACAGAGGAAACGAAGTTAACTGCGGCATTCAAGCACTCGTACTCCTCGTGAATATCTGCGAGAATTATTGTCATTCTTTTCAACCATTAAAAAGTATTTAAAACCGAAATATATTTTTTAAAATTAAAAAAGATTATTTCCAAGAAGATCCAAATATTTTTTTTTCTTGAGTAGAGGAATGTACGCTTTTGCATTAGGCCTTCGAGCGTGGAAAGAAATTCAAAGTCGATTAGGGAAACCTACATATTTGGGCAGAGCGGATCACATGCACAAAATTCAGACAATAATTCAGAAAACGGACGGTGGGAAATATTCATTCGCGAATCGCACTATTAGGGACTGGAACAGTTTGCCTGTGACAATCTTCGATCCCTTTCCTCAAAGCCTGAGCAAATTTAAAAATAAATTAGTTTCTTGAATGTAGATATGTTATAAATATATTTAATAAATTTCAGTGTAATTTCCTATGTCTTCTTTGTAATTAAGTATTATTATTATTATTATTATTATTACTATTATTATTACTATTACTATTATTATTATTATTATTAATGTTATTATTATTATTATTATTATTATTATTATTATTATTATTATTACTATTATTATTACTTTTATTATGTGCAGTGCAGTGGCGTGAAGTGCAGTGACGTTGTGCAACTGAGAGAAACGAGTGAGTAAGAAAGACATTACAGCTCGCTGTATCGCAGTGCGGTGAAGTGTGGTGAAGTGAAGTTTGGTGAAGTGGATTCTATGAAAGATTGCACAGCGAAATGTTCATGTGATTTTGTAAAGTTTGTAGAGTTTGTATAGTTGTTAAGTTCTGTAATGTTAAGTTAGTGTATTCTGCCACCAAGTTCTCACACTTAATTGCAGAATTATTAATAAATCTAATGTCCATGACGTATTATAATATTGCACAGCCATTACTAATCGTGCGGGAAAATCTGTGCTGTTGAGCACCCCTAGTTTACTAATTCAATAACGGCAAGAGGTGCGAACGTTCGGTAACTCATCTGTGTATCCCATCGACGGGGCGTTTCGCCAGAAGCCCCCCGGAGCCCCGTTCCACGGCGCGTTCAACGTGACGTCCGCGCCGATTCGCCTGCACATTCCACGAACGAGCGCAAAGCTCTCCCTTTGCCCAACCTCACGACCTATGTTCCACAATTTCAGTTTATGTTCTATTGACTCACTGCATACGAACCGGTGTTACACCGCTCCCATTAATAGTAGATAAAATAGTTGATCTAAAGGATCAATACGAAAAAAAGAATTTTAAAAGACTTAAAATAAAAGAATCAGTGTTATGTGAAAATGGAGCTATTTAAATACTAGTGTTGCTACGACAGACCATACTTAATCGTATTGTTTGTAAGGGCTACGTAAGTTATTTTAAATTACATCTTACTATTTCTTCGGCCATTTTTGGAACTATTCTACCCAAGGAACACATCAATAAAAGAAACACTCTTCAACAAAAGGAACAACAAACACTCTTCAACAAAACTCTTCAACAAACAAATTTGCGATTTTCGAAGATATGCAATCGGAAAGTTCACAGACCTTACTGAAAATAGCATTTTTCTCTATTTTAGAGGAAAATATGCTCTGTCAATAACGGGAGTAGAACGGCTGCCCGCACCCTAAACCACAACTTTAGCCATAAAGCTACAACGGTCCGATGAAACTAGCACGCCAGAATTTATTATTCTTGAATATTGTACAGCATATGGAAGTTATCGCCCCAGAACTCAAAATTCTTTCAGAAGTACTATCTCGAGAAATTGCACGTAATATGATATAGAGATTTAATATTGAGAAATGAATTGCATTACGAAAGAAATCTCTAGCTTTAATATTGATGGATTAGAACAGAATGAAAACGTTGAACTTTTGCAATTTTGAAAAATACATGAGGTTTCTGTAAGAATCTAACGTATTTCGTATTAGAAGGTAACGTTCTTCTATATTTGTATAAAATTTAAACAAACATTTTAGGCCATTTTTTAGTAAATCTTCTTTAGGTATTACTAAACTACTCATTTTTCTATTAACTAACAATATTTGAAGGTGTGATTTTAAAGAAAAGATGAAAATTAGAAAAAATCAATAATGGGGATGCAAACTTTTACACTTTAATTTTTTGAAAATTCAACAGTTTGTTTGAAAATCAGACTTACGCCATTTTTATATGCAACTTTTTTGTACAAAAAGAGAATAAGAAAAATTTCGAAGTCTGAGAAAATTTCAAAGATGTCCTATTAGCTTCATTTAAATCCCCCTAAAATTAAAGATCCGTTAAAAACAAATCAATATTATCTATACTCCGTATAAGATAAAGTGAAATGAAGAAGCGTTTTAAAATGAATTAGCAGCAATAATTTATAACTTGAAAATTACATTCAATTTGTTGTTTTAATTTATGAACAGTTTGATAATAAAATATTTAAATTATTCTTCACTTTTTAGAACTTTTTGATTCAAAAACTGTGTCAGCGTTTAGATTATTAGTTTTCAAAAATACATTATTAGTCATTATAATTAAAATAAATCCACAAATAACGTGCCATTTGGAAGAATTTTTTAAAATACAAATTTTATTTCTTTATTTTCCTTTTCAAGTGGGAGTTGAGACCCCAATGTAATGCCTTCTGGGCGTGACCATTTGAGAGCGCACGTGTCAACCATGTGGCCACGTGTGAAGTGGCAACGCGTGTTCGCGCACTCGTAACTGTTTTCATATCCTCAAGCGCGCAGGCTTTACGGAACGACGTTCGTAATGCGGCTCCGGTGGTCGAGATGAGATGAGTAGGTCCGTAGATATGGGAACGAGCAGCCGCGAAACTATATTACGGCCGTGAAAAAAGGCTCAGCCCGGAAAGTTCATCAAACCCATCGTCCTTACCCTGGAATTGCTCGTGCAATGTACGCGGAGCTGTGAGTCTCACTGACTTTCGAACCTTCATCCACGTGTATGTAATACTAGTAGCCCGCAGCAGCGAAAATTCCGCGAAAAAAAACACATGTAATGGTTTTCCCAACATTCTCGTATAACTGCAATAACAACTGCCGTACGTGTGAACGCATGCAAACGCACAGGTACGCACACACGCACGCAAGGACACATCCACGCGCGTGCGCATTCTTGCAAGCGCACGTGCTCACGTAGATGCACACACGCACACTCGCCGGCACACACCCATGCATATGTACACTGGGTGTTCGATTTAAATCTGGTTTGGGGAATAATCTGAAAAGTACGCATAGGATCAAAACTAGTGGGTAATGGAAGTTGTTCGTATCGACGGGGCCCGTCAAATGATATCATACACGCCCACCACCGCTATCCCTGAGGGTGGGACTGGGAAAAAACAAAACAGTTAAAAGGAGACCTCCGTTTTCTATTGCAGTTTCGAATTCTCCCTAAAAAAATTACGTAACTTTTGTATGTAACTTTTTCCATGTCGTGATAGATGGTGCTGTAATGGACAAAAACCAATATAAGCAAAAAAACCTTGAAAACGAATTTTTCTTGACAATTTGCACGAAGCTGCAAATGATACCAAACACACGGACTTCAAAGTTCGCCACGCACACAACAGTTATGTAATAATGTTGCTAGTTCAAATAACGATAGTAGAATGGCAACTGAACATGTTGCCCTGATGTTTATAACACTGTGTAGATCACCGAACGACCAGAATGGCGCTTCTCTCGACTCTTATTTTGTCGTCCTGGAGAGAGAAAGGGGAAAATAGAGAGAAAGAAAAGGAGAAAGAAGGCACTCTGACAATGATTGTCAGGATCCTGTGAGCCGCCTCACTGATGCAACATTTAGCTGTCATTACGTGAATCCCTATAGGATCTCAGTTGGCATGGCGGTGACTATTTCGAACGAAATATAGGAGGAAGAAGAAAGATATAGGAAGAAGTATAGGCGAGCAAGAGCGCAAGACCGTCGTTCTCCTTCACCGTTCATTTTATTCGCGTTTCGGGAATGTGCTGATTCTGTAAATAATATCACGAACTTTTTTCCCATAAATTTTTTTCTGATAATATTGGTCTTACAAAGTACTTGTACAATGCCATACAAGGACATAGTACTTGATAATAATATTCTCACCTTGAAAAATACCCAATACCTAATAGCATTTTCCAAAAAGCAAGTTTTTCTATTGAAAACATAGGCTTCCGGAAGACACCGCTTTCTAGGTAAATAGCCGTGATGCTGCGACCTACCTCATTACGAAATCCACGGAGATAGACTGAGCACGGAATGATATAGAACGGGGTTAGGTTACCCCTCTACTCACCTGCCGACTGGCCGGTCGATTGCGGACATATAATCGGCCAATCTGGCAACAGGCCCCCTGAGCATCCAGAAGAAACTTAAAACACACGTTGTTGGAGCAATTTCATAGAATCTTCTTGGTGCACTGGCTAACACATCACCAGTTTCCCGCCGGGAGAATGAGACGCTTTGAATGACACTTCATTTAATTCGATTGGTGGACGGACTAAACGTGAATGAAAGACGCTCGGACACACATGTTATTGGAATACTATATAAAGAAAAAGGAAATTAAATGAAAAATTTTTATTTTAGAATTAAAAAAAGTAAATTCGGTCCTACTATTCTTTATAACGAATTATTAATGTGAGAGTTTAATTTTATCCCATCATTTTCGAAGCGTTACCCCTAAAATTGTATATTTCTACGCATAAGAAAGATTTTTTTGCCGGCCTGAATATCGGAGGTCGTTAAGACTGAAGGGCCGTAACTGCCTCAACTCGAAGGATCGTGGGTTCGATACTCGAATCCCGCCTCGGGCATGGACGTTTGTATGTTTCTGTTGTCCTTACGTCTTCTCCCGACAGTTCAGTTAAAAAAATATAGAATGGTCGCTATACGACCAAGTTGTTGAAAAGCAACCTAAAAAAATGTTAAAAATTATTTTCTTTTTCATTCAAGAGTTTCTAAGTATGCCATTCCTACTATTTGCAACGACTTGTCTCTTGTCAAAGAGCGAAAAGCTGCCAAAATGGATTCTTTCTGCCATTGATCTCGGAAGTGGCCCACAGTGAGAGACGCCACGGGCGCTCTCCTCGACTCCGCCATCACAAGGGGAGAGCGGGCGCCGACTACAGCACCGCTAATTGCAGCTTCAGTCCACTTCCCGCTTAATTTGAGCCCTGCGAAGAATTACGCGGAGGTATTGCGAATAAAAATGTGCTGCCTTCGCTACCTCAATGTTTTCCGGACGCGCATTTGGGAGTACAATTATTAGGAGGGCATGCATTTAATTTGTTTTACTGCGAATGAAGACATTCAAGCCACATGAAAAGAAAAAACTGTTATGACTTTTTATTCTAATATTGTACTGTTTATTTTATTGGTAATTATAACACAAATTATAGCCGCTGACAGTGGGTGACCGACGATGGAAATGCATGTAGGGAGAGAAAGAATATCGCCGTCGAAAGAGATAAAAGAAAATGTTCCTTATCAGATAGAGGCCAACAGAGTAGAGACAAAGAGAGAAGAGGGAGATAGGTGAGGGGAGGGGGCGAGAAGGGACAGATTCTGCAAAAAAGCGGTGAAAGACAAATTATAAGAAAACTAGCAGTGGTTGGAACGAATGATATATGAAAGTTTCAGAGACTGCCTTGAATGATGATTTCTAGCTCACAGCCAACCCCGAGGTCTCAAATTCCAATTCCTATGTTCTCATATGGATATGAAACTGTGTTAGAACCACAGCATTGCTCCTATCTCTTAACTCAAAATGGAAGTATTTATATACAATATCTCAATATATTATTACACCGCCATAATTCGACGTCGTATTGCAGGTAATAAAAGAATCTCACAGATGATCAAGCCTATATCCCATGGCCTCAGCCTCTGAAGTCTTCCCGCCGAGAGAAGTGCAGGAGCATGGGAGGACGAGGGAAGGAGGAGGAGGAGGGGAAGATGAGTGGGAGGGGAGGAGGGGGAGCCATTCGCAAACGAACATCCCACCCGAGCGGATCGCTAGAGCGTAACTATTTATATAAGAATAAGTAATCTTCGCATAGATTCAGTTCCTAGTGAAAGTTCTAATTAGTAGTGTTCAGTGCGAGTTGTTTTTAGTCTATGTCTTACAACATACTCTCGTCAACAAGGCAGGCTTTCATCCATGCCTTAATAACAGACAATATTTGCGATTACAATTATACATTCAATGGATAAGTGCTTACCGTACACCACATCGCATCACACAGCGAAGCCACGAACGGTCGCCACTGACAGCTCTCAATCTGGGTAGCAGTGAGGTCGGCGGCCACGAAACAGCCTTCAACAAGGCCACCGTATCAGACGGGCACTAGTCTCCAGAACACAGCAAAAAAGGTCAGGGGGTGACAATGCAAACCAAGCCCCAAGAGTGCCAGCCCCGATAGTGCGTCATCTGACCAACCACAACAAAATCTACAATGTACCAGTAGGAAACAAATTCAGTGAATTAAGTGACTCAACGCCCAAACAAGAAGACAATGGGTTGAATTACTTAAAAGAAAATATCAGTGAGCAGACACCCAACACCAACAAAATTCGTTTAACTTTTGCAGACAACTAAATTTGACCTCAAATTTCATTACAGATAATAAAAACAATAAATTGAAAATTATTGAAAATCAATTACCTACTTTAGAAATTAAGTAAAAAAACCTAATATAGTCCCAAATACGTTTTCACTTTTATAAAGATCCTACCAATAGAAAAATATCTGTAGTTTCAAAACTTTAAATCAATCTCAGAACCGGGAATATTTCAAGACCTTAGTCTACGCCACACATACATAATTAATTCGATTACAAAAAGAAAACAATCCCATACTTGTAGTAGTATCAGAATTCTGTGGTAACGAACCCTTAGAAACTATACTAACCATCTATCAAACAGGCAATCACCGAACTGAAACGCACTGAACGACACGAAAACCCAACGACCCCCTACAAAGCTAAAGACGCTTAGATTCTGGCCACTCAAAATCAACTGTATTCATGTGGTCAACTATGCCTTCTGTTCAGGGAAACAGTATTCTGCAACATGTAAATTGGAAACAAGACCTCAAAGCGGATATTATAAAGCATAGCTGTTCTTATTTCAATGAAATAAATGAAAAGAAAATATCCACTTCAACTTTCAGAAATAGGAATCCCCATCAACCGAAACCAACACCACCTTCATCGAATAATTCACTAAATCACTTCCCAAACTTACCGAAAACCCACCCACTCCAAAATTTCACTTCAAGCAATAACATTAACTATAACCAAAATGTATCTTTAAAACAATCCAACACCCACTCAATAAATTATCCTCACATGTATCGTAAACTTCATAATGTCATTGAGCCCCACCGTTATTACAGCAATCCAAAACTTAGTCCCTTCGTTTCTAACCAATATCTAGCATCTACCTAACAACATTCATAAACTGGAACACAAATGACATCTTAAATTTAAAAAAAACGAGTTAGTAAATTTTCAGCATTACTTCAAAATAGACGTACCATGCATTGCTGAAACTCACCTCAAAACAAGAAATAAACTTTATATTTTGAAATACGCATGTAATAAAATATATAGAGCAGAATAGAGAACAACGACAGAGGAGTCCTATTCGCAGTAGTCCACCACAGAACACCACCAAATAAATACAGCACACACACACACACACACACACACACACACAAACACGCGCGCGCGCGGCTTTCAAACTTTAGCAACTAGACTAACCATAAACAGCCATGACTGGAACATAATATCAGCCTATAAAACCCCTATAACAACTGATGCGAATCTAGTACGTTTATTTCAAGAACAGATAAGTACATTAGTATTAGGAGACTTTCATGCCGTTAACACTAACTGGGGATGCCATGCAAATAACCGCAACGGAAAAATACTTGAATAAATAATAGAACGAAACTTGTTAAAAAAAACAAAAACACAAAAGAACCCAATATTGCCCTCGCGACCGAATCCGAAATCCACATATTCTCGATATAGGAATTACTTACTCTAGCATCCAATTTTATTCAACTCCTGCACTGGAACTGGACCCGGACCACGTACCAATTCTAATAACATCCCAAACTCTGCCTCGACCTCATTCCCCAACGCCCCAATCAAACAGGTTCAAAATTATTTGGTACAAGTCGAGAACACCATAAGAAATCCCATCCCTAAAATTAAAATATTAAATACTCTAATTGAAATAGAAAATGCAATTGCTCTCCTAAAAACTCTAATACACTCTACCCTGAATACTTCACAAACTAAAATAAAAAAATCTAAAGATAGACACCCAATTAAGAATGCTACATACCAAAAAAACACACAAGAAGACTGGGCCAACTTTAGAATGACCCACATTAGTTAAAAGATTCATTAAAAAGCACAACCCCGACATTTCCACTCCAAAATCGAATCGCTCAACATCAAGAATAACTCAATAAGGCACTTTACAAAAAAATACTGTATTAAACCAGACAATAGAAAAAAAAACATCTCAAACTTCAATACAAAAAGTAAAATAATTAGCCGCGTATTTTGCATCAACTTTCACAACCAACTCAACAAACGGAACATAAAACAATATTACTACTGCATAAAAAAAGTATGTCGTCCACACCATAGAATTCTCTACATATCTCCAAAAGAAATCACACAAATAATCAGAAAACTACGAAATAAAAAATCACAAGGTCACGATAGGATAAATATGATACTAAAAAGTTACACTCACCAACAATAGCTAATTAATAAATAGCATTTACAACTCCTCTCTGAATAAGTCACTTCACGTTTACCTGGAAATCCGCAGTTATCATTCCAATTTCGAAACCGAATAAAAATACTGCAAATGTCAGCAGTTAGAGTTTGTTAGCATCTCAAATTTGTTTGAAAAAATAATTCTAAAAAAGGCTGACCAAACTTATATTATTAACAACTTATATTATAACAAACTATTAACAAATATAATAGCGAAAGAGCAATTCGGATTTATGAAAGTATTTCAACGCAACACCAACTTTTAAGAATCTCCGTACATTTACATTCATAATTTCAAAAGGAACATTATACAATAGCAATATTCTCAGACACTTCGCACGTTTTGGTAGTGTCTGGCCCCAAGGATAATATAGGAAATGAAAAAAGCGGCACCCTATATTATTTAATGAAAATCAAAGACAATTTTACATCTCAGAAGCAGTCAATAATCACGTCACACAGCCATAAATAATTGCCGCAGGTTTACCCTAGGGAACGTCTTTCACACACTCTTTTCAACGTATAAGTAGATATATCGAAGTTGAACCATACAAATAGCTGAGTTTGCTGACGACAGCAATTTACTCATCTAGAACATCACTCACAGCAATCAGCAATGGAATTTAAATATTCATAAATCTAATAGAAAGACGGGGAAAAAAATCAAAAATAAAACTTAACCCAAAGAAAACCGCAGTTAAAATATTCACAGTTGGACTATATATTTCTCATTTCCCATTGATATTAAATAATGAAACGATAAACTGGTAGCCATCAAACATACCAATAAAATACTTGCCAAAACGTCGACACGAAACTTAACTGGAAACATCACATTGGCATTAAAATAATACAGGCTAAAAACAAATCACTAAAATTAAACCAATAATCAACACAAACACCTATTTACCTTATAACACAGCACTCTCAATACACAAAATATACAAAACAAACATTACAAAATATAATAATATACAAAAGGAAAGTTAGACCCCTCGTACTCTATTCATGACCAATAAGGCTAAATGCAGCCAAGACAATATTAACAAAATTCAAGTTATTCAAAATCAGATCAGACAATTTCCAACGCACCTTGCCTCATATCTAATACACAGCTCCATAAAGAATTCAATTTCAAACCCATAATCCAGCATAACATATATCTATCTACCCAGTTCTAATCCACCCTAATGCAGGTACAAAATTTAAGCTAATTCAACATAGCCAGGAACCTAATATTCCACAATAATCAAAAATAAGTATCCTTTCCGCATATTCCTAAAGAAATATTACGAAATGGACTCTAAATAGGTGAGCATTTGGTTTCCTCACAACCGCACTGCTTCGTGTAAGTTTAATTTCAGTTGAGTCAATAAGTCCACAAACATACGTAGAGTGAACTATGTAAATATCCTGAAGAGGAAAAAAGAGGAGGAGGGGAGGAGGAGGGAGGAGGAGGGAGGGGGAGGCGACCGCCGCGGGGAGCAACCCTTGCGCGCGCGACCCCATGCGCCGCCCCCGCCGTCTCCCGCCGCGGTGTCTGCGGGTAATGGCTGCGTGTTATTAAACTTTCGGCCGCGCGTTCATTACACCGCCCCTTCGCTTTCGCCCTCGCCCGCGCTCGCCGCCCCCGCCCCCCGCTGCGCCCCGACGCCGGGAGTCCCCCAGCCCGCGCAACCCGTCTGGCACTCGCGTGGCTCTCCCCCGCCACCTTGCCACTTGGATTCACTGGCGTTGTCCCTTCCTGCGTCTCTCCAACTTTATCTTGGTCTCCTTTATACTTTGCCACTCGTTTCTCGCCTGCGTCATCCACTGTTCGACACCTTTTAACAGTATCATTTGCACTTCTTTGGCGGATTCTCGTTCTTCTCCTTTCATCTTGTACTTTATTTACACCACTTCGGTTTCCTATTTTCTCATTTTTATCAACATTGTTCATAAGTCATGTGATGGGCAGTGATTAATGCAAGAAGTAAGCATACTTTCGAAGCCACACAAGTTCCACTTTGCGGTTTAGTTCATAGCATTATAATATTGTTAAGTTACAAGGTTCCAATAATAAGTTCCTAATGTTGTCTCCTATACGATATTTGGCACATTAGTTTGAGATGAATACTTCTATTTTCACGAATCGGAGAAATACAGAGGGGGACAGCAGAATAAAAAAAAAACACAATAACTGTAACAACAATCGGTTTTAATCAAAGGTTTCCCGAGGAATTGTATTAGGGTATCCAACTTTTAGCACATGCACAGAGGAAGATTTTACTACGCGAGTCTGCTACAGAAGCCTGCACAGCTACCTCTAGGCAGGGCCTCTGTTTTCTGCGCCCTCGAACGAGCGTGCCCATAGCGCGCCGACGCAAGGAGCAGGTGAGGTGTCTGTATCCGCTGATAAGAGACGGCCTGCTCGCTTATCAATTCAATCAGCCGACTCAGTTCGCTCATTGGTTTCTTCCATAACCTGTTCTGTTCATTGGGAGTCATTTTTGTAATAAAGCAAACAAATAACTTGTGCTACAACAGCACATACTTCCTCACGTTATCTCAACCTTTCGAAACAAAATAAATTTTCAAAATTCAGAGAGTTCAACGAAAATTAGTTATGTCATATTCTTTTAACAGTACCTTGTTCTAACTGTGAAAAAAATTGAGACTACCACAAATTTTTTCACCTTCTTTCATACATAAGGGGAGAAAATTTAAAGAAAAAAAATGGAGCCGTATTTGAGAAAAAATTGTTTAAAAATTTATTTTCTATATTTCACGAAAACAACTCATATTATGAGAAAATCGACATGATTCTATTTCACGATCTATTTTTAAAGAACAAAATCTATTAAGAAACGATATCTAGCTTTAATATTGTAGTAGTAGGAAGACGCCGAACAAAAGTTGAACTCCAAATCCGGAAAATCAGAGATTTTAACGGAAATTAGACGTGCACCTATAGCGTCTATTACGCTATTCGAAAACAAAGACTAATCGCAACATTTGGAGTAAATTGACATTTTTTTGAAATGTTCAGGCTTCGTGAAGAGTACCCTTAGAAATTATAATAATCATTTCAAACTCAGAGAACCTCGAGGTCATTTAAATGAATGGGGAAATATCAATGTTGGAAAAAATCGGCTGAACGGTTTAGGCGCCAGCGTTAACCGGGCAACGGCCGCCCAGACAAACAGACAGACAAGCGGACGTGTTGCCGTCAATCGATTTTTCATGTCAACAACCCACAAATCATACATTCTGACTACACTTGTTAGAGGGAGTCATTTACTATGTGTATGAACAGTATCCATCGAAGTTTTTGTTGCCAGGGCTCGGTAAAAGAGTTTTTCTTTCGAACATTTCAAAACTTTCTCTTTTTATGAAGTAAAGGCGAGAAAGTAATAACAGGATATAAAAATAGTGTCGTTGTTTTACACATCATTGCCTAATAGAATGTCTATGAAATATTTCCTATATAGTTATCGTGAAAACCGAATAGCGTTAGAACACTGTCGCGATAGCCCGGCATCCATTCCACAAAGCACACATGGCGCAGGGGATCATTTCTCGTCTTGCCGCTCTGCCCGGAATGGCGGCGAGCGGGCTGCGTGTGTGACGACGCTAGTGTCAGGAAAAGGCCACTTAACTTTACCGAGATGGTGATGCTGTAGCAAGAGCGTTCCCCTTCCCAACAGCAGACTCCCCCTTTGACACTCGTCAAGGTTTTTCTCCATCTCGCCCATTCCCTGTAGGGGTCTCACACTCTTCGCGTAACAGGAGGGCGGAAAACGATCGTATGGACCGAGTATTGAATGAAGTTAAAAACCTTTTTTTTTTTTTAATTTTCAGTTCTGTCCATTGTGTATTTTACCTCTTCAGAAAAACGTGTGCGATTCTTTTAGTAGAGTTACATGATTTGTACATCGAATTGTAATAAATTTATACGAAATTCATACGTCGTATGAACATGGCAGTACTCAATTTTACAAAAATATTTTTTAAATTGACTGGTCAGCTGTGAAGTCACTACCCATATCTTCAGGGCTGAAAATTCAGCCCGCTCGTTAAGCGAAAATTGTCTTTTGTTTCACTCGGATCACGAAGATGTCAGAGCAAAACGTATACACACCTTTATATATATATATATATATATATATATATATATATATTATATATATATATATATGTATATATATATATAATATATGTATAATATATTATATATATATATATATATATATTTATATATATATATATATATATATATATATATATATATATCGAGAGAGAGAGAGAGAGAGAGAGAGAGAGAGAGAGAGAGAGAGAGAGAGAGAGAGAGAGAGAGAGAGAGAGAGAGAGAGAGAGAAAGAGAAAATACAACTACTTATACAAGTAACATGTGCTGCCGTAGTGGCTATCTAGTGCGTGCAACGTGACTGGCACAATTTTGCGTACTGGAAGAAATGATAATAGAAGAAAGGTGAGGAGGGGCGGGGAGGGGACGATCTAAAAGAGTCGCGGCAGTGTGTCAATTCTTTCACTTAAATAATAAGAGCCTAAATTTCCAGCCCATTTACCAACGAAGACAGTTTGTATAACTAGGAGACGTCCCTGATTTCAGTGGAGGATTGTTTGCATTACAGCTGAGAAACATTGAGGATAGATATAAACAAGAATTTATAGTTGCAATATTTTATTTCTTTTACAGTTAATAATTATACCATACAATATTCAATATATTTCACGCTACATTTAATAGAAACGTTGACATAAATAGAGAACGAAGAACTGGATCCCATATTCGCGGACACTCACAGCATTTCCAGTCTTGTAAAGCATTCAACTCGTTTACTGCGTGCTAGAAAAAATATGCAAAGTCAGTGTTTTTTGCTGGAATATTATTTTTTATTATTGAAATTCGTAAATGAAACACTAGTAACGAAATTAGAAAGGGTTTCTCCTGTTTAATATAACAAACCACAAGCATTAATACAGGAATTACGGGAAACAACTAAAGACTTTTTTATTATTACACTGTAGCGCGTATCCAAACGATTTAATTTGTGCAAAGGCAACATGAACAACAAACGTTAATTTTACCTAGCATTATTCCAGTCCTAAATATTTTAAAATATTTTTTCCTGAATTTATTATACAAGTAAAAACTTTCCAATAAAAAATGTTTTGTTCAAATATTTAGTACGAGTATAAGAATTTCTCTGGTAAATGGAAAATGATATGAAGCACCTCAATTTATTTTTAAAGAAATCAGTAGGCAAATAGAGTAATTTGGAGAGAATTAAAAATGAATTTTAATAGTAATGTTTGACGATCGTGAACAAGAATTCATGATAAGAGTGTGTTGCACACAACTGAGATGATGTCGGCCACAAGACACAGAAATCACATCCAACTTTCAAAAAAGAAATAAAATTCAATGGTGTTGCTTTTACCTGGACGTAGAATTAGCCACAAGACGGTCCGACCACATGTTCATGAAATCCAGCGCGACGCCATTGGTCCAGCCGAAGCCCGACTGCACGGTGTACTCTCCGCCTCCCCCGTACTGGCCGAACAACTCCGCGTCGTACTGTGGATCAAAGCGACATGTAGACTGGCCTATCCTCGCCACACTCCGTCTCGCCGCTGCAGCTGGAGGGGCACTCACCTTCTCGAACATCTCGTCCGAGTCCTGGAAGGCCTTGAAGTTGGAGGCGATCCAGTGCTGCGCCAGCTCGAACGCCAGCTCCTGCGCGCTGGGCTCCTGCGTGTCCTGGAGGCCGCGGATGACGATGTGCTGGAGGGGAGGCCACGCGTTGGGCAGGTCCCACTGCTGCCCGCTGTTCTTCAGCGATGTCGGGATGCCGCCCGGGAACGACAGCAGGTCGAGGCCTTTGAGGTAGGCCGCCGCCTTCCGCGCGATCTGCACCGTGTTGGCCTGCCGGCACATCGCAAACGCTTAGAAACCGCTTCCCCGAAGACCTACACAGCTAAGGCTACCCTCAAGAGAACGCACCGGGTCGTAGGCCTTGGTCCACAGAGGAGCCATGTTGGAAGGATAGAAGTACGTGCGCTGCTTGTTGTTGAGAAGATCGTAGTCAAACCAGGAGCCCAATTCGTCGTTCCACAGCACCGCCGTAATCGCTTCTTGGAGCTGCGTCGCAATCTGCTTGTAAGAGGCGGCTTTGTCAACATCACCCAACTCGCTGTGCAGCTGGGACAGGAGGTCAGCGTGATAGTACACGAAGGCGTTGATGTCCACCGGGACGATGTACTTGGTGTGGATGGCCGTCAGATTGCCTGCGCCCATTTTGTTAGTGAGAAAAGGGGGCATGGGGCTGGGGGTAAAGGCGAGCGGAGGAAAGCGCTTGTACCTTCGTCGGTGCCGTCAGTGATGAACCAGCGGCTGGAGAAATCCCACCCGGACTCGGCGGCCGACTTGAGGTCGACGTAGAACTCTTCCTTCCGGTCCTCGTCGGCGAAGATCTCGCCGTTGGTGTAGTCTTCCCTGCGAACCAAGTCGGACAGTCACCACCTACCTCCATCGAGCATGCATCATCGTCAAGAGCTATGAGAGCGTACCAGTAGGACTCCGGGCGCGGGCCCTTGGACGGGGCGTAGTAGTGGGCGAGGGTGTAGGTTTTGCCGTCCTTGTTCACTTGCAGCGTGCGGTTCTTCAACCAGAACTCCAGCTCGCGCTCCAGCAAGGCGATGTGGTCGCGCACGAAGGCCGCGTCCTTGGTGGCCTGGTAGTACTCGTAGACCATGGGCGTGAGCAGCGGGGGCTGTGTGCGTTGCAGGTAGTAGACGCGCGCGCCGTTGGGGATGATGCCGTAGTTGTCGAGCAGGTAGAAGAAGTTCTCCAAGATGCCCTTGATGGTGGAGCTCATGTCGCTGAGGATGAGGCCGCGCACCACCCAGTACGTGTCCCAGTAGTAGAGCTCCCGGAAGCGGCCGCCGGGCACCACGAAGTGGTTGGGCACGTAGATGATGGAGTAGCGGTCGCTGTTGTCCTTGATGGTGTCGTTGACCTTGCGGCTGAGGCTCTTCCAGATGACGTTGAGCTGGGAGGCCCAGTCGCGCAGCTGCGGGTCGGCGATGCGGCCCAGCAGAGCGGGCTGCTCCACCCAGTCCTCCAGGTCGACGGCCACCAGCTCGTCTCCGTCGGCGAAGTGCGCGTCGACGAAGCTCTGGATCTGGGCGTTGGTGGGCGCGTTCTTGTAGGTCTGCATGAAGGCATCGAAATCTGCCAGCGTGTCGTCGGGCGACTGCAGGAGTTTCTTGTCGATAAACGTCTTGGAGTCGGTGTAGAGATGAGCGTTCTGGATCACACGCAGGAGGTCTCCCTGGCAGTAGATTTGGCTGAAAAAATCAATTTACTATGTACCTGCAGCATGAGAAGATATGTGTTTCTCGAGAATTAATGTTTTTTTTTGTTCATGTGGAGCGTCACTGAGAAGTTGTAAATAAAGGCGTTGCATAGTCGTCTTTTAACCGCAACTGAAATTTTATGGGCGAATTTTTATGGTTATATATTCGTTTAGGTTTATTTTTCTATTAATTACCGCTACGTTTTCTTCTCCCAATTTCTAATACTTTTTGCTGGGACTAAAATTCATATTCCTGTTTCTTATGGTCCACTCTTTTGAAAATCTCTTCTCTATCGTAACAAATGAGAAGAAATTTTTTGCTGGGATGCTACGTATTGGTTTTTATTTTCTCGCTTTACTGCACTACGTAACATTGCGGCGGTAATCTTATTGTCGGAACGAAACAATGGATAAATGTCGTTTTTATGTGTAGTAAATTGCTTTCTCTTACACTTTGACCCATAATCCACGATTTGTGGGTCTCTGATACTGAGAAATTGATTGACGTCTGTGTTTGTCCATCTATAACCTAACCTAACGCCGAAAACGTTGAGACAGTTTTATCCAAATGTGATGTTTCCCAATGGATCTGAACGACCTGAAGGACCCATGAATTTTAAATGGATATTTCCACTTCGGTGGTTTGAAGCCTTAACACTTTCAAAATGCTATCAAAAATGGGTGCAAATTTTTTAATAAACTTTACACTCGGAGGGATTGGAAAACTCTTAAAAATCGTTTAAGCCTCATTTTCGTTGGAATAACTGAATTTTCGAAAATTCAAACTTCTATTTATATTCAGCATCTTTCTTCAACAATAATGATAGAAATGTTTTTTAATAAAATCTGTTCAGGGGCAGTCCTTGAATTACGGTCACGTAAAATGTTGCTAGAATGATCCTTTTTGTGCAAGTTTGTGTGAAAAATAGAGAATTTTTCAACTTTTTTTCATGAACAGCATTACATTTGTTCTTTTGAAACAGATCAAAGTACTGTTATAAAAAGTGCACAAGAGCCGGTTTCAATAAATTCTTCGTATACTAGAAACTTGCGAACAAACGTACAATACTGATAGAACTTTTTAATGATATGTGATCTAAATAATCTTGCACATTTTTTAAAATTAATAGATTTCTGGTAATTCCTCCTTGATGAATCTGCCAGCGTGTTGTCGGGCGACTGCAGCAGTTTCTTGTCGATAAACGTCTTGGAGTCGGTGTAGAGATGAACGTTTTGGACCATGCGCAGGATGTCTCCCTGGCAGTAGATTTGGCTGGAAAATATATTTTTTTATATTTCTGTCTTGCTTATCGTAAAAACGGTAAACAAATCCCAACCCCAGTTTTTTTTATTATGCGTAGTTGAATTGCAGTAGTGAATTGCGTGAATTGAGTAGTCATTGCAGAATACATGAGAGCGGTTTGGTAGGGCAGGGCAACACAGGGCAACACGGGTTCAGGCAAGGCCACTCATGCGAAAGCCAACTTTTAACAGTTTGCCAAGACATTTCCGAATCTTTAGACGTAGGGGAAACAATAGACGCGGTAGTAATAGATTTTACAAAAGCATTCGACTTAGTGCCGTGTGAGCGATTACTTAATAAACTTCGAAATACAGGAATTGATACAAGAGTAATCACTTGGATGGAATCGTTCCTTCGCGGTCGCTCTCAAAGAGTTAAGATAGACGATTATCTTTCTAATAAAATTCAAGTGACGTCAGGAGTTGCGTAGGGAAGCGTGCTAGGTCCCCTTCTATTCCTAGCATACGTTAATAACATTTCCGATTCTATTAATTCAACGATTAGGCTCTTCGCAGATGATTGCATACTATACCGGAGAATACATGACGCCCGAGATCGGCAGATTTTGCAAAAGGATCTCGATAAAATTATGAAATGGGCGGAAGAAAATGAAATGAAAATTAATCCTAAGAAATGCAAAGCGGTAACCTTCAGTAGGAAACGTGACAAAATTTCACTAAAATACACACTTACAGATCAACTTGTGCCTGAAGTTAGTAGCTTTAAGTATCTGGGGGTAATTATTCGTAGCGACTTGAACTGGTTCGACCACATCAATCACGTTGCGCGCACTTGGAAATCACTCCATTTTGTAATGCGGATATTGAGGAAAGGAAACGCGAACACAAAGCGCTTAGCGTATACTTCCCTTGTGCGTCCGGTGATGGAATATAGCTCCGCGTGTTGGGACCCGTATAGGGCTGGGCAGATAAATTTGTTAGACCGTATTCAAAATAGAGCAATAAAACTTGTTGGAAAAAACATTGATCAAACTCAGATGTGGGAACCCTTAGGCAAACGTCGAAAGATCGCTAGACTAGTAAACCTTCTGAAAGCGTACACTGGATGTAAAGCGTTAAATGACATTCGAACTAGGATAGGGCACCCTCAATATTTCGGAAGAGGAGATCATCCATACAAAATCAAATATAGGAATCAAAAAACCGACGTAGGTAAATACTCTTTTGCCAACCGGACAATAACTGACTGGAACAGTTTACCTGCTGCAGTACTGGCGACTTTTCCCTCCAATGTGCGTTGCTTCCGGAAACGCCTAGAGAATTGGGGGTGATGCAAAATAACCGTGTATGTTAGGCCTTCTTAGACATTCTCCTTAGTTTTACTTTCGATAGTTTTTACTTAGTTGTACTTTTCATATTATATATATATATATATATATATATATATATATATATATATATATATATGTAATTAATATCTCTGTATATGTGCTGTAAAACTCTGCCACCGAGCGAAAGCTCATTAGCAGGAAAATAAATATTATTATTATTATTATATTATTATTATTATTATTATTATTATTATTATTATTATTGAACTTTGAATAAAGATAAATCGAATTGAAAACGAAGACGTAATGTTATGGTACATAATTTTAGTTTTTCGAGCCGTAACGTGAAAAACGAACGTGAGTTATAATTTTCTCCTGTAAAAGGATCAATCTCTGGGAATCCTGGAAATGAAAGCCCACCTAACTTTTAGTTTATGGAGAAACAGTATAAAATGCTCACTTGTTACCGCTATTCCAAAGTAATGTTTAAAAATATTAGAACTGACATTATTCTAACCAACACACCTGAAATATCTGTGAGGTACACTGCCAATATTGTCTATAGCAACAAGGGCAAGGACTATAGCAACAAGTAAATACAGAGGTCTATCAGGTGGAAAAAAACTGTGGAAAGTAAAGATAGTTTTTGTATGTCCTATCGTCATTTCTATCACAGAACGTATTACTAATACCTAAAGTGACAACGATAAACTCGAATGAAAAACTTTCCAATTAGAACCGGATCAATAAAAAATGATGAAATTCTAAATACTAAACACTTGCTATATTTTGAGAACGTTTTGACAAATGAGCTTGATTGACATATCGTTGGTTCAAAAAACGTGAACTAATAGCCTGGGCAAAGGCTGTGCAAAGAAATGCAGGAAGGGATGTTGCTGTGGACTGCAAATATAGTCAAGAGTATCTTAAATACTACGGTTTAGCACTTGCTTTTTTGGCAGCACTTTACCACTGCCCTGGTATTACTAGACGAATATGAAATAATAATAATAATAATAATAATAATAATAATAATAATAATAATAATAATAATAATAATAATAATAATAATAATAATAATATAATAATAATAATAATAATAACAACAACAATAGAGGAACATGTGTATTTCTATCGTTTGAAAAGTGGCTTCCAGCCACTTCCACCTGCCCGAGACCGCGAAGTGTGGTTCACCTGTCGCAGGAGGGCGGCAGGGAGGCGTAGAAGTCGGCGGCGGTGGTGGCGGCGGGGGCGGCGGCCGCCAGCACCGCGCAGCACGCCGCAGCAACGCTCATCAGCTTCCAGAGGGCGGCCATGGCGAGAGGGAACTGGTCGACTCGGCGGCGGCCCCGCTTCATATAGTCGGCGCGCGCGCCCGGGAACGGGCCGCCGCCCTCGCCCCCGCCCTCACCGCGCCCTCACCCCGCCCTCACCCTGCCTTCGCGCCTCTGTCCCCAGGGCGTCTCCGCTGGCTCTGGCAGTTGCCGTTTTCCGCCTGCAGCCACTTACCGCCTCCTTCTTCCGGCAGCCTTTCTGGACTTGGCCTTGGGCCGAGCTGTTTGCGTCCCAATTATTTTTTAATCATACCAGGTTTGTTTGTTTCGCAATAGTGCATAGTATTGTTTCCAGTGATGTACATTTCAGACTGAATATCTCTTCAATCAGGTGAAAGAATAAGTAGAACAAGAGCGTTTGCAAATGGCAACGATCCTATACGATGCGACAGTTTTGGAATTCTTCATAAATTGTGAGAATGAATGTTAACATATAAGAATATACTTAATGAGAGTTTTCAATGTTCACGAATAATATTCTGTCTCTATAGGCTTTAATCTGCAAGGGAAAACTTATTAATTTATTGTGTTACTTGAATTCCATTTGATAAACAGGAGAAAATGTTTTTGATAGTTGTTTTACTTTTTATTACATATGATGAGGACGACTTTCCTTGTTTTCTAAATGGCGAGCAAACTCCTAATAATAAATTTCATTGGAATTGATTATTTTGTTTATATATTTTCTTCGAACTCCTATTGTGTGAGGCCCGGGAACAGTTAAATAATATTTTTTTCATATAATACAAATATATTTTTTTGTAGAATATAGTATGATGACCTTTAGGAGATTAGCAGGTCTCCATTTATTCGTTTGACTTGAAGCGTAATCTAAATCATAGACAATTTATTCTAATACACGTCTATAATGAACTTAAAGCGAGGAGATATTTATCGCGTGCTCTTCAATTTTTAAGAGTTGGAAAATGGCACCTAAAAAATGTGCAGTATGATATTGAAAATCCAATAGAGCAAATACATATTAAATTTTATCGAGTCGAACATGTGGAAATATGCCACAAGATCCAGGATATTATTTCCATGGACATATGACACCACCAGTAATAGAAAGTAACGAAATGCAGAACTCTTTAAAAATCAATTTCACTAGTGTTTTTTATTTTTTAACATTGTGATTCAGCTTATTGAAGTGAATGATAATTCGACACGATTCTCATAGTTACACTCATTCCAGAGTTTCAGAAATTCTAAATTTGAAAAACTAAACTTCCTGTCGAAAGAAATTGTTTGTTTTCTGACATAATTTATCCCCTTATTTACTTGCGTGAGCTGATCTGTAGAATGCTATTGTTTCGTCACAAGAGTACACTCCATCTTAAATATGCATCACTTCATTACACTAATATGTAAAAATGAGTAAGATCGCATTTTGTCTTTTAATGTGCAGAAGTATTTTCATTTCCAATGCTCGCACCGGGAGAGGTGGCTCAGTGCTTCGCTAGGTTCGCGTCCCGACAATTGCAAAATTTTATCGGTTGAAATCAGTCGCTGTTTGGAGGAGAATTCTAGAAGCCGGCTGCTCTCATCGGGAGTTTTCCGCGATTGTTTCAATCAACAGGCGAATGCCGGAGCAGTACCCTAACAAACGGGCCACGGAGCGCGCGCAATCTTTTCTTCTTCTTCCTTGACCTATCCTCACCACTTACACACACATACACACACACATACACACACATGCACTACACTACCACACATGCCAGGAGACCGGTCGGGAACTTAGAGCTTGTCCCTACTGTGGCGGTGCCCCCACTGGTGGGAGATACCTGGTTGAGTCTACCCGACAGTAGGTCGGCGCCTGATCTGGTCTCGCCATGCATCTGGGCGAGATCACCTCCACCTTCTGAGGGAAAAAATGCACTACGCTTACAGGTCTACCTCAGTAGTTGACGCGTGCGGAATCCCTAAGAACCAACGAACCAATAATCCAATTCGCGCAGAAATTGAAAGAAAAAATATGTAGCTTCCGGGCATGTCAGAGGTCTATGTTTTCGTTGGATATCCAAGAACTCGGGCAAAATCGAAAAATAATGAGTTACGATTGTGCCTGAAAACCGAAAATGTTTGTTTGTGCTAATCTGCCTTTTATCACACTGCGCGTGCCGACGAAAATGTTCACATTCGCTACGGTACTCTTTACACCACAGCTGACGTCATGCGGTATCAAATTTCCAAGGAAGAAGCCACAATCCATTATTAAATCTAAATATTTTCTTTTCACATTTTGCGTCATGGAACAGCGCCTTTTTTATATTGTTGCTATGCCTTTGCAAGCTATTTATTAATGTGTACCGTTTACGAATACTGCAATAACACGTCACATAAAATACATAGTATATTAGTTTGTTAACTTATATTTTGTATTGTGCGTGTTTTTTTTCCTCTTTTACCCAGCTGACAGCCGGTTATCTTTTATGTCGATGGGACGCATGCACTAGACACCTACCCCCTTGCGGGCTCCTCTGAACTGGGGTCAACAGAAAACGAGGCCCTCCGCGACAACACATACATGACGACAACACGACAAGGGACAGACGAGCATGCCGAAGGCGGGATTCGAACCCGCGACCGTTCGGAACGAAGCGAAGAGTCAGTAGGCGCTCGGAGCCACCTCGGCCACGCAGGTCGGCAGTCTGTGTGTGTGTGTGTGTGTGTGTGTGTGTGTGTGTGATACTTTTTGAAGAAAAATTGATGTGATTTTGTTCAGCAGCATTTCATCTACAACGTGACACTAGTTTATTAGAACATACGCCACGCCATTACGTAACGAAGTATCTGGGACTTGTTTCTCCAGGTCGTTATGCGCGAGGGACTGCACTGAATAGTCCACGGGCTAGTTTAACATCTCGTTCGACATCGCAGCGAACTTCGCCAGCGCCCTCCCCGCGCGGAGGCTGCGTTTGCGCCCCAGCAGCAGAGGAATCCGGCCCAGGGGGCGCGGGGGGGGGGGGGGAGAGTGCTCTCGCCGCCAGACAAGTCCGGCGAGGGGAAACTAAAGCCGTCCCCGAGGAAAAGATGAGTTACAGATTTGCCTGTCGCCAACCGAGGCGATGAGATTTGTTCTTCTCTGTATTTCTTGCGTGTAATTCTTGTGCGCTGTTCAAATTAAGCGCGTGCAGCAATTAACGGCGGGAGAGGAAAGCGGGCACGGGGGGGGGGGGGCGTTGGCAGCTGCTGGCGGGGTGGGACCGGCACCCCTTTCGTCCGCGATTCCCTTCCCTGTTCTCCTGGCTTCTCTTCTCGAATAGCTGCGCGCCCTCCCAGATCTGCCCTGCCTCTTCGCCGTTGCATCTAAGTAGTTCGCCCCCTCGCCGTCCACGTCTCCGCACTTAACCCGGTGCCTTCCCCCCTCTTTCTCTTTTTCCTTGCGTATTCGAAACCGACGCGTTCTCATGATTATGGCCCTACCGGCCCACGATTTGATTTTGCGGAGATCTCTATAAGTGGATTTACGAGAAGTTTACACTTTACAAGTAGTGGGCTGAGACCATTAAAAATTTCGGATGATAAGACGAAGCTGTGAGATTATTAATATTTTTCTGCACCATCACAACAAATATTCTGTAAGTGAGTTGATCCGATTTGGAACAGCTTTTGGTTTAGTTGCGTTTTTGTATTTCTAGTAAGGGATACCGACGAAAAAAATCATTAGAAGCGATTTGTTTAGCAAAAAGAAAGTGTTCTTGTAAAACTAACTTCATTGCATGTTTTCAGCAGAAAATTCTATTATAATGTATATATGTATATTCTGTGTTCGTAGTATTACTTTGCGCTTATTCTTATGTTAATTTAATTTTATACTTATCGTTTATTGCATTGAATTATTATTCATTTTATTTTAATTTTGTAATAGCTCTAGGAACACTATTACGAAAGATGCAGAATATTGTCATTATTATAAATGGGAAAATTAATTTACACAAACTTTCACAAGAGGTCATTATTTGGCAATTTTTTGAATTGAGATTTTGTATCAGCAACAACTAATAAAAGTATTACAATCTTTTAAATGAGTGTTTTCTGATAATCATTTTTCCTTTTGATCCTGAGTCAGGAGAACACCGCAATTCTATCAACAACAACAACAAAAAAGGATTAGAAACTTGTTGCAAGAACTATTGGCATACGGTACATGCGTTTTTAACTTCTCATAATAAGAATACTGGATTAATTTTCTCTTTTATAAGATTTGTTGAATAACAGCCAAAATGAAATAGGAAACTTGTTTTTGAGTGATGCGTCAGTTATATTGCCAACTAAATTTATGCTTGAAGACGAAGAGTGCGTCACTACATTGTTTTGAAAACTGTCATTCGGTTCCGTTCCACGTGGGTCATTCGGTTCCGTTCCATTGAGTAACATTGAGCAGGAGTGACATATTGACATCCAACTTTTCAAGAAAACAATAATTATAAAAATGTGAAATGTTAACAACAGTGGAACGTCTGGTGAAGGTCAATCTGTTTCTCGCTATCTTGAACTCAGGGATCGCTACCCTAACTCATGTACTATTTTAACTTGAGTTGAATTATGGATTCAGGTATGGAAGAGCGTTTTTTCTTGGTGAGGATGGTATGGTGTGATGGTATGACAATATCCGCTCCCATGTAATAAAAATGATTTGCAAGGAAAAGTTATCTGCAGATATTGCTTCTGGAACACGGAGAATGATTAGTTGAATAACTAGGAAAATAGACTCGCTGAACTCAAGAAAATATGCACAGTTGTGTGCAGAAGAAAACTAAGAGACCATCTGAGCTTGATAAGGGTTCGAACAACTTTAGTTGAAATTTAGGAGAGGATTTATGACATAAGAGACAGTTTGCAAGACTATAAATCCAAAGTTATATTTCATGATTATTGTCGTCAATAGGAAAACATCCATCTTGAAAAAAATGAGTTTTTGTCAGTCGTACAATCGAAAACACGCATTAAAGTAGGAGCTAGTTGGAACGGAAACTCAATCATCAGCACCTAAACACCTATAAACGTCAGTGTATCTTCTGACTATTTTTTGTTAACGTATTACAAGATGATAATACGAATACATGAAATTGATTGTGACATACCAATTTCTAATATGCCTGCCTATACCTCTGAATAAAAGTATACATTTCTAAAAAGTCTTAGAATGTAACTCCAAATTTTACTCTTAACATTTTTATATTGTTTATATAATGATTGGGAAATGTTTGACAATTATAGTGATCTGTATATACAAAACTTCAATTTTTTGTGTCATTCAATGCAGCGTCAACGTACACATTACCTCAAATTCCTAAAAATATCGTTTGTTCATTTTTAAAACATTTGAATTAACGTGAGCTAAAATTAACCATAAATTTCCTACCACATTATATTTCTAGTGAATATTTTATTTTTCGTTATTTCCACAATTATTGTATATTTGTGTCGAATTCGTGTGATGGGGTGGCGGTGAAAACGACGTAAAGTTGAATCCTCAAAGACATTTGTCATAAACGGCAAAACAGAGAGAATGACGGAACCCGTTAACCGAATCCCGTCATAGACGGGCTGCGCGAGCGCAGCAGAATTCTATCCAGTTGACGTAAGAACAACACCTTGTACGAGCCAACAATTCGTGTCTTGAATGAATGAGAAATATAAGTGCATAACACCATTGAAATATTCTCTTGAGCACTGACGTGAGTTAGGAAGAAGCGACTCTCTGACCTTGAATAACTCACGCGAATTTTGTAAGCGCTGGCGGGTGACAAGAACAAATCTTCTACAGCCATTCACTTAAAAGGATTCTCCTCGTATTTCTACTGTTCGATAAACTGCTTGTAGGCGACGCTGGATGTTTGTAGAAGGCGTCTCTACAGGCACTCTTTGGAATTAGTGTCGTCACAGCTGTCTTCGTGCTGCCTTCTAGTAGCCACGAGAGGAAACGTGTATTTTAACGGTTGGTTGCGATTCGCTGGCCCAAAAGTTTACATGTTCTTTAGCACAAAATGAAATTATCTAAGACGCGCCTGATTAAAAGTGCTCGAGCTTAGATTTAATTAGTCCTTACTTAACGCATGTGCGTTGTGCATCGGCATGCAACGAATTTTCTTGCTGCCTGCCCGTACGGAAGACCACGAAAAACTTCACAATTTCTACTCACACGCAAACCGCGTAGCGCATGTGTTTACTCTTTTGTTGACGAGCAAAAAGCGGAGGAAGCGTTTATTCAGCAAGTTTTGTTTTCCTTTTAGATTAGTATGTTCCGGATTATTAAAGAAGCACGAGATGCGATTTCATAATACTGAGATTCTAAAAAAGTGTTGCAAGTTATGACAAGAATTCAGAAATAGGATTTAAAATATCCATCTCCATTCGAGTATTCACCTTAATTAACGATAAAATACGTGGCAAACAAAAAGCTATGTTTTAAACTTCACTACCTGTTAGCCATTTGTGGGAATTACACCACGAATTGAAATTTCTTCCATTTTTCTTGCCAGCACAATGTACAACCGTACTCAACCTAGGAGTAGGTCGACCATTGTTCAAAATTTGTCCCTTTTTACATCTTTAAGACGAGAAAACCATGTACGTATTACTTCATTCATTGTATCTGTCGTTCTTTTAAATATTTAAATCTGATTTTAATTAATTTTACGTTAATATTACAGGATACAAAAATAATGCTCTAGAAGGTAATGATAACAGTGAGATAATTGTTGTGAATAAATTGAATAAAATTACAAAAGAAAATGTATGGGATTGACCCATGCCTTCCCGGGATCCTCCGCTATTCAGTTATCTGTTTTGCCTGAACATTTGTACTCGAGCTGCCACTTTTGTACACACTTCTCTCGATCAACTGCAGCTCTCGGAAAAGAATGAAAGGACCAGTTACTTTTGCTGGTGCATTCCCTACTCTGACATTATATTTGTAATGTCTAACACCTAACATCGTTGAACGTTTTCACATTTGCAACGCACTTGTCTCTGAATTATATTGTCAAATAATAGTAAATCGTTAAATTAAATCATTATGAAATCTGTGTCGGACATTACGAACATTGTCTTCGCGTGACAAAGCCATACAGAACACTTACGCCAGAATATAGTTAACACAATTCAATTGGCAAAATAAACACACATGACTGACAAACACAGTAACGTTGATGTGCTTATATGTGTATAAAAGATTTCTATTCCGCTTCTGTAAGTCACATCAGCGTAGCGGGAACGTTTCGTTCACTAACACGATTCGGAGGCAACTGGCAAATGAGGCGTCCACAGAAATAATAGCAGATTCCAACAGCAATTCGTTTCGAGAACAATGACAATTTTTTCCGTTTACTTTTACTTCCGCTACGGACAAATTTTTGAAGGTGGAATTTGAGGTTCTTGCCACATCCCAATTCATTTGATATTTCAGCATATGATAGGTATATGGTAGGAGTTTACTGTTATAGTTCTAACAGAAAATGTGTGCTCGTTTGGGACTTGCTGTTATTGTTCTGAGCGCCTCAAATGTATCACTGAACACGAAGTCAGTCAGCTGATATTTGAACAACGACCGGCTTACCCCCTGGCGGTGAAGAGCGGGATGGAAACAACGTCACGTGGATGTTTCCGCAGTCGTGTCTAATTTTCACACTTAACTGATGCATTTCATTTCAGTCTTGCAATCTTTCGGATGTTGTTCCTTGTATATGATATCGCGTATCTTTTGTTCCTTGTAATTTGCATCTTACGTTTTCCCGACAAAAAAGGAAACGTGATAAGACATTCACACGTTTTGAAAATGAGTTTTGCCTTTCTTGCGAATTGTCGCAGCCCAAGAGACATGTCTGTCCTCCGAAATTAATTAAATTGAATATATAATAATTTTCCATTAAGAGATAAAACTGCATAAAACTGAAATAAAACTGAAATAAACTGAAATAAAATTGGCTGCTGGAAGACTTGTGATTTTCCTATGTGGGAATCCTACTTATTTACTGTACTATGTTAGTGCATTGATCTATGTACTCTAGAAATGAAGAGTGGCGAAAACAAAATTGTTTTGATTTTACTTCTCGAATCATTCTTTCTATTTAACTAGGAGGACCAAATATAACTCGCGGACACTAACAAGTTTGGAGCTCGACTGCTGATATTTTCAATTTACAGATTAAAAAGAAAATTAATTACATAACTTTTATCTATTCCCCTATCTTCAGACTCTCACAGAATCCATATCTTTGTGACTTTGGCACTATGTCGAGTTGTTTATAGTCGATAAGTGCAAATAAATACCATATGCTTGTAAAATAGTTTTGTGTATTGCTGCGTTACAATGCTCCAACAATGCTTCTCGCAGAGCGCGCGTGCCGTGCATCGGGAGAGAACAGCTGCGCGCGATGTGGCGCCTTTAACGGTGTGCGGGGCCCGGGGCGCCACACAGCTGTGATTGATTGATTGATTGATTGATTGATTGAGATTCCTGGCGCGTCAACTTCTAAAGTGGTTGCGTAAGGTATCGGTTCCGTAAGTGTAGTGCATGTTTCTCCTGGAGGTGGCTGTGATCAATCCCCGCTGTATGGCGAGATCCGGCCCCGACCTACCGCAGGCTCACTTTGTTTTTCCCAATCAGGTATCTCTCACCAGCGGGGCCCCGCTCCAGCCGGGACAAGCTCTAAGCCCCCAACAGGTCTCCCAGTATGTGTGGTAGTGTGCTGCATGATAGTGCGAGTGTGAATAAGGATGAGGTGAGGATAGGACAAGGACACGGACGAGGATGGGGAGATCGCGTTCGGTCCGTTGCCCGTTTGTTAGGTTACTGTTCCGGCATTCGCTTGGTGTTGATCAGAGAAAGCACGGAAAACTACCGATCAGCGCAGCCGGTAGGCAGAATTCTCCCCCTGACAGCGACTGAACCCGATCGAAAAGTGTCGAATATCCAACTACCGTCTGGACTCGAGCCTAAGACCACCCAGTCAGACGAGCTGCGGTGACATCAGTGCCGTGAGCAACCTCTCTCGCTCATAGAGCTCTGCGTTTTGCAACAGTTATTTTTTAAAGAAAAAAAATAACCTTTTATTAGTCACCTATGCCCTTGTGGCGTCTTTGCCGGGGCAAATAATTACAGACGTGAACGGCTTGTAAATATTTAGTATTTATTATAATAAAAATACTCCGACACCATAATACTATATACAATATTTACAAATAAATTTGACCGTTACAAGAAGGATCCTTCCCTGGTTACCACCACCGCTGGCCCGATAATTAATTACCATATCCGGTGTGATGGACCCGTACCTTACGCGAGCATACATGCGAGTATGCCGCACCGACCGTCACGACGTAGCACGCCGGCTTCGGTTCCCCGCCTCGGTAGCCTATGCATTACAATGCAACGCCGCGCACAACCCACACGACGACTAACGACGCGCCCAACCTGAAGAATCAGAACAGAAGGAAGCTCTTAAGTCGGAGTCCGCTTATATACCCACTGGGCAGTCTGACGGAACCGCGTCACCTGCAGTGTCCGCCGACGCGTTTCCGCCGGCTTCGGGGTTTCCACTTTACCACCCCCGAAACGACACCCCCTCTCTCCGCTCCCTAGCCTTTGTGCAGCCCAGCGTCTCTTCCGCCAGCGCTGTCCACATGGCTGATATAGTACGTTTGTACTGGCGACAGATATGACGCCACACCCTCAAGCAACTACGGTTGTCATTTCTAATGAAATTCTAGTAAAGATTTCTTGTATGATTGAGAATTTATCCTGTCGATAAACTATAATATACGAGAAACCGTCAATGAAATGCCTTGTACATTTCCAAATATTGAAATATTTTTTGAAAATGTATTTAACAATTCCCTCGTCTAATTCGTCCGGAGAAAGATCATTTTCCATTTTAAAGAGTAAAATAATTATGTAACAAGCGCGCGTAAAGGGGGATTCGTGTACGAGTCGAGTGTGTCCCTTAGGGAACAGAAAGTGAGTGCGTGGATACTATTTTAAGCATGCTGTGCGCAAAAGATGTTTCACAAACTATTAGTTAGGATGAAAAAAATAATTGTTTCGCGCAGAGACAACAAGCTCAAGACACCATCTCCCCGTCAGCGTGTTAACATTGTGATGAACCCCTCCGTCGGAATAGGCAATTCCGTCGGAAAGGGGACAAGTGCTCGTCGCCGTTCTGGATTCGCGCTCAAATCGCGCACGCCAGGCGATTAGGCGAGAGGAGGGGTGGCGTCGCAAGTCGAAGAGCTGGCGCAGGCTCGCGTCTGGATCAGTCCTGGGTTCGAAGCACGAGCCGATGATTGTATTGAAGGCCCTCGCTCGCGTACCGATGATGGTGTGTTTTTCCCGCTGGGTAGAGCCGTCATATGTCACTCTTCCCGCGTCGGAATGCACGTCGCGGCAAGTTGCTCACCGTGACAAGTGCCTCTCGGGCGTTTTGACTTTCGTCTGCAGAACGGAATAAATTCCATTGAAAGGGTTATTTTGCTTGATAGTAGTTTTAAATAATTCACCGGTTCCAGAGAGGATGGCATCCGTTAGTGCAAAAACTTTGTAGCCTTCTTGTTGCGGTTTCAAATAGTCACAGATCTGCAAGTTTTTCAAAGAAATGCGTCTCTGCGCGATGAAAAAAGCCCTCTGTCCATGGATTTCATACAGCATCTGCTCCTCTCTGCCCTGTGTTACCATCTCTTGGGTGTGAGTGCCCTTTGGTCACGTGTGTCTCCTTGTGCTACTATTGGTTCCTTAGCTACTTCTAGAATGTTCTATAATAATAATAATGTCTTTATTAATGGCGAGGCTCAGGCCATAGGGCCTGCTCTTCCGCCTAACCACTTAATTTACATACATTTAGAGAAGTAACATTTTAAGAGGGGAGGACAAGCTGTACACTGTTCTATGGGGTTGGGGATGCCTACTGATCGGCCCAGTTACCACTTTGATGACCTACATAATCTTATCATTCCCATAGGTTGTCGTTGTTTATCTACTGTTGACTATGGGCAGTCGAAGGGGGAGGGCTCTGCTGGGAGGCGACCCCCCTGGGTGAAGAAATACAGCTAGTCCCAAAGGATTAGCGAGGGGGCATTTGCGAGACAAAGATAATCCGAGTTTTCACGGCATCGCAGGTGTCATGTGCGCGGAGCACGGTGTGATGAAGGTCAAGTGGGTTTCTTTGCTTTTCGAGGCGGTAATAAGAGAGGGGGAGGTCTTCAGATTCTTTGTTTCTAGTGAAAGGGTGATGCTGTTGCCCTTTGTGTTGTTTTATGACAGTCTTCAGAACTTCCGGGCGCGTGGGCGTGACAATTAGCACAAGTGAGATGTTGAAACATCTCAAAATATTATTTTATAAATACAATTGGAGAAGAAAGGCAACATAACTTTGCTACACAGAGCTATACAACGGTATACAGAGCAGGGTCTCTTAAATCGTGTTGACACTGCCAATATAATTCATTTAATAAAGCTCCATATAAAGCTATACATTCATGTCAAAATATATTGAGTAAGCAAATTTATTTATTGTGTATCGGTGTGGAATTTTTCATTCCTTTCCTTTTTTGTTATGAAAATTATTTTAGTTTTCGTTCTGCTTTTATTTCTAACTCATGTTCAAGCCCCATTTTTTTGTAAAAAGTTGGGGCTTTCCTTTGAGAGAGCGGCCACTGCCAGCGCGGCGTGTTTGGCGCACGCGGGCTCGATTTGGCGTTCAGCGAAGAGGCGGAGTGCGCCAGCGCGTTTATCGCTTCAATATGGCGGCGCTCGAGTCGCGCTGCCACCGCAGGGACTCGCGGCGACGTGGGGCGACGCGCAGTTGCGGCTAACGCGCCCCCCCTCCGCGTTGGCACGACCCCTCGCAAACCGTCTATGCAGCGGCGCAGCTTCGCCCCTGGCTCGCCGCTGGGAGCGAGAGGGCCGGGTCGCGTCGTCGTTAGCGGCCGGCTTCGCTGTAGAATGGGTAGCGTATCGGGCAGTTGTACCCAAGTTTGCGGCTTCAAACTCTATCGGCGCCGTGAAATTTATGGTCGAAAAATATTCCTTCGTACGTCCTTCAGAAGTGAAGCCGGCTGACCCATGTTGTAGATTTGCTGCAAGTAAAGACACACAAGTCTAGAAGACTAAATTCTATCGGTCTGGTGGCCTGAGTCCTGCCACGTAAAGAAGGCATAATTGAAATTGAAATTGAAATTGACTGCCATTCCGCACAGAGTACGGCTGAATCGTTGATCAGCCCAAAGGACAATGGGGTAAATCACGAGTATTATCTCAGGCAGCTTGTGTCGAGACATGGGGACTTCAGAGCCTATCTTTAAAGGTTCACACTGACTAATGTCCCGAACTATTCTGTGTGCGAACTGGCTGTCGAAGATGCCGAACACGTGCTTTTTCAGCGCCTACGTTTCGATCCTCAATAACGAGTCACCATTGAGATGCTAGGGATAGGCCACACGACTCCAGAAAAACTAGTTTACAGTTAGCTTCTGTAAGCAACTGAGACGGTGTGTATTTTGATAGAGTATTGTTGGAAATAAGATGCCTGAAGAAAGAAAAGAGAGAAATTTCATAATCCCACTCGAATATCATTACCATACAATAGACCATATGACTGGGGCACTACTACACTCCCTGCGATTCAATGCCTATTGGAGAATCCGCGAGAGGAAGGGAAGTTTGGTACGGACTTCACGATCTCTTTTGAAGATATCTACCTCCCTTCGTAAAAAAATACATACTGATTAATATACACAGATAAGCAGACAAAAAACAGACAGGCTGAGAACTGGCAGGCAGGCAGGCAGGCAGGCAGACAGACAGATAGACAAGCAGACTGATAGACAAGCAGACTGATAGACAAGCAGACTGATAGACAAGCAGACTGATAGACAAGCAGACTGATAGACAAGCAGACTGATAGACAACCAGACTGATAGACAACCAGACTGATAGACAACCAGACTGATAGACAAGCAGACTGATAGACAACCAGACTGATAGACAACCAGACTGATAGACAACCAGACTGATAGACAACCAGACTGATAGACAACCAGACTGATAGACAACCAGACTGATAGACAACCAGACTGATAGACAACCAGACTGATAGACAACCAGACTGATAGACAACCAGACTGATAGACAACCAGACTGATAGACAACCAGACTGATAGACAACCAGACTGATAGACAACCAGACTGATAGACAACCAGACTGATAGACAAGCAGACTGATAGACAAGCAGACTGATAGACAAGCAGACTGATAGACAAGCAGACTGATAGACAAGCAGACTGATAGACAAGCAGACTGATAGACAAGCAGACTGATAGACAAGCAGACTGATAGACAAGCAGACTGATAGACAAGCAGACTGATAGACAAGCAGACTGATAGACAACCAGACTGATAGACAAGCAGACTGATAGACAAGCAGACTGATAGACAACCAGACTGATAGACAACCAGACTGATAGACAACCAGACTGATAGACAACCAGACTGATAGACAACCAGACTGATAGACAACCAGACTGATAGACAACCAGACTGATAGACAACCAGACTGATAGACAACCAGACTGATAGACAACCAGACTGATAGACAACCAGACTGATAGACAACCAGACTGATAGACAACCAGACTGATAGACAACCAGACTGATAGACAACCAGACTGATAGACAAGCAGACTGATAGACAACCAGACTGATAGACAACCAGACTGATAGACAACCAGACTGATAGACAACCAGACTGATAGACAACCAGACTGATAGACAACCAGACTGATAGACAACCAGACTGATAGACAACCAGACTGATAGACAACCAGACTGATAGACAACCAGACTGATAGACAACCAGACTGATAGACAACCAGACTGACAGACAACCAGATTGATAGACAAGCAGATTGATAGACAAGCAGATTGATAGACAAGCAGATTGATAGACAAGCAGATTGATAGACAAGCAGATTGATAGACAAGCAGATTGATAGACAAGCAGATTGATAGACAAGCAGATTGATAGACAAGCAGATTGATAGACAAGCAGATTGATAGACAAGCAGATTGATAGACAAGCAGATTGATAGACAAGCAGATTGATAGACAAGCAGATTGATAGACAAGCAGATTGATAGACAAGCAGATTGATAGACAAGCAGATTGATAGACAAGCAGATTGATAGACAAGCAGATTGATAGACAACCAGATTGATAGACAACCAGATTGATAGACAACCAGATTGATAGACAACCAGATTGATAGACAACCAGATTGACTAATAGACACGTACTGACATTTTTTACGAACGTTTTAAACCTATTTTTGGTATCAAGAACCCACAAACATTGATTCAGACTAAGCAGCGTTTTAGAGGAAGGAATTTACTTCATTTATAGGAATTAGGTTGATCCAAATTTCCACAAAACAAGTTTTTTGGTCGAATAATCGGAGATTTTGCCGCAGTATTGCAATACTTTTTCTTTACTACGTACGTACCAAGTCAAGGAAGTGAAAAAAATATGTCTTCAGTATTGTAATTTTGCGACGCAAATTTTTGTAATTTTCGAAATTCCAGAAAATAGTCCTGAAATGCGACCTGTCATTTTTAGAAGCGCTTGATCCTCTATTCCAGAGAATAATAAAGGAAAAAATTGAATAGTTTTTGAGAAAAAAAATTGTTTAAAAATTACTTAAGAATTGTTTAAAAATTTCACGGAAATTAAGTGAAGACTTCCCATTTTTCGAAAAATTAAACATGATCTTATTGAAACATTTGTCTTTGAAGAAGTTCACCGCATGTCTCATCAGTCAGCTTCAACAGTACTGCTAGTCACTTTTTTCCTCCGTACGGGAAACTCGAATCGTTTTCGCTCGCTGACCACGTGAACAACGCCCACGACAATTGACAAACGGCCATAAGTAATGCAGGAGCCCCTCGGCAACCTCCGCGCAATTACAGCCCCCTTTGCTGCCAGGGGCAAACGCATTTAATTGTTTCCAGTGCCCAAATTGCTTCCACACAATGCAGGGAGACAGGCGATTTCCGTGGCATTCGAGGGGCGACTTGGCGCCGCAGGGCGCGGGCGCGGGCGCTGGCGAGGGCGCTGGCGAGGGCGCTGGCGAGAGCGCTGGCGAGGGCGCTGGCGAGGGCGCTGGCGAGGGCGCTGGCGAGGGCGCTGGCGAGGGCGCTGGCGAGGGCGCTGGCGAGGGCGCTGGCGAGGGCGCTGGCGAGGGCGCTGGCGAGGGCGCTGGCGAGGGCGCTGGCGAGGGCGCGGGCGAGGGCGAGGGCGCGGGCGAGGGCGCGGGCGAGGGCGCGGGCGAGGGCGCGGGCGAGGGCGCGGGCGAGGGCGCGGGCGAGGGCGCGGGCGAGGGCGCGGGCGAGGGCGCGGGCGAGGGCGCGGGCGAGGGCGCGGGCGAGGGCGCGGGCGCGGGCGCGGGCGCGGGCGAGGGCGCGGGCGAGGGCGCGGGCGAGGGCGCGGGCGAGGGCGCTGGCGAGGGCGCTGGCGAGGGCGCTGGCGAGGGCGCTGGCGAGGGCGAGGGCGCGGGCGAGGGCGCGGGCGAGGGCGCGGGCGAGGGCGCTGGCGAGGGCGCTGGCGAGGGCGCTGGCGAGGGCGAGGGCGCGGGCGAGGGCGCGGGCGAGGGCGCAGGCGAGGGCGAGGGCGAAGGCGAGGGCGAGGGCGCGGGCGAGGGCGCGGGCGAGGGCGCGGGCGAGGGCGCGGGCGAGGGCGCGGGCGAGGGCGCGGGCGAGGGCGCTGGCGAAGGCGCTGGCGAGGGCGAGGGCGCGGGGCAGGCGCATCGGAATAAACGTTGGCGTTCGGCGCCACAGGAGGGTGAGCTCGAGGAGATATACTACATCGGACAGGAGGGCGTAGGGGGGAGGGGGGCAGGGCAAGAGGGCAGGGGGGGCTGATGCAGGGGCGTGAGCTGTGGGTTCGCAAGGCGGCTCCACGACCAAAGACCGGATCCGATATCCTCGGAAGTTCATTTGGAGTGCCGGAGAATTGTGTGAAACAGCAGTAAGGCGTGTCCACTAACGATTATTGACCGTAATAATTTGTGGGATAAGCATTTCGTTGTGTAAACACGCACAGATATATCTCAGCCATGTGGAGAAACCTACTACCACCTTATTACCTGGAGTCACATAAATACTTGCGGACAAATTTCTAACAAATTATTGCAAATAGATAAAAGGCAGATTCTCATAGTAATGTCTTCTTTTCAATGTACTCTGCAATGTTGGCAAGAGGATTAATGAGTCCAGACTCTCGCTCGGATTCCCGAAATTAACGAATTGAAGTCAATAGAATTTCTCTACGAGAGCAAATTTGTTGAAATCTTCATAATTCATTATGATGGTTACATACGTTAATATATTACTTATAATAATTAAACTTCTATAGAAATAAGTAATAGTAATTATCATATATATATATATATATATATATATATATATATATATATTGAAACCCAGATTATGTGTTTCATTACACTAATTAAATCATTAGTGTAAGAATTCAATAGCTATTCTGGACTGCGCGGTGCGAGCGCCGGGCGCTGCGAGCAGCGGGCAGCCGGCAACGGTCGCCGCCGCCACCGGTGCCCGCCGGGAGGCGAGCGTGAGAACGGCGGGTACAAGCGTGGCAGCGCGCACGTGCAAAAAGTTCGTTAGTTGGATTGAGGCGGCCGCCGCCGAAGGATGTGCCGACGTGCGGCCGGCGAAGGCAGAGGTTAGCAGAGCGGCGACCAGTGCGGACGTGTAGCGAGGGCTCTCCGCTAGTGACTGGACGCATGTAATACGCGACATAGTTATGTGATTAGGAATCGCAAAGTAATGGACATGTAAACAGAACATTAGAAGTATCAGTATAGTAAAAGATTAGTGTTGGTAAAATAATTGACGTCGCTCTTATTAGTTGGTGCGGAGGGAACATTCTTGAAAGCGTGCGGTACAGAACTGTGACCAGTATACGGAGTAGGCGGGGGTCGTGTAATTAAACCCACTAATGGACAGTGATTCGAGGAAGGTGCGCAGCCGAGGTATCAAGATCTTGTTCGGGGAAGAATTGTTGGAGCATCAGCCGTGGATGATCACCACGCCATCTGCTGCCGACGGCCCGCAGCAGTAGCAGAGGTCGACAACCCTGTCGGCACGAGCGGCTCGACGAACCTCAGAGGTATTCAAACGGGGCCCCGAAGGTATGAAAGTTGTATTTTACTCTTAATCTTGGTACCAAGGCGGAGTATAAAAACGGTGTCTGAGTATGTAAATAGTAACTTTGATTTAAAATAAACCTTGTCATAATTGTATTTCTATGTATGAATAACTTCCCCAACGTTGCACCGACTTATCCTAGGACCCATTCACGTAAAAGACACCCTCTCTTAGTGTTATATTGCAGTGAAGATACCCGGCACCACCAGGTACGTCACAGCTGGCGCCCGAACATGTGGATAACGTATAATTAAGAAATGTGGTCCTAGGGAAATTGGTGAAATGTTGGAAAACAATGTGCATGTAATTGTTGTATAGTAATGCAGGGTATAGATGAGAAGCAGGCAGTGCAAAGTGTATTATTATAGAGTACAAAAAAAATAACAACACATGTGTTAGCAAAAACATGCACAAGTCAAGTAAGCATAATGAAATGTTGATAATTACAAAAATGTTGTTGTGTAATTAATTGTGGGCTGACATAGGCAATTATTTGTGAGCATCCAATATATAGTTAACATTGTAGTTACTGAGGTTATGAAGGCTATACATGTACATGTTACAAATAATATAATATAATAGAATTCCAAATTTTGTAAGACATATTAATAATATTTGAACTGCTTGGCAAAATTTTGTATAACATGGAAATTAAAGAAATGGGGAAGTAGTAATAATTCTTGTGAGAATATAAAGGTGGTTAATAGTGTTGTACAAATTGTGCACATATTTGTTTTTCTCTTTGCTGGGAACATTCACTCAGTAGTGCATTATCTATTGGTGATGGTAAAGTTTGGGGAATTTAATAGAAAGATACCAGGTTGGGAAATATATACCAGCAGTGTAAATGTTTATTGTGAATATTTATATGATGTTATTGAGGAAAATTCAGGGAGGAGATATGACATGTAAATGTGAATGATGATTATGTACATAATATAGCAATAAGTGTGTTGAAAAGTAATTTCCATTAATAAGGGATTTACTATAATCTCAAAGCATTTATGTAATAGTGTTAATGAGTTTATTAGCAGTGTATATGTGTAAATGGTAATAATATATGTGTTGTAAGGAGTATGTTTATGCATTGGTAGGTGAGTGGAGATTTATATGGCGACTGACCTAGTGTTATTGTGTTTTTGGTGGTGAGTGAGGGTTGTTCGTCATCAATTAGCAATTGAAATAGGAGCGAATTAATCCATTCAAGAAAGATATACAGTGCTGTGGCGGGTATAGTTAATTCATAGGATAACTGTGGTATCGTTGGTAGGTGAGGCAAGTGGAAAATTTGTGCGGTATTTTCGTGAAGTGAGAATCGATCGGACAGTTCAAAGTAACAGAATGGAGGCGCAAAATGTAGTGCTGGACCGGGAAGAGAAGGCGGATGAAGTAGGGGAGATAAATGTAGGAATCGACAATAGCATGTCATCGGAAAGCAGGGATAGTGGTATCGGAAGTCGGTTGGATGATACGTCAGGGGACAGCTTCAATAAAGATGTACAAGTTACATCAACACCGATGATTCAGGCAGCAGGAAATTCAAACCGGGGGGGTGGAGAAGATATCCATTTAAATGGAATGCAGATGATGATGAAGATGTTAGAAGAACAGAATAGGAAGTTATTAGATGAACAGGATAGGAAAGCAGAGGAACGAAGTAGGAAGATGTTCGAACAACTAAATGGGAAATTAGATGAACAGAATGGGAAGATATTGGAAGGACAGAATGAACAGAAAATGTTCACAGTGGAGCAGATTAGGAAGTCAGCTGAGGAGCAGAAAGTATTCACAGAGGAGCAGAACAGGAGGTTAGCTGAAGAACTGAATAGGAAAGTAGAGGAACAGATTGGGAAGCTGGCAGAAGAACAGAATAGAAAATTAGATGCAATAGGGGGGCGAATAGGACGCGCCGAAGAACAAATTGTGTTAACGAAGAATGAGATGGCCCAAGTCGTGGAGCGGGTAGAAAGTCACGAGCAATGGACCGCCGAAGAATTAGGGAAACAGAAAAAGGAGTTAGAATCCCAAGTAATCAATCTGGGGGGAGAATTAGAGAATAAACTATACCAGCAATTAGATGATAGAACCGCTAAGCAGGACGAAAAAATTGAAAGGATACAATTGGTAGTCAAGGAAGAAATGCTGGAGAATAAGAGGGAATGTGAGGAGAAGGTTGTGTCATTACGAACAGAGATTGAACAAATAAAAGAATGCAAGGCATCCCCAATCGCAGCAAGCGGGACGGTACCATTTAACCCCCCAAGATCACTAAAATTTTCAGGTGACGGGAAAGAGAATCCATGCATATTTATGAAGGCAGCAGAACGACATTTAGATGTTATCAATACTTCGGAAAGGTGTAAAATACAATTATTATATTTAATGTTAGAAGGCAACGCAAGGATATGGGCCGATACATTTGATAAGTTTCCCGAATCAGTAAAGGCATTTAAAGATCGATTCCTTGAGCGGTACTGGAATGAGGAAATTCAAATTAATTTTAAAATTAGCCTGATGAATAATCATTACAACCAGTCCATGGGAAGTTTGCGGGAATACGCAACAAGGCGTATTATGGAATACAAAACGCTATCCCCACCGATGAGCGATCAGGAAATAATATGTGTATTGACGAGACAGTTCCCAGTCACAGTGCAGAATCTTTTACGTAGTGTGCAGCACACCGACCTGGAAAGATTCCAGAATGTGTTAGGAGGGTACGACTTGACGTTCGCAGGCGTACCAAAGAACAGAAATGAAGGGAATGTTAATATGGTTAGATCGGAACGTAACCAGGGGCAAGGGAATGATAGGAGCAATGATTACCAGAGAAACCAACGCGGAAGAGGGGGAGACGGATGGAGACCAGAGCCGGGGAACCAGAGACCGGACTGGAATAGATCTAATTCAAACCGTACGGAGACGCGAGGTGGGGGCGGGAATGCACCCGACCGATTAGCACAGCCTAGCACAAGTAGTGATCAAGGACACTATTTAAACTAATAGAGTCCGCGGTGATAGGTGGCCCCATTGCGGACGCGGAAATCGATGATGTAAACGCGGTCTCCATAAACGCTATGCAGCCGGTAACCTACGATACCCAACCGTGGCGGAGATGTAAGAACTCAGCGGTCAGAATCAGGAAATGTCCCACGATATCGATAGAATGTGAAGGTATAATTAAAGAAGCTTTAGTGGATACAGGGTGCACGACTACAGTAGTATCAGAAGAAATGTATGAGGAGTTAAAAGCAACAGGAAAAGAAGTAATGTGTTTGCCTATGAATAGGGCGTATGTGATTGGGGCAACTCAGAAGAAGTCAAGCCCCATCACAAAACAAATCATGTTTCAAGCCAGGATTGGCAACCAAGTATATGAGATGGTGGCCCTGGTAGTCAAAAAATTATTGTATTCGGTAATCATAGGGACGGATTTTCTGGTCGATCACAGAGCAAATATAGATCTAGAACGGCAGGTGGTAGAACTGGGGAGCCAGGCGGTAGGATTTGACCTGGAGATGGACGAAGAATACGAAGCGTGTACGGGCGTAATGGCAGAAGATTCATTAGAAGAACAGCTGAGGCAGCAAACGGAGAAGCAGATTGAGAAGCTTGCGGAAGAACAGAGCAAAGAATTAGGTAAACAGAAAAGATCCGAGGAGGAACAGAATAGGAAGGCGGAGGAACGGAATAGAAAACTAATAGAAGAACAGAACGGGAAGGTGGTTGACGAACAGATTAAGAAGCCGGCAGAAGAAATGGGAAGAATCACAGAAGAACGGAATAGGAAGCTCATCGAAATATGCGAAAAACCGTATGGGAAAGCGGAGGAACTGGATAGGAAAGATGAGGTGCTAAAATTTCAATCATGCCATCAAGTAGATGCTAGGGTAGCGATAACAGATAGAAACGAGGGGATGACGAACCAAATCCATGAGGAAGTCAAGACAGCGGAGGGCAAAACGGTGGAGGTCCAAATCGAGACCGAGGAGGATGTTTATAAAGTGAAAGTGAAAACGGAAGAATTGAAGTTAATAATGGAAGAAGAAATGGAAATGAAAACAGAAGAAATGGAGCGTATAATAGAAGAAGAAATCGTGGAAAATATACTAGGGTGCGAAGAGAAAAGAGTACAAGAAGAGTTTAAACAGGAAGAAGACGGGAAAACGTCGCCAAGTGTCAAGTATGGGGTGACACAAATTATGCCTCCAAAGTCGATGAAATCTCTGAGAGATGGGGCGGAAAACCCTAAGGTAGTTCTGCGAGCAGAAGAACGGCACCTAGCATCAAACAACATATTGGAAGGATACAAGATCCAGTTATTACACCGAATTTTAGAAGAGAACGCCAGGACATGGGCAGAGAATTTTGGTATATTTCCGGAATTTTTAAAGGTATTTGAAGACAAGATTTCCGTACGAAAGCGGAATGAAGAAACCCAAATAAACATCAAGAGCGACCAGAGGAATGGCCATCACAACTACATCACGGGAAGTCGTAGTGAATACAGAACGAAGAGCGTTATGGAGCCAAAAACATTATTTGCTCCTATAAAATATCAAGGAATTAGTTGCATGTTAACGCAACAGTATCCTGTCACCGTGCAGAGCTTACTGGGCAGAGCAGATCATACCGATTTAGGAAGGGGTTTGAAGATATTGGAGAGGTACGAAGTCACCTTTGCAGACGCCCCAAAGCATGGGAATGAAGGAGATGTAGGCAGGTCCAAAATGGAGCGAAGTCAGGGGCGAGGGAAGAATGATGGTATAGTCAACCATTGGTACAAACGTAGAAGAGGTCGTAGCTGGAAATGGGACGACACTTACCAAGATGTGCCCAACACGCTGGAAGCTATGTCCTACAACTGTGATTTAGGAAATCAATGTCAGCAAAATGGGGATGAACCGTCATACAAGAAACAAAACATAGTAGGACACCACAAGCTTCAAATCGGAAACCTGGTCAACATGTATGGAAAATAGTGAAGTGTAAATAGTGTAATATTAGTGTTAATACAAGTAATCACATGTTAATTCGATTCTAAGTTATAAGTGTATATAGGGCGTCGAGGAATATGCAAAAGAGTGCAACCATCGGCAGTGACGATGTTACTAGTGTGAATTTTGTCCAGAAGCGGGAAAAATTCAAAAAAAGAAAGGGGGGGTGATGAAACCCAGATTATGTGTTTCATTACACTAATTAAATCATTAGTGTAAGAATTCAATAGCTATTCTGGACTGCGCGGTGCGAGCGCCGGGCGCTGCGAGCAGCGGGCAGCCGGCAACGGTCGCCGCCGCCACCGGTGCCCGCCGGGAGGCGAGCGTGAGAACGGCGGGTACAAGCGTGGCAGCGCGCACGTGCAAAAAGTTCGTTAGTTGGATTGAGGCGGCCGCCGCCGAAGGATGTGCCGACGTGCGGCCGGCGAAGGCAGAGGTTAGCAGAGCGGCGACCAGTGCGGACGTGTAGCGAGGGCTCTCCGCTAGTGACTGGACGCATGTAATACGCGACATAGTTATGTGATTAGGAATCGCAAAGTAATGGACATGTAAACAGAACATTAGAAGTATCAGTATAGTAAAAGATTAGTGTTGGTAAAATAATTGACGTCGCTCTTATTAGTTGGTGCGGAGGGAACATTCTTGAAAGCGTGCGGTACAGAACTGTGACCAGTATACGGAGTAGGCGGGGGTCGTGTAATTAAACCCACTAATGGACAGTGATTCGAGGAAGGTGCGCAGCCGAGGTATCAAGATCTTGTTCGGGGAAGAATTGTTGGAGCATCAGCCGTGGATGATCACCACGCCATCTGCTGCCGACGGCCCGCAGCAGTAGCAGAGGTCGACAACCCTGTCGGCACGAGCGGCTCGACGAACCTCAGAGGTATTCAAACGGGGCCCCGAAGGTATGAAAGTTGTATTTTACTCTTAATCTTGGTACCAAGGCGGAGTATAAAAACGGTGTCTGAGTATGTAAATAGTAACTTTGATTTAAAATAAACCTTGTCATAATTGTATTTCTATGTATGAATAACTTCCCCAACGTTGCACCGACTTATCCTAGGACCCATTCACGTAAAAGACACCCTCTCTTAGTGTTATATTGCAGTGAAGATACCCGGCACCACCAGGTACGTCACAATATATATTGTGACATACCTGGTGATGCCGGGTATTTCACTGCAATATATAACACTAAAGGAGGGTATCTTTTCCGTGAATGGGTCCCTGGATAAGTTGGTATAATATTGGGGAAGTTAATCAAAAGTGGAAATACAATCATGAACAAGATTTATTTGCAAATCAAATTTGTTAATTACATGATCTGATAACATCTGTACACTCTGCCTTGGTACCAAGATTAGAGGTAATATGCATTTATCATACCTTCGGGGCCCCGACTAGATACCTTCGATGCTCGTAGAACAACTCGTATCGACAGGGTTGCCGACCTCGGCAGCAACGGCGGGCCGTCGGCGGCTGGTGGCGTGGCGGTCGTCCCGGGCTGGTAGCCTTGCAACTCCTCCCCAACTCGGATCTTGATACCACGGCGTTGCACCTCTCTCGAATCGCCTTCCGTCGATGGATTCAATTGCTCAACCCGCGCCGATCACGCGTGCTGGTCCCAGTTCCGTACCACACAATTTCGGTAAAGTTTCCACTACACTAATTACTGCAAGCGCGATCGATTGTTCTATCAACGCGAATCTTTTATTCTACTGATACTTTCAATATCTCATTCACATGTCTACTATATTCCAGTCGCTAATAGTTCATTAACTACACCGCATGTTCTCTTTGTCCATGCAATACCGGCGAGATTTTCGCCACACGCCCGAACTCTACGCCGCTCCGCTAACGTCTGTTCTCCTCGCGATTTTCCTAACGACTGCCCGCACGTGCTCGCTGCCCCGCTTGTCGCCGACGTTCTCACGCTGGCCTCCCGGCGGTGGCACCGGTGGCGGTAGCAACCGTCGCTAGCTCCCCTCGCTGCTCGCAGCGCCCGGCGCACGCACCGCGCAGTCCAAAATATATATTGATTACTTACACTAATGTTTTTAATTAGTGTAAGGGAACACATTCTGTGTTTCATCACCCCCCTCCTTTCTTTTTTTGGATTTTTCCCGTCTCGGAAAAATTCACCTTAGCATCATCGTCTCTGCCGATGGTTGCACTATGTTATATATTACAAGAATCCTATATACACTTATACCCTAAAATCGAATTAACACTTGATTGTTTAGATTAACACTAAGATTACACTTATTTACACTTCACTATTTTCCATACCTATGGGACAGGGTCTTAGGTTATGGAAATTGTAGTGTCCGACCACTTCTTGTTTGTCATTTATTAACTTAGCCACATTTTTATCCGTAATTTTATCTATCACATATGGTCCCTCATATAATGGGAAAAATTTTGCATACAGCTTCAAATTTGGGTTTGATACCTTGGGAACTCGTAGTAACACTAGTTGCCCTTCACTAAACTTGTAACTCTTCTTCTTTACTTTCGATTTCCTTTCCTTCCCTGACTTCACTAATGCTTGGTATATCTGTTCTGATGTTTTAGCTGGTTCTTCCACCGATAACGGAGCATCCCTGTATGGTTGTGTTACTGCATTTAGTCTTCGTGCATCTAGACATAATCGTATTCCTCCATCTTCCTTTTTGACGATCACGATTGGGTTGGTGTAGGATGTCTGTACCTTTCTTATGATTCCATCATTTATCATTGATTGTAATAATTCAGAAACATCTTGCTTCAGCGCTGCTGGTATCGGATAGTTACGCTGTCGAAATGGTGTTGTATCTGTAAGTTGGATTCGAAATGTGAATCCCTTTATTGGTGCGCGATTCTTCTGGAATACTTCTTTATTCTCCATCAACAGCTGCAACAGTTGCTCCTTGTGACGCGTATTTAATATCTCTATCTTCTCCGTCTGCTGCCTCAGCTGTTCTTCTAATGATTCTTCGGCCACTACACCCGTACATGCTTCGTATCCTTCGTCCATCCCCAAGTCGAATCCTATCGCCTGGCTCCCCAACTCCACCACTTGCCGTTCTAGATCAATAATTGCTCTGTGATCGACCAGAAAATCCGTCCCTATGATTACCGGGTGTAATATCTTTTTGACTACCAGGGCCACTATCTCATATACTTGGTCGCCAATCATGGCTCGAAACATTATTTGTTTTGTGATGGGGCTTGACTTCTTCTGAGTGGCTCCAATCACATACGCCCTATTCATAGGCAAACACATTATTTATTTTCCTCTTGCTTTTAATTCCTCGTACATTTCCTCCGACACTACTGTAGTCGTGCACCCTGTGTCTACTAACGCTTCTTTAACTACTCCCTCACATTCCATCGTAATCGTGGGACATTTCCTGATTCTGATCGCTCACAGACAAAACTATGCGGCGAGACTTGAGGGTCCTCTCCCACGTAGGATGAGAATGGTAGTAGTACAATCTGAGGGTTTTTGGATTCCTTATTAATGCATTTTTTGTATTTTCTAGAACAAGATATTTATGAATGGACAATTAATGTAAAAAATCTTGAATAAAATTAAAAAATATAGAATTTGGAGAATTAAAAACAAATATTCATAGAAAGATTTTGGTTTAAAATCAAAATAATAATTTATTTGCTTTATAGAGAGAATACTGTAATTCAGTTAATTTGACCAAAAAAATACGGATAAGTGAAAAAAAAAATGCGGAGAAGCACTGGATTTGATCCTGCTGCCTAGAGTTTTGGAAGAAACAGTTATACCGCTGAGCATAATGAATACTTATCTCTTTCGATTACTTGCATAAATATTATTGTGCCAAATTTCGGACAACGTTTGAAATGTCTCCAACATATTTAGACAATTACAAATATTGTTTATGCATGGCATGTCTTCTATCACACGGAACTAAAACGTTATTTTCACTCCCGAGTTACAAAAAAAGTTATTTGTATCTGTAAACAAACTTCAGATTTGATCCGATGCAGTTTCTACCACAATAGCCACTCACGCTCCATGCGGCACTACTTCTACCAGCACAACTAGCGAAAAGAAAGCTCTAGAAAACGTGAGCATAGTGAAGCTACATTTATGTCCAAGACAAAAGACAGGGAAATCTCAACATTTTTATTGGATTAGGAAGAAAATGGAAGAAAAACCTGATCGAGATGATTATTCCTGCTCCAGAAGCTGAAGTACATTAATATTTAATTTTTACAATAATACAATTCAAATGGTAACTACAACATTATACAGTGTATCATTGTGAAATTAAATATTAATGCCACGTCCTTGTTTTCTTCGCCACCCCACCTCCGGTCCTGCTGCTGACGACGAGACCCGCGAATAAGTTAGCAAGTCCACGCCCAGGTCCCGGGTCCTCTCCCGCTCTCGCCCCGCGTCTGCCTCTGTCCTCCTCCCCCTCCCCCGGAAGGGCGGAAACTCTCGCTGCGATTGTGACCTGTGCCCCCCAGCCGGAGATACCCGGCGGGGAATCTAATCCGACCCGCCCAACCCCACGCCCTCTGCATCTCAGGGCGCTTAGATTTCGCAGGCGCCAAAACGGCGGGCACAACTTGGGGCGGAGGCGGCGGGACGATACCGCTACATCGGCGCGTCGCCGCCGGCCAACGCCGGGCAGCGAAATTTCCGGGGTCAGTGGCGACCCCCCCCCCCTCCGCTACTCCCATGGCGCGGCCCCCGGGAGGCTCTTAATGTACCTAGCGGAACTGTTCGTAATGTTGAGCTGGTCGGAGGCTGCAGCGGGACCGCCGCTCAAGAGAGTTAGCGCCGCGGGCGTCGCCCTTGCCGACTAACCCGCTCTCTCCGCCGCGAGGGGGGACGCCAATACCCCAATTGTGTAAAACGCTCGCTGTGGAGGCGAAAGGCCGTCCACCGTTGAACCGGATAATCGTATTTTCATCGATGTGATTTTTCTCGAATATTATTTTTTCTTGACCACTAGGTTAGGTTTCGAAGGTGTGCAAGTTTTGTTTCTGCCCCTTACTGGGCCTTCACCAACGCTGAAAATACTATTAGAATTTTATTTGTAGGTTTTCTTCTAGACAAACAAGCACGCCATATTTCCAGCATTGCCAATGTATTCAAATCACATCACCCATCAACGCTTCATATACACCAATTACATAAACACATCAATAAGACGTTCCCTTTGCATTACTCTTCTCTGGAAGCAGCTTTTGTTCTTATAGTAATTTGGCAACTGCATTTCTTTACTGCCAGTCAAGACGTGGATGGCACGTAGCGACAGAGGAGGTGAGCGGCAAGCTGTAGCAACTGTCCATTTTCAATTTTTTTCCCCTTTCATTCAAGACTCATGACTAGACCGCGGATTTTTAGGTTTTAAGTTATGCGTTTTAGGTGCCAAAAATATTTTTTGCAGCGGCTAAGTTAGGTTTTTAAATCGTATAGGCACGAATAAAACAGGAAATATATAAAAACACTTTTACAAATTAAGTATATAATTTCCCATAGATAAAAATCAATTATATAGATTCAGTATTGTATTTTTTTCGATAAACTATTTACGAATACTTTTTTCTTTTTACGTTTAATTGTTTTTCTTCTAGTTAGAATTATTTGCAGCATAGCCTGCCTCAAAATAAATTGCTAATATATTCTCCAAGTTTTCAGGAGAAAATAAATGCCCCTTATCGGTCAAAATCAGTTCTCTTGTTCTAGAAAACTGATGATGATGTCTAAGCCATCGGAAGCTGCTATTGTAATAAACAATTTGTTGGCAATGACAACTCATAATTATTTCATTGTAAATGACAACGAAAACTCACCACAATACCTATACCAAAATAGTTTATACGACCAGAACGTCCGTTCCACGTCAACAGAAGTTGGGGTACACATTTCAACCTCGGCGCGTGTTCCACCGGAATCACCGCAGCAAGCGAGTTGGAATTTCCCCCAGAATATGGACCACAGAGCGTAGATCCTTCAGACCAGCAATCTTTTGAGGAACTTGCTCCATTTTTGAAAACAATTTTCCCCTAATTCTACCCGACACTTGTTTACATGTTTTCGATTCACCTCCTACATCAAACTCGTGCTTCCGAGATGGGTTTACCAGAAATATGAAATGAGACGTAATGTTACATTGCAGCGACCATGTGCGTTTCTGAATCTGTATAGGTAAGAAGCACTTTACTTTCGTCAAAATGATTGATACATAGTACTTTCAGTCCTTTGTTAACAAAATGAGCGATTGCTTATTGATTGCTCGGATTCATTAGTTTTGGGGAGCCGTTTGGAGCACATCTAGTACGCCCTGGATGGTATATCCGGGCCTACGAACTTTCTGACAGTTAAATTTGCAATGTATCTTCCAAATATATCTGTAATGTCATGAACATATATCCAAATATGAGAGTCTCCAATATCGCGTCGAATTTTGTTTATTTTGTCCCTATAGGTACTATTCAAATAGGTTTTTCGTAGAGCTGATTTGGAATGGGTGGCTATTGGCAGCATTTCGTCAAAACCCATTCAATTTTCGAATTTCTTGTTTCATGAATGGGGTATTTGGTGCTACCACAGATTGACACAATCCTCCATGAAACTAGATATTTTTCGTAAATTCCCCAGATTTTTGTGTTTGCTTTAATTCGGATTTGCGTGCAATATTTGATCTATGTAGTGCTCCTATGTGTCGAGTTAAATGGGATTTCTTGCCCTTAGATTGGGTCACCTCATCTATTATACTCCCCCTTCGAATGACATGTCATTGCTGGATCTTTCAGGTGGCGTAGGAGCCAGCGTGTGTTACGAGGCTTTTTACGTCTGGAGGGAGCCATTTCCTTTGTAACTGACCTCCCACACACAACAGTGTGGAGCTGGCCTCGTCTGGATTTGATCGGTCCTCTGGAGCACGCTATGCATTATTGGTAACTTCACAAAAGTACAGGCCCTTGGGTCACTTCGGTGTGAGAAGGGGGCAGTAGCAAGGGCCAGGGAAACCGCGCCTGGACATTAGCCTCCTCAGCAGTGGTTCCTTCAATGACTTAAGTGTCGAAGAGGTACAATGCTACTCATACTATGCTCATATGAACAACTTTTTGTAGGAGCGGCGCACCGTATCTCGATGGAGCGCGGAGGGCTGAGGGCTGAGGGCTGAGGCCCGAGGGCGAAGAGGTGCCGCTCGAAGGCCGCAATCCGCGAACCCTTTGGCTCTGCCCTTGGCGCCGACGAATTCAGTCCGTCGCTGGATCACGTGAGCGCTGTTTGCCACCACCCCGCGCCCACCAGCCCTCTACACCCGCTTGCACAGCGCAGGGTACAAAAAGTAACAGCGTTGTTCAGATTAATTAATGAAAACACGAGTCAACAAGTGCCTCCCGCGGGCAGCCTCCTCGCCAGTCATCCTCCCCACCCACCCCCGCCCCGCTCCGACCCGCCCCGCTCCGCCCACGCCCCATCCCCGCCCACGCCCACGGCCGTTCCGCTGTCCCTCCCAAACAGCCTATTCCTTTCCCGCACCTCTCCCCGTATTACCACCCTCTCAAAATCTGAAAGGGCGGAGACGTTCTCCCAAGGGCCGGCCTTGCTAGTTTACATTTAAGCAGGCAATACCGTCGGTGTCAATGGATAAAGTTTGCTTCTGCGTACACCACGATGGAATAAAACCGTTTAAATATTGGTAAAAAAAGAACTTCCAATAACAATTTGGCACAAATTTCAAATTTTTGAACTGATAAATTTGGTTTCAATTATTTTTCACTTCCACTATTCAGTTATCTATCCCATTCACTTCAATTATTTTTCATCTCTACGTTCTCTAAAAATCTGAAAAAAATTATAAGTTATAGAACGTTGTGAGACACATTCTTGGGGAAAAACTGGGAGAGTACCCCAACGTTATCATGTCGAAAATCAATTTCAAAAAGTATTATTTTTTCTATTTGAATTTGGCGTCAACAATGGTTGACAAACATATTCATTCAAGGCTATTTGTCTCTTTTTTTAGCCTGATACATGCAATATAAGCAGAGAAGAAAGTAAAACTTGAAAAATTTATTTTTCCCATTGTATCCCTGTAAAATAAATTTCTAAAAAAATAAATTTCTCATTGTATCTCTGTAACAGATTGCCCCAGGAGGCTGAGTTTCGGGAAATCTGCATTTTTTATTCTCTTTCATATGAGTATCACGATTATCGATTTGGTTTGGGGGGACATTTTACCCTCTTAGTCGGCTACCCCCTTCATTTTTTCGGGTATCGCATGCAATATATTTAATGCTATTGCAGGAGGTGTACAAATTTTCTTTTAAATCAAATCCATAAAATTCTATATGTTCTTCGAGAGATTCATTTTAAACAAATTATTTACGTTGGGAAGAAATTTGTACCTTTATCGTGCATGTGCTGCTTGCTTCTCAAAAATATACCTCACCTATATGCGTAAAAAAAAAGGTTGAAATATATATATTGCACAATAGCGCACATCAGCTCCTAACTATCACTGTATCCCTATCCTTCTAAATGGAGAAACTGTTTGGGTACATATTTGAAAAGTGCCAGAATATGACTTCAGGATGTGAATTAAGTTGCATTCCTTTGCCATAAAAGTATTCAGTATTTCTGAAATTCAAATATGCACTTTTCTCCATTTTTCTGCACACGTCACTTGCACCAGACTGAATTGTTCTAAGTGTGTTGCACTTTCTCTTTGTGTCCTTTGTCGCAGGTCAAAAGGCAATTACAATCGGTGCTTCGAAAAGAGAGTGGTCCCTGTCTTCGTACGTTAATGTGGTAAGTTTATATTGAATTCCTAGAGTAACTCTCTTCTAAAGCCCTTTCTGCATGAAGCCCGTGACGCTGATTTTGTTTCGATCGAAGAATCTCCGGATTTTCGTTCAAAAGAAACGCATATATAGTATAGTCGCAGCTTCTGCTGTGCACATGGTTTGTGTTGAAAATTTCCGGACGCGTTTTCTCAGACTTCCGCCCTGATATAGAAGAATAGTCGGAATTCGGTTTATATTACAATTAGTAAGATGATGAGATATCAGATTCAATGAAACGGAAAATGCAACACGACCGCCGGCAAAAGCAGCAGAGCAAAGGAAGTAGGAAATCGCCGGCGGAGTAGCCGTTATGGGGGGGGGGGGGAGGGGCCGAGGCGGGCGTATGTGCGCGCGGGGGCGGCCGGCGCTTGGGCGCGGGCCAGCGGGTCGGGTCGCCAAGGGCAGAGAGCGCGCGGGGGCGGGCGGTGGCGCGCGCCGCTCATTTCCCGTGATTTACGCGCCACCGCTGTTATCTCCCGAACGAGCCGGCCGGGCGGCCCCGGAGTTCATCGACTTGCACAAACACAGGTACGAACCTCGGACAGGGCACACGCGGCGCCCGAGATGGACGGTTACGGGGTGCCATCCGCCACACCACGCGCGACCTGACTCCACACCAGCCCCGCCACGCCACGCCACGCCCAGGCCAGCCAGGCAACGCTCCCGCCCCGTCCTCCTCTCCCCGCCCCGTCCAGGCCATCCACGCCCAGCCCCGTCCCCTCTACCCCGCCCCGCCAAACCCGGGACACGCTCCCGCCACGCCACGCCACGCCACGCCACCCCATGCCATGCCACGCTCTGGCCCCGCCCTCCCCGTTCAAACATTATGTTTCTTGCTCTAATGGTTTGCCCAAAAAGAGTTTAATGCTTTGCTAGCTTAATGTTAAGTTGACAATGCTATTTGCAAAGTCGCTTTTTGACTTGTCATCAGCGTCATAGTGGTCATCAGCGACCTCATTATAAATTTACATTACATGTTTACATTACACATTTATATTTTAATTTACCTTGGGGAAATATTGTCTGTATACATATCATAAATATATTCAATTAATCTTCAACCAGTCATCAATACATTTACATTTTCTATTATATATTTACCATTTTCTTTATTTACAGAATATTGTGCTACTCTTGAGATTTTCAAATATACAATTAATGTTTTGCTTACAGTTCTTTCGAAAATTGAAAAAAAAAGAAAGAAAACACTTTTGGTAGTCCTGGACTGGCGCATTACCGGCGCATGGGAGAAAGCCTTTTGCAAACAAAACTATTGTAATTTACTGCAATAGAACCTTCTTGGTAGGCAGACGCCGGGCGAGCGGCAGATTAGAACGTGCGACAACTCCGTTAAGGCCCATTCACAATGCAAACTTAAACATAAGCATGGCGTTAACATAAAAGTTAGAACTACGTCCATAAGCGGACTAATTCACATTGCGTTCGCATAAGTATAACACTTAAGACGCTAACTTAAAGCTTGCAAGCTTCAAGTTTCTGTGCTTATGCTTAAGTAGGAAGTGGTTATGTGGTTTGAAGGGTGGCTTTCGAGCCGAGTGGAAACCTCGTGCGGATGCACAGAACACACGGCCAGGACGGAGCGAAGACGAGCGACGCTCGTAGGGTGCTAGGACGCCGCGTTGGACCATTTCTTCCATATGTGACTGCGGTCACGGAGCACTACGCTGTGTGCGTAAGCTTGCTGAGGAGCGGCGAGCGCCACGAGTCGGGCACATCTTGAAACATTTAAAGATCGCTTCTGCAATCATGGGGTAGGGTCCGTCAGAACTGTAAATAACCTATTGAACTATTTATTTATAAATACTTAGTACTGATAAACTAGTCAATATATAACACGATTGTGTGAAATCCTTCGTGTTACGAAATTCGAACTTTCGCCAATGCTCTGTTCGGGTGATGGGGTAGCTCGTGACAAAGAAAAGCAGATTTTTTTTATTTTCGAAAAATCTGTAAGACTACGCGATACCAAGTCCGCATCTCCGCCCCACCCAGCCACTCCCCGCCACACATCGTTAAACCTCGTAGCTATTAAACTTTTGATCCTGAGTAGTTTATTGTCGTGAGGCTATTTACAGTACAGTTCCAGAATCATACTCACTTGCGTCCGTATGGAGTTCAGTTCAGTAAACGTAGTCTTGATGAATGCCTTCTTCGTTTCTTTATCTTCCGACTTAAACTCGAATGTGAATCTAAAAATTATACAAGTCTGTCTATTTCTTCGATCCTGTGGCCCAGTTTCAAAAATCAAATTGTACTATGCTGTAATTGAGTTTACTGGGACAGATGTTATATTTTTGTTATGTGTTTAATTCCTTCCAGTGCCGCCATCATTTGTAATATTTTGAAACTTCCAATCCAAGAGTTGATAGGAATGATTACAGTCAGTAACGTATGAAAACGTGCGAAAAATTTATGATTACCCAAAATTTACTGCGCACTCTTATTACATGCGTCTATCCACGTATCTTCTCAATCCTTCGTGTTTTTGTCGTATTTTAATAAATCTCTTTCAAAATGTTATTACCACTAACATGGAGGTATCTTTGTAGAGCATGATAACATTTGGGCAATGGAACAAAAAACACCTTAAAAAGAATTTCCATGAGATTTAGAAGAAATTTTTGTAGGGTAGTAAATGTTAACGCCCGAGCATTTTCTATTGAAAATATTTAGTAATACTTTACTGGTTTTAAATTCATTATGTTGCTAACATACTAACCAGACAGTCAATGGATGATTTTGTTTTCCTATGTGAATTTGTTGTAGTCGTTTTAAGAACATTCTTGAATTAATATTTTCTACCAAGAGAACGAATCGAATTTATACTTGAACTTTTATCTAACCTAATGACATTGCTTTTACCATTTACAAATTTGAAATATCGAAACCGCGTCTAAAACTCCATTTCCGAGTTATTATAACATGAGACCAATAAATGTACAGTTATAGTAATTGAGTGAAACGCTAAAATACACCAGATGTCACATAATTCCTGTGCCCACCAGAGATTTAAGACAAACATTTTTGTTACGTTCATAAAATTAATGAAATTAGTAGTCAATGATGATGTTGAATGATAAAAAGAGCAATATGTTCCTTGCGTGATAGTGTCAGTGTGTGTGTGTTTTAAATTAATGAAGGTAATTGAATTAATTAATCATTTATTTAATATGTATTCAAGTTTTATTATATCGAAAGGAACGAGCGTTTTTGCAATATTTGATAGTCGTTTTCGTCTAATAAAAGGTATTTGCAAATTCAAATGAAATACGGAAGTTGGTTTCCTCTTATCGTACCCTACACGAAGGAATCCGGTTAATACCGCAAACGCGGAGATATATTATTTGAATGAATATATTTCACACCCTTAATTCCCCACAATAACTATATTTTCAATTATCATCATTGCTCACACGCACGTACCAATTATTCCAATGCTTTCAATATTTTTACATGTAATTATTTATTAACAATTCCTAATACAATTTCGCTGTATTTGTAATTGCATTTTCTCGACTCCACACTCGACTTACAACTGTACTTAACTTAAAACTCTACGTAACTTACAGCTGTACTGTTAAATTACAGCGTACTCCAGGATAAGTTCGTGTTTCGGAGTATAGTTTTGATATTGTTTATGTTTCCTTGTGCAGTCTAGAGCGCCATCTATAGATCATATAATATATGAATGAAAATGACTTTGAAAAATATATTGTGTACATTTGAAAGTACTACTCATGAGCCAATGTCGACAACTGAACTGTTTTCTCATACTTTCCGTGTTTATGGTGCTGTGTAATTATTCGCTAAAAGTTCCTCATTCCGTCGCTTGGAGCAGACTCTACATCGAAGCTTGTCCTGGAAGTTCGGAGATCAATACCTAGAATGCGCCGGTAGCAACTACTCGGGAGTAAATTATTGCCAACAGTTTCTAGCAAAGACTACTCTTCAAATTTCATGCCCAATAATAAATGGTACATGCTCAGATATTCAAATGCTGTAATTTTGTGTCGAAAGGGCGAGAATATGAGCAGTATATACTAATATGTAAAAAGTGTGTGACATGCTGTGGAGAGAAGCGAATTGTATTCACGTTTTCATAGTTCTGTGATCCCTACCTTAAGCCAAATACTAGTTGTATTTTCAATATAGAAAGAAATTAGTGTTTTCTGCAAGGATTGTTAACAAGAATACTTACTTCTATGTAATAAAATCTACTTTTAAGGTTAAATCAGCTATAGATTTGGACTCCTATCTCTCATCATGACCTTCGTGAAGAAATAATACTTCCTGCCGCGACATGGAAAACCATAATATGAATAACTACATTTTCCACTGAATTCTAGAAAACGTGCACAAATAATGAAGAGACATTTATGTCCAGAAGCAAAACAAGGGGGCATCTCAACATTTGCATGAGGTAAACTGGACGAAAAACCTAATCGAGATGGATGTCATTGACACAAAAGCTGAGGTACAATATGTTTCTTTAGCATTATCTAGTACAAATGCTGAATAAAACATTAAAAATCATTGTTAAAATCAATATTACTTTCCTTTTGAATGCTCGGAATAAATTCTAATTGTCTTTAGATTATTATATTTTACTTGGAACTTAAACTTTTGTATCGAATTTAATCGTTTAATCTGGGATTAATACGAGTCAGTTGCCAGATTGCAACACCAGGGTTACCAAATCCCGAAACATAAAAGGCAACGTTCGTATGATTACAACGGCGTTTGCTGAAAATATATACCCACCATTAAGTAACTCATTTTTGGCAAAACATTGATTCGTTAGTCTGACGATAAGGTAATGGTAAAATTCATAGAATAAGGACAGGCTTACAAGAATCACGTCGGTGGAATTTGCTTATTATTCGTTCAAAATGTTTTTGTAATCTACGAGTCTAGGACCTATAAGATGTATTTTCTCAGAATATTATGCCATATCTCAGAAGGGAATGAACATCGCGAAAAATACACAACGAACAATATGAAAGCTATCTGAATTTGAAAGAGTTCTGAAAACATAGCATAATGAGCTTAATACATTGTTGAAGAGGGAAAAGACCTAAAACATTTATTACCTTAACATCAGTCAATGGCACACTGTTCATCGTTCAGTTTCAATGGAGTATAGAGCAGTTTATTTGAAATTGAAAACTGCATTGAAACCGTTTTCTTTTCATTTAGTATTAATTTGTTATTACGGAAACAATTTGAAATATCTGATATTGTACTATTTACGGTTTCTTTATTGCAAAGAATATTCGGATCATCCGCAAAAAGAACTGTTCTTCCGTTTCTAATCGTTGACATATTGTAGGAACAGAATATGGCCTACAATCGATCCCTGCGGGACTCCAACACGCAAATGGTAAAGAACTGGAAAGATGTGTACATCATGTTCCATTTTTCCAGTAAGTTATTTCTACTCTTTGAGATCGTTGTTTAAGGTATGAGTATGACCAATCTAGATCAATTCTAGGAATTCCATACGAAGGTCATTTTGAAAGTAAAATGTTATGATCAATGACGTCAAAAGCTTTTGAAAGATCTAAAAATATTCCAATAGGTGCTTCGTTTTGACCCATGGATGAGGTGACATCTTTAGGAAAAGAAAATATGGCTGATTCCTTAGATTTTGATTTTCAAAACCCATGTTAGCAATCTGAAAACGTGTCGTGTTTACTAAGAAAAGTTTCCATTCTTAAGTAAAAAAGTCTCACTAATATTTAAAAAAAAATTCAAAAGAGAAATTGGTCGATAATTTTGAATCTAATTTTTGTTGCCTTTTTAGAAGAGTGTCTTAACCTTAGCCGTTTTAAAATATCTGGAGAAGTTCCAGTGCATAAAATGCATTAAATACATGAGTAATCGGGTGTATAATGGCCGGAAATTCATCTAAAGCTGCGAATGTTATTTTTATAGTTTTCCAATTATTTTGAGAATTTCATAGGAAGACGTTTTAGAAACGAACATTGTCTAATGTTCCATTGAAAACTAATGAATACATAAATAACGCTAACAAGTATATAACATAATGTATCCAAAAAGCAGTTTGGAACTCTACACCTAAAATGAAAGGTTGCTCCACAACAAATACATACCCATTGTACTTAAAATAAAAGATAGGTCTGAAAAGAAGACTTCGAAGACTATGGCAAATAACAGAAAACAAAAAATGCGGAATAATGGAACACAAAAATTTAAAAAGGTTATTCAAGTAATACAATTCTATCTAGTTACAAAAATATTTAAATAATACCTCTCCACAAGCAACAAATGACTGACTACTCGCACTGGAAGGTTACAAAAAGACTAAGATGACCAAAATAGCGTGTGCCATTTGTGAGCCGATTACGCCGGGACATGTGAAAAAACTCATCTTGACAGAGGTGAATGCTTTGCTCAGCATTTAACTAACGTGTTTCAAACTTTTCCAACAATTGATTACAGTGTGCAAAAACCGTATTGAAGATATTTTAAAATATTTAGAAGCCCCTTTAGATGTCAGCTCCGATAACTCCATGTACTTTGAGGGATATAAAGAATATCTTTATAACTTTTCATCCCAACAAAGGTCCTGGTTATGATTTAATTTCTGTCAGAATGAAACAAAATTTACCTTGAAAAGCAATATGCCCTTATACGTTTATCGCAAAATTGCACGTAGGTTATTCCCCACAATCCGGGAAATACGCTCAGATCTTTGTAATCTTCAAACCAGGAAAACCTCCTCAAGAACCCACATCCCATATACCAATTAGTTTGCTGCCTCTCCGCTCTAACGCTTTTAAAAACTGCTCCTGCTGAAACGGCAACCAAAATTGGATAGCTGATCACAAGTTTGGCTTCCGAGAAAGCATTATCCAGCTGAACACGTGCTCAGGATGGTGAACATCATTAATATAAGACTGGAAGACATATATTGCTCGTCGGCGTTTCTAGACGTAACACAGGCTTTCAGCAAAGTATGGCATGTAGGATTATTGTGCAACTGGAAGAAACACCTTTAATACCCTTACTCTGGCGTATTAAAATGTTACCTAAGTATCAGATTCTTCTAAATTAAGCGTAATAACGAACTATCTTCCTTTTATTCTATCATGTGTGGCGTCCCCCAAGGAAATGTACTCGGTCAAGTGCTATATGTATTTTAGACTTTTGACTCGCCTTCAACAGTTACATTTGCTGACAATACTTCAGTATTTGCTACAGACCAACATAGGCTCCTAGATTGTTTCAAGAACATCTCAACAAACTATAAACATAGCTAAATACTTGGTGAGTAAGAGCAAATGAATGCAAATCAAGTCATATTACTTTCACCATAAAGAGAAGAATTCGACCCCTAGTGCAATTCAACAGAACTAACGTACCGCAAGCAGATTTAGTGAAATATTTAGGTGTTTGTTTTAGCACGAGATTTATATAAAACATACTATGTGTAAACGAAAAGAACTGAAGTAAAAAAAGTATCGGTAGTTAAGTAGAAATTCAGTGTTGACTTTAGATAATAAATTACTCATTTATAAATCATTCCTAAAGCCTGTTTTTACATACAGCATACAGTTCTGGGCAACAAGTAGCAACAATAAAGAAAACAAATCATTCAATAATTTTAAGTTCACGTTTAATAATAAGTTCATAATTTTAAGTTCAAGTTTTAAGAAACTGCTAATGCCCTCTGGCATGATCGAAAGGTAATTTTAAAATGGCAACAGTTAATTAAAAAATAAAAAAATTATAGTTGTAAATATGTTCAAAATTTAGAAAGTCATACCACTATTTTAGGCATAAATCTCTTAGATAATAGTTTACAAATAAGATGTTTTAAAAATTGGACACTTTGGATTTTCCTTACTCATTTTGAAGTGTTGTTATACGTGTAACAGTTGTATTAATGGAGAGATACTATGAATATCTTCTTCAATCAATCAATATTAATTTATGTCAACAAATTTACTCATTATTCACATGTATGAACAGATTGTAAATAAACTAAAAAAATACAAAACTTTATCCACGCACTTGACAACATCTCACTGAACTGCACAAAACTAAAAATTGCTCAAGTTTTAGTTTACTCTTCGTGACATTCTATGGTTACTAAACTAATTGTAACTTGCTTCTTAAACTATGGACGTTGTGATAAAGATTTTTGAAAATTTCTGCAGGCTAATACTTCCAATCCCTTATGAATTCTTTACCAATCCTCTATCGGTGAAATTTCTCCACATCTATTCCTTACTTTTTTCTCCCAATTTTGTAAAAATTGCCCTATCTACCTTAATACTATTACAGTCGGTATTCTCCAATGAGTGCGTCAAACAATACGAGTGTCCCCTGCTGACTTAATTGCTCCTCATTCATGCTCTTCTTAGTAGAATATGTTCTTACATGCATTTGTAGAATGTAGAATATGTTCTCACTTCTACTTTGGAAAACAATCACAGTTTCATTATAAGTAATAGTATAATTGAGTAATGGATTTTGAAAGCATACGAACAAATTCCACACTTATTAGTGGCTACACAACTACGAAACACACGTCTTGCAACTGGTACATTTTCGATCACTTGCGGAAGTTACAATTTATGCAATTTGTTATTTTTCCCCACATACGTCAGATACAATTTTAACAATTACATACATGCTCATGATCTGTTAATCTGGTACGTCTGTGAAATACCCCTGCAAATGATTTTATTTTAATAAATAGATTCCCATATTGCTGTAGAATTCCCCAACAAACCTCGACAATGGAATTCATCGTAGGTTGTTTTTAAAATTTTGGAACTGGTACTGGATATGCATTTCCAAATATCGTATTCGTTTAAAAATCTCGAAATCTTATTCGGTTGAAAATCATGGATTGTTCACAAACAAAAATTTATTGTAAAATCGAGTAAAATTTCATAAAAATGAAATTGGTGGTGTTAATGACTCTCAAACTCAAGAAAACGTGCGCCGATTATTACATACCTTAAGTTACTTCCAGGTTTGTAACAAACATGTAAAATCAAGTTGCTAATTATACAATGTGATCTACACGTTATTACGATTTTTAACACTACCGATAACGATAACACTACCTGAATCTTGAGATGTAAAATAGGAATTTTTGGAGTTCATTAATAAACTTAAAGAACTAACTGAAGTCATCTTAAGGAGAGAGATGCATCTATTTGTCCTTCCAATTTTTGTGATTAATCGATTTTAGCTGTTTAGTGTACGTTGTTTGTAATAGTGCGTTATTACTTGTTTCAGGTTCCTGAAGTACAATTCGGGATGTGTTATACTACAAAAAAAGAACATGCAAATTACGAATTTTAAAATGTTACTGAAAATTTAGCGAACTAAAGGTTTATGAGTTCGGTTAAGATGATAATGTTAAAACCTATCAACAGTCTAGCTTTTACTATTTTCTATGACAAGTGGTGGTTCCGCTCAATGTGTAGGTTACATGGAAGGCGTATTAGCCAGTTTTGACTTTGCGCTTCAAATTTTCTTCTATATTTCAGGACAATTTTTGTTACTACCTCTTGATTAATTTGCAGTTATGTAGTATTAAATAGATGCAACTTAAAAGAACCCATTCAACATTACCACATTGCTAAATTTTGAATGTAACTTTCAATAGAATTGTAGAGAGCGTACCGTCGCAAAATCGTATTGAAACATAATTTTTAATTTATTGAATATAAAGCAGTCTTACACTCAAAATTCCAAGTTTACTTGTTACTGACTTACCCAAGTTGTATATTTATTTCCAATTTCATTACGTACATTAAGACGCATTCATGTCTACTATTCGTCTACACTTCTTACTCTCTGCATCCTCAACCCCACAGTCTGAAAGCCTTCACACATGTCAACAAATGAATGAAGCTTAGTGCGCACACGGCACGGACAGACGGAAGGGAAAGGAATTTTGAAACGTTGATTACATTGCTTCCCATTCCCATAGGCTGCGCTCACGGTCGGTACAGTCAAGGGGGGGGGGGGGCACATTGCGCCGTTTACAAAAAGTCCGAGGGAAATGTGTCTGCACTTTCCGGCGTGCCGTTCCATCCGCGCCGTTGACGTCGGCACGTTCAGTTCGGCCGTTCCTCAATTTCAGTTGAGAGGTGATGTGAAGCATTTGGAGAGAACATGGTCCAATTTAATTTTGGTGATCCACAATTATCTCGAGTTGTACAACATGATATTAAGTTTTGTTTAGTGTACTACGTAGCACCGGAAGTGTAATTTAGTTGGTTAGTTAAACTACCTGCATCAGGAAGAAACATTTGCCAAATTTAAAATTCTAGATATGTATAAGAAGTTGCACAATATTAGTGAAGTAGGGTACATTTTTGTACAGTGAATAAATTAAATCATATTTTGGAACTCTTATTTGATTTACTTGTGTTATTATTTGTCTTATTTGTGTAAATTACTTTGACTGCCGATAATTATCCTACATTTACAAGTACATTAATGCAATAATGATTCTGTACTCTAGTTCAAAATAACTGTATACACTTTGAATATTTACCTGTATATGTACATGTGTGTTACATGTTAAAATATTCAAAATAATTTCAAATTTAATACGAGACATCATATAGTATTCGGGTATATTAGTCGGGTGAAATTTTCCTTGTGTGGTTTTCGTATATTTATATAATGAACCAACTATCTGGGCTTCCTTGAACTCCTTGCCTCATTTTTTCTTCTGCTACTGAAAATTGAACACAAAGCGATTGCTTATTTTCTTAACAATAAGAAGCCGTCGCGCACAATGCAATATATGGAGCAAGACGCCTACTTGACTCCAAACCTGCGCGAAGTCTTGATTCCTTCCTGTCCAGGCCTAGAGCGCGCGGTTCGCACCAAAGCAGCCGCCCGTGCCGTCGGTTTGCACCGCACTGTCCCAGTGCGCTGTTATTTATTTTATTTAGTCAGCAAACAGTAAAACAAAACGGTTTGTGGCGTATGGGGGACGTTTCTACGCCCGTTTTCTTTGGCTCCACAATCCCTTCCCAACTTTTAACTATAAATAGTTGAAAGATGAATAAAAATTTAAAAAATAAAAAATAATAATAAACTTTTAAAAAAGAGCGAGATTAGCAACACTTGAACAACTAGGTAGTTTCGTTTCCGAGTAATAGAAAACGTATTTTCGTCAGAAAACAGACAGCGCATTTGATTTTTCTGCATTGCTAACACAATAGCACCTTACTATCTACTCCTACCACTACAAGCAAAGGAGATCTCCACAAAACCTGCGCATAGTGAAGCTACATTCGTTAGTACATAGTGAAGATAATTTCGTGAACATAGTCCTCTTTTGGTACGGTCACTCTCGCCGCCGCTGACGCACATCCAGGTTATTAATGCAACGTATTACCGCCCGGTAGTTGGTGTATTTACTTCCAGAAATTTGCATCTGATAAAATAGATTAACCGTTCGGATTCCGGACTGTGTTTGAACTCCAAATATTACAATTGCGTTGTCCATTCACATGCAATCACGGCTTGTTTGACGCGCCGGCCTAAAGAGCTGCAGCTCGATAATAAACACGTTTAATGCAATAACTGCCCTCGCTTCCCGCTGCGCTGGGCGAAATGCGTCGTTTTTCGGCGCTTGGCGCGCGCGCCCCTGGGTGCCCAGGCCCGAGCTTCTCTCCCCCGCTCCAGAACCTTGCTCTTGCTCTGGCTCGACTCTGCTTCCGACCGCTCTCCCTTCCCTCTCCAGATCTTCGCTCCAACCCCCTTCTTTCGCCTCCGTCTCCAGACACTGCTCCACACTAGAGATGCGACATCGATGGCAATGTTGTCAAAACATCGATGTATAAACACAGATTTTTTTAACATCGATGTTTTGTTATCGATGTTTTTTTCCTTTTCCGATGTTTTGTTGTCCGAATGAAAAATGCCCACGATCACAATACTGTTGAAGTTAAAATATGAGATAATATCTGAGCGTAACACTACTGTTCATGCGTTGGAACCGAAGGAACGCTGTTTGCACTTCCTTCATCGACCAATATCTCTCGCGACCTCCACGACCTTGTATTTTCTCTTTCTTCATATTCATTTCGTACATTGAGATAAGTTCAACAAATACGCTGCGAGCTTAGTTTTCCCCTTCTTCTCGTATCCTTATTCCGCGAATTGGTACAACACAAAAGTTTCCTGTTCCCCCCGCTCCAGAGCCCCGCTCCAGTGGAATTGCCAATGAATCGCAAAAGTGTGTATACAATGTTCCATCATTTCTGTAAGGTATTTTAATCTCCGAGATCGTAGTTTCAGGTGCGAAGATATCGAATTAAGAGCAATTCAGCCATTAAGAGCCACAGAATACATACGAAGGTAATTTTGAAAGTAAAATATTGCGATCAATTACGTCAAAAGCTTTTGGAAGATCTAAAATATTCCAAAAGGTGTTTCGTTTTTATCCATTGGGCGATGTCTATGAAAATAAAATATGGCTGTTTCCGTAGGTTTTCATTTTCGAAATTCTATTCCCCGATTGATTTTATTGAACTAGAGAGCCTCTGAGTTTGAAACGGATACTTGGATTTACATAAATCCTTAACATTTTCAAAATATTCTCAAAAAGTGCTTCAATTATTTTTTCTTTAAACGTTGTCCTCAAATTCATCTTCGGAAAGGACGCTTAAGACTGAAAGGAAAGTACAAGTCTCATTCTTTTCAAAAATGTTTAGAAAATTGCAAATTGTTAACTTTTCTCGTCGTTTTTCTACAACTACAAAATAGAAAATAGAGATTTTTTCCTTAATGAAATCTTTTTATTAAGATTGATTTTTAAATAAGGTCATGTTTCGAAATTGTGTGCAATTGTGCGTCAAATATAGACAATTTTTACATTTTTGACAAACATTTTCTCCAAAAATGGAGAAATGTTTTCCTTGTGGTATCAAACGGTAAAAATTAGTGTTAATCTCATGTTCGGTTAACCTCAAGTTAACTCTATTTTCGAAAATTGAAAAACTTAATGTTTCAAAAGTACGAAATTAAAGATCTACATTCTTTAGATCACTAGTTCTAAAAAAATTAGCTCTTTCAAAAGTTAATGTAGAATTTTCTAAACTAGACTGTTTTGCGTAATTTGTTTTAAATTAATGCAATTTATAAATGAAACTTTTTACTCAGTGACGCTTCAAATTTAAAATGTAATACTTTTTTTTTTCACGAATAGGACAATAAACTCTTAAAAAATAGCGCATGTCTCATTTTCGTTTAATACTGAAGTTTCAAAAATTGCACGTTTGATATTTTGGGTTGACTCAATCAGATTTTTAAACGTCAGCCGGAGTTGGGAAGCCGTGGCGGCTGCTTGGTGTAGAGGACTGGGCCCGGCGGACCTGAGTTCGAGTGTTTGTTTGAGGACGAAAATGTTGCTAATTGATAACTACTTTTTTCATGTTGTTCACTTTCGCATTATATTGTGGAGCACTTTCAGATAATGCGAGGAAGAATATCGCCACTAGTTGTAGCTTAATGTGGAGAGTTTTTCGAGACGTTCGCCACACTGACTATGCCGAGCCCCGGCTGCAGTCTGCGTCACCGTCGCCCTCCCCTCCCCTCCCCTCCCCAACCCCTGGATTCGCCTCCGCTCAAAGGCACGCCCGTGGCGCCGCCGAGCGCGAAATCGCTCCGGAGCGCAAACTGACAGCGGCGGCGGCGGGGGCGGGGGCGAGGTGGGCGGCGAGGTCGTGCATGCGACGGTGTCTGGACGGGGGGGGGGGCGTGAGCGCAAGCGGCCCCTCGTCTGCATGAGCGGCGTGTGTGTCCGGCCGGAGTAACGCGGATGACGCGCGCAGCCTCCCCGCCTCGCCGCCGCCCAAGGTGCATCAGGGGCTCCGGAAAAAACCTTAGATGAGCGGCGTGATGAGAAAACAATGGCGAAACTGCTGAAATATATTTTTAAGAGTACCTAATCAATTTTCAGGGCTAAAAATCATATGACAGGTTTTTTAAAACTATTTTTAAGGTCTGATGAATTTAAATCAATAATATGTACTACTATTCAAGAAACATTTTATTCCTTTCTCACAGGAATTAATTGCTTAATTATTCACGTAATTCGTGACGTGATGTAGTGTAATAAATGTTTCTTTGAGCCATAAGCCCCCTCCCCCTTCATTTCGCAGCTTTGTCATTCAGGCGGGGTACCTTCCCTGGGCCGGGGGTGGGCAGCCAAAGGAAGGGCAAAAGAGGCAAGAAGACTTATACGACAGTTAGGAAGAGGGTTGGTATCGGTATTCACGTGTTTACTTCTACGACACGAAGATGGATTTTACCTAAACTTTTCACATTGCTGTGAATATATCGCTACATTATTTGTGATATCTCTGAGAAACAAAAAAAAAATCAAAAGAATGAATTGACAGATATAGGTTAGATATGGGTTAACTGATTGATAAACTAGAAACTGATATAGGTTTCATATTAAAACGTTTTTAAACCTTACACATCAAGAAGAGCATATTTTGTATATTGCATGGCGGTAACAGTGGCAGTAGGAATCACATCGATAAAATAAATATTTATTTAGACTCCTTTCAAACTGGGACTTTAATAGTTTAGTAAATTTCAATAACGAAACAATTTTGGAATATTTTTTCCAATTCAGTTATTCCGAATTCATGAAATTCTTAGCAAAGTCGCTCAGCAATATTTCAAAATGACGCTGCGACGCCTGGTTCCCGTGGTCGCTTGGATGAACTCGCTCGCATGAAATCGCTTGGGTGACATCCAGTCACACTCTTGCAACCCGGATTTCCCGGACGGGGCAACGCCGTAGGGAAGGTGGGGTAATACCGTACATTGTAAAAGAAGAATACTATCACGATAAATAAAACTTATTTTTAAAACAAATAATTATTAATGTATAAATACACAAGCCGGCAAATTCGATAGTCATAAAACTTTTTAAAACATGCAAAATACATATTTTTTGGGATTTCATATCTGAGCTCGGTTTTATTCCAATACTCACTATTCTTTCACAACACACTAAGAAGTTTTTTTTGCTAACCGACATTACATTATCATGTTTATTAAGGGTATATGAAAAATAAAACAAGTTTTCCAGCAAATAATACAATCTTTATTATACAAACTATTATTAGTTTGGTATTGGAATGAAATAATCTCCACATCTCTCCATCTCCAAAAAAACTTTTGTGGAGATTATTTCATTCCAATACCATGGATTACCACAAGATATCTGCTACCACCACGGAATTTATTATTAGTTTTATTTCTAAGAACATTATTTAAGTGTCTTGTAATATCTTTTTTTCTTTTCTGTGTGAAGCTGTGAGTATTACTCTTCCTCTAAATCTGTATGCCCTATGAGCATCCAGGAATATTCGCCCATCATGCCTACGTTCTATCGACCCTGATATCCCTTTCCATCATCTTAATATCTTGGTGGAAATGGTCTCCTTGCTCCTGTCATCGCTCCACGATCTTCAGAAATGAAATCCAAATGTGCCTACAGGAAGTAAATCGTAAAGCTCGTCCATCATCCCAAATCTTTAATGTTCTTCAATATATTTTTAACAATCATTGCATAACCTGGATCTTTCTTTTGTCCTACGAAGTTCGTAACCACTCTTTCAAAGGAAATCCAAACTTTTTTCAGCATCTGTGCTCGAAGTGGGAAATTCATCTAAAGGCGGCTCCACACAATCGGCCATGTTGCGATCGCTCGCTCGCCCAATTCCGAGCAGCTGATGTGCTCGGCAAATGTTCGCTTCCTTTGATGTGTGTAAAAGACAGACCCGCGGTGGGTAGAGCGAGCACGAATGTTCGTCGCTCTGCAAATTGCAAGCGACCCGTCCACACCACGCGGGATTCGGCGAGCGGTCGCTCGCTACTCGCCGAATAACGAATGCGTGGAGTCGTTTTAACATGAACCTCCTCATGTCTCATTCAACGAAAATTTCTTCCTTTATCGTGACTTCTGGAAGTTATGGGAACTTATCACAGGATGTTTAAAGCACGTCCCCTTTCTTGGTAGAGCTATAATTAACTATAGTATATCTTGGCAGAGCTATAAAGTCCATTTTATTTCCACAGGTGAAAGCAGTATTTTCTTTGTATTAATAAGACCTTTCTTTAAAATATTCTTACTTCGTGTTTCTGAAGTAGTGCTTGGGGGCCATTCTTATTGTTCCTAGTGGTTCACTGTCGCACAAAATATTCAAATCTCCACAATCCGTGATTGTCACACTGTATTTTATAAATCGTGATAAGTCGTACTGGATCAGTGCATGTCTTTCGTAAGTTTCTATAAGATGAACTGAATGCCCCGTACGTATTAAAGCATACTCTTTGCCGTTGTATAATAGCACTGTTTTCATACTTTTTTTTAAGAATCCATGAAAAGTCGCCAGCTACCCATTCCTTAATGTATTTGGACGTCCGTGGTTTACATCCTCATCTCATACCACAAACAGGTACATATTGCCATGGCGAGGGAAAACTGGAGACATTGTACCACCAGTTTAAAGATGGCGTCATTAAAACAGAATGCTAAATATAGAAAGCTACCAGTGACCTACTACACACTTGAAGCCAATTTATGAAAAATCTGTACGTGATAGAAAATGTAACTAAATTCTCCATTTTACGAAATAAAAATCCATAAAGAACAGTTGAAATTTTCAAAAAAGTTCTTTCATCGCAGGCGTGTGTTATGTTAAAATAATTATTTGGAAACGAACATCCGTATTCAGAAGTACATTAACATTTTCTTAGTTATTTCTTAGTGTCCGGGCTCTATCTTCCCTATAGGATCATACATCCTTCGCTGAACGTACCAACGCGAGACTGCTTGCGCGAGGCATTTGACCTTACGTTCGGGCGCGAAGCTTAGTGATATGCTGCACTGCATTTCAAATTCCTCAAATTACTCGGAACAGATGTTGCCTTGCGAGATACGAGAGTGAATGACCGCAGTTTTTCACAATTTCAACTTACCACAATCTTTCTTTTTTCTCCAGCCGGCTTAAGAGTGGCTTTCACAAAGTAGGTTCGCAACACTGAACGACATCTTTTCTGGTGAGACCGTGTAATTTACTTTCCTTGACAAGCAAATAGTCTTCTTCTAGCTCATCAATATAGGTATTCTTCCTAATTTAGTTAAAGCTGCGGCTCCCGAAAGTTTGTTAACACGAACAAGCCTATGAAAAGGTCTTGGAACGAGAAACGTTTCGGAAGCATTTTTGAATCTCAATTTCCGGCTTCAAATTGCGTCAATTGCCTCAACAAGGTATCTGATATTCCAGTTTTTCCCATTGGTTTTTGGTTTTGGACCTAGAAACATTCGTACCATCTAAAACAAAAACAGTACAAACAAGTTTTAGTGTATGTAAAATGAGCCCCTTAAAGTTTGGACCTCATACCTACCACAGTTCGGAGCTTATTTTACAACCATAGCCGTATTAAAATTCTGTAAACTAAAACCGACCTTTGTTACGTTCAAAATCATAGATTACGGTCACAAAAACAATGTTTAAAACGTATTGTATTTCATTCGTTAAAATTAGAAAAAGTCCAAGCAAACTCAAACTGTAATTAAAAGCCAAAGGCCTACCGTTCAAACTTTTCAGAACCGATAAAACACTAACACCTATGTTACACATCAACTCTCATTCACCACAAACACAGAACTATGGATGGAAAAAAATGTTCCTAAACTGGTACTTAAAATTGTTCCTGTTAGAGAGTGTACGCTGATACGATACTAACAGATACGAAGGGGTCTCATTATATACATGGGTGATATTACCACCTTCAGATTTCAGATTTATTTAGTCAAAAAAACAGTAAAAACTGCTTGGGAGAAAAGATCTGTGCACGTTTTCTTGAGTTCCAGAAACCTTTACCATCATTTGAATTATAAATATTTGAAAGAAGAGCAAAAGTTAAAGATAAGTAAATAAATATTAAATTAAAAAAGAGCGAGATTAGTAACATTTGAAAAATTAGACAATTTCGTTCCCGAGTTACAGAAAACTTATTTGCATCGGTGAACGATATGCAAGTATGATTTTTCTGCATGGGTAACACAATAGTAACTCGCCCTTATCACTACTTCTACTACTAAAATCAAAAGGAGAGTTCAACAAAACGTTCGTATAGTGAAGCTACGTTTACGTTCAGAAGCAAAGCAATGGGCCATCTCAGCATTTGCTCAAGGTATCAGGGAAACTGCTTGAAAACCTGATCGAGACGAAAACCTCCGTATAGAGTCAGTGGTATTGCTCTAGATTGGATACCTTTGCACCGAAACACAGATCTCATAAACCAAAAGGCCTTACAGGAATGGTGGAACATTATGTATACACCTTTCCAATTCATTGCCAATTGCATATGAAGACCCAGAGACCGCTCGGTTTGATATTAGGCCCCATTCTCTTCCTACAATACGTAAATGATTTGCCCTCGACAATTCGAACTGGGAGAAGGAATTGTGAATGGAAAGTCTCGTTACAGATGATACGAATATTCTTGGGGGTCATTGACACGGAAGCTGAAGTACATTATTTGTTACAAGCATTATTAAATATTTTTAAACAATTTATACAATACAAATGTACACTAATTCATTATATATGTTAATAATGCTAAATGTTTTGGTAAAATAAATATTTTTTTCATTTTGATGATCAGTATAGTCTCTAATAACACAGAAACAGTTTTGCAGCAGGAAAGATTTTACTTTTAACTTAAATTTGTGTACCGATTTCATTAGTTTAATGTCATCCGGCAATGCGTTCTCAAGTATCGTACATGAATTATATGCGGATTTCTGGTAGTATCTGTTCATACTGACACTTTCTTTATATTCTTTCACCATTGGGCGAAAATGTCTAGTTTTCAAATGTTGCTAACTTGACTTTGCGGATACTTTTATTCATAATTCAACTGTGTGTAGCAGGGTTGTCCAACAGGCGGGCAGAGGGCCGCATGCAGCTCCCGGGGCAATTTATTGTAGCCCGAGAAAGGTTATTGGTCAATAGTAAAAGTCCATTTCATCCATGTCGGGCGAGAACATTGTGGGCCTAGCGCATGCACCCTGCCGGCGTCAACACCCCCTTTAATGTAAAAATTGGTTAAGTTTAGATTTAAGCATTTTATTCTAGTAAACTCAAAACTGAAAGATCATTTCTGTGTGTTTCACCGTTATGCGTGGTACGGCGTGATATCGCACATGGTTTCATAGTCTGGCCTCCATTTCAGAGCAGCCGTGCAAAGTGCCAAGGTATACTGAAATCTTTCCCTAACTCTATTTTATTGTTAGGTGTTCACAACTGTAATCTATTTCTAATCAGCAGCCAAAAACAAAACAAAAAAATTGGAAATATTTTTTTCAAGGATCGTGGATCTTTCTATCTTGACTAAGTAAAGGAAGTACGTTTCCAGAAAATTTACAAACTCTCGGTTCGAAAGTGATTAAGTTCTATTTCTTCTACCCACGCATAATAAAGTTCCGTTCCTTCAATCTTCTCCTCCTTTTGGCACGAATTCCCTCCAAATATCTAAATCACTCTCCGAATTGTCAAAAACCTTTAACCAAGTCCCGTTTTTTCAGCATGTCATTTACGTCCAATTAAACCCATTGGGGCGATGTTATAACAAAATAATCGATCGAGAGAGTACTTATCGTAATCTTGTTGATCTCCTTCACCGTGATGTCGGGTCGAATCACGGTCTCTCCGGTCGCTCGTGTTGGCAGCTTCCAATCCAACGCGTCGAAAAGTGGCCGGTAAATGCCGGAGCACTGCTGGTGTCCGTAGATCCAAGGTCTGAGGTGTAGCTAGCGGCGCGGACCGCCCGTGGTGCGTCGCTCGCAATCCAAAATTACCCGCACCGTGCCACGGTCCAATTACCACAAAAATCTTCTAGCTCGCTCCTTCACCACCCAGTTTGCTGTCTGTTATTTTTACTGTTCCAGCAAGTCGCGAAATATCATCACTACTTTCACAAGCGTTGTCGGTTTTGAAACTACTTTGCTTCACGCAATAGCAACTACAGAAATGCAACTCCTGCGTGCACTGCCACGCCTTGCTCTTGCTAATGATCTCGCACAGCCTTGTCCATCAGGGCCCTATAACTCCCATATAACGTGGTGGAAACCATTACGGTGGCGCGCTCTGCTGCATCACCTTCTTTACAGGAACTAAAACACGAACTGCTGCCAACGATACTTTAAACGTGGCTGCTGCGCGATTTCGCGGGTCGCAAGCAGGCCCATAATGTTACAAAACATAACCACTATGTTCGCGCTTTCTTCAGAGGTTTCTTGTAAGCATATAGATTATGAATAATTGAACATTTAGATGACACTTTCCGTATTTCTCACAAATTAGCCAATTTGTAAGTGGGAACGTTGGCGGGCCTAACCTGCAGCTGCACCCGGGGACACTAGCGCTTCCTATAGTAGCACCCTCGAGCTTTGTCCCCGGCTTTGGTGGAGAGTTGCAGGGCCCTGACGTCCATCTACTAACCGTCTCCTCTCGTTCCCACCACGCTCTCTCGCGTCGGTCGTCAAAGACACCACAACTCAAACGTCTCAGAATGTCTATCACTACGGGTTTCCAGCCTCTTGCCCGCGCTATTTGAATGTAGCGTTGTCATCACAGGCAACGGTTTCAAAACAATATAAGGAAATCAGCAAATATGGCATGCAACCATATTGAACCCCTGCTGTATAGTAAAAGGGGGCAGTGAGGATGGAGCTGGAGCTGGAGCTTGAGCTGGAGCTCAAGACAATGTGCCCAGATTACATATTTCCCCCGTACATCACAAACGTAAATCAATAAATCAAAGTCAAAAAGCGAATAATTACAATATACGTACTCCATTTTGCAGCCTACAGATATTACTGACGAACATGCCAACTCTGGACCGAGGGAACAAATCCCTAAACGGCATACCATGTGAACGAGGAGGCGGCATTCTTCTTCTTCTTCTTCTTCTTCTTCTTCTTCTTCTTCTTCTTCTTCTTCTTCTTCTTCTTCTTCTTCTTCTTCTTCTTCTTCTCCATGCAATCGGACGACGGAATGCCAAAGGTGCCGGATATTGTGCAAAATCTCCCCTTGCAAGCTTCAGTGTGAAATCTCAGACGATATAGGAGTTATTAATTCACGCCACATATGTCGCGCACAATGCTGTGGAATTCATATCCGCTGATTCTCTGGCTCTGCCGGAGATTACGCATCAATAGCCCACTTCTCTTCTCTGTGCATGTGTTGCGAGAGCGCGAACTACGCTCACAACAGAATGCCAGAATGCTTCCACCGCGTTGCGCTCGCAACCTCGGCCCGGCTCACACTCTGTGACCTACATGAGATCCTATGCATGTAATCACACGTGTCGAAGACGAAAGATAAAACAATTATAACAATTATTTTATAATCACATAAAATTTATAATCACATATATTTTATTTTTATAATATATATTTATGATATATTTATAATCACATTTTTATTTTATAATCACATATATCCACATAAAACAATTATTTTATAATCACGTCTCAAAATTTGCATTTCAAGGTGAGTTTATTATCCGAAAAATATAAATTATTTTTTCGAACGAGGCCAAAAAAAAAAATCTTCCTAAATTTGGCAGCAAATTAGCAACATTTTAGCATAAGAAATTTCACACGAAGAAAAAACAAATATCTTTAACTTATTTTCGATTTTTGTCGAAAGTTGATTTTAATTGAAATATAATATTTGAAACAAACTGTATTCTTAAATGTTAAATGAGGGTTAAAGTGGTTTCACATTCTAACAATGAACGATGAATAAAAAACGCAAGGAGCGAATTTGTAATATATTATTTTTGTTTTATATATAAGAAAACAATTAAATGTCAACATAATTAATATGCTCTTTAATCTTTGATCTTGTTTATATCATTCAGTCGCGAGTGCATATTTAGCTATTGACACCCAATCGACACAAAATTCTTCACTGACCCTGTTTAATTTTTTTTCGACCCTCAACAACATGACCAAGCGATAATGGAAATTCGTGCGCGTTCCTTACGAGGAGGAAAAGTCATCTGAAAATACTACAACATTAAATGAAGCCCAAAAGGAGGGGCATGCGTCATTTAAGTGCTCATAGAATATCAAATAAACTGCACAAAGCGTGTAGATTTCGCTTAATGTGCTTTGCGCAAGTAACGCTAGATTCTTCGCTTAAGTCTACTTCAGTACGATATTTATTTTTTTACCCAAAAGTATGAATTTGAGCGAACAATCAAGATTGTGTGATTTTTCTTGCCTCTGAATTCCGTTAATTGAAGTTTCATATCATTGAAAGCGAGACATACCCAAACATCTCTCGAATTTGAGAATGGACCGCATGAAAAACAGAAGAACTTGTTTTTCGTCGCACATGTTAACCTGGATTTTGTCGTTCTTCGTCGTGGAAAACTGCAGTATCCGTGTCTTGCTGGTCCCGTATAAAAGTTCCGGTTGTGGCGGAATTGGATGTTCTCTCTACACAACAGCAATTTATTCTTCTGATTTGACTTTTCAAAATTCTCCAATACATAAAAAGTTAAGTCATGCGATTTATACATTATTACTAGAGCCCGAAAGTTTGGCAAAATGCCTTTTTATTGTTGTTACTATTTCAGGGATTTTAACACTAAGAATCGCTTAGTTATACTTCTGGAGTCGTTTTAGTATTTTCGCATTTGGCTTTTTTACTCCTATTTTAGCTTCCGTTGCCTAGTTTTAGTATTATTGCGTATTTGTGCTCTTTCGTCATTATTTTGGGATTTGCGACACCAATCTCGATCATATCTGCAATGTATCTGCTGGAAACATATCTGCAATTCTACAGAATACGAAAACAAGGTCGTCTTTAGTCTTTCTGTGGAAGCGGAGACTCCAGGGTCAAATACTGTTTAATATCTAAATGAAAGATAAATATGATACTGATTAAGATTTTTTTCATTGATGCCGACTGGCATCATACGTTTACGAGGAATTCCATCCTACTTTTGAGTATGGCCTCCCATCCCCATTCGACAGAGCTCTCTGATACCTTCTGCTGGCGATTACACAAGGGATGCCATTTCAACATTTAAAAGGGAGCCCACTTGAGTTTTTTGAAGCACGGGCGACACAATCGAGACTGTCCAGGGCAGATCGAGCGCGAGAGAAACCGAGGACTCCCAAGCCCATCCGTCGCTGAAGAAAAAGTTGTACGATCCCACTACGAGGTTAGTGTTCCATCGATTTTCTATTTGGCGAGTCTTCTGCAAAAATTAATACGGAATAGATATTTAAAAAGCTGAATTTAATTTATTCTGAACATAATTCTTCTTTATCTTCAAAAGTTTCAAGAACGTTCTATGCTAACATTGACAATTTATAAGTTGAAACAAGTATGTGTATTCTCTCCTGCTCATCCGCTGCCACGGGCACAAGTTGTTTTGTGTTCTTTCAATTCATGAGCAATAAACTGCATGTGATCGTTCTTGCAGTAAATTGCATGTGAACATACGAATGAGTTAGTTTAACCATTAATATCGTAATTTGTAGAGTTATTATGAACAAAAACATTATCATAACATTTTCAGTGTAAAGTTGCGAATTGTAGTTAATTATGTGATCGTACACATGTAAATTTCTGGTGTTATCCAGTGATTCGTGGAGAAAACAAAACGCACAATTGACTTTCAGTACAGCTGCATTGTTGTTGCTATTTCTGCATTATGTGTCAGGATAATTACTTAAAGTTAGGACTACCTAAAGAGCTCATAAATTAACTTGCAAAATAATTTATATCAAGTTTTCTGTAGATTTGACAATTTGTGTAATAAATATTTTGCTGAAGGTATTATTGTTCTCTTTTACTTTTATCGGCGTTTCCACTTGTCAGCGGTTGCCTTTTATTTTGCGGTTCCAGCCTTCTCTATCCGACCAAAGGTCTTCGTCCATTCTTCTTTCACGCATCTTTCTATCCATTACTCCGGCATTCCAGGTTTTGCGAGGCCTTCCTCGTTTTTTCCTACCTGGAGGAGACCAGTCGAGGACATTCTTGGGCCACCTTGTATCTGACATTCTTCTCAGGTGGCCATACCATTGTAGCATTTTACTTTCTAATCTGCCTACCACCGTTTCCGATTGCAGCATCCGTTTCCGAATTTCTACGTTTCTAATTTCTTCCATTCTAGAAATTCGGCAGCTCCTTCTTAATCCATCCATTTCTACTGCACATAGTTTCTGTTTCTGACGTTCCGTCACGACCCAACTCTCTCCACCATAGGTTAGAATACTTTCAATAATAGTTCGTACAATAACCTTTTTTGTTCTTACATGAATTTCCCGACTCCATAGTACGCCATTCAGCATCCTTATATCTCCTCTTGCCTGTTCAATGCGGTCATACTTTTCACAATTTCCAGACGTATGAATTGTACCCAAATATTTGAACTGTTCAACTAACTGAATCCTTCCTACTCCTTGTACTTCCAAATCAGTACCTTCTCCTCCTACTATCAGATACTCTGTCTTTTTAGATTTAATTTAAGCTCACCCTGTACGTACACCTCAACTATTTTCCGGGTCATATATTCTGCATCATCCCTATCTTGAGCTATTATTACCAAATCATCCCCAAATAGTAGTGAATGTATTGCTTGTCCGTTTACAACAACGCCCATTCCTTGACATGAAGCATTCCAACCATTAAGGACCTCTTCTAAATAAATTTTAAAAAGAGTAGGAGACATTCCACATCCCTGCCTTCAGCCTTTAGTAGTTTTAAATTCCTCAGAAATTCTATTTCCGATTTTTACAACGGCTCGGGTATCCACATACATTTTCTTTATGAGTTGAAAGAGCGATTCTTCAATTTTAAAATTGCGTAGTGCCCTCCACAATTCATGTACAGGCACTGAGTCATATGCTTTCCCCAGGTCAATAAAAAACAGATGAAGCTCTCTTCCCTTCCGATATTCCGTATTATTGTTCTCGCTAATTAAATTATCATTGCCGATTGGGACCTTAAAGATTTCAGGTACCACCCTCATGCGCTTGTGAACCCACTGTGCTTATCAGCATGCTCCGTCAGTGGTCTACGGCACAACTCTGGTGCCAACCCACAAGGCGTGCATAGGCACAGCTATTGCGCCGCCCCCATCCCGCCCCCATCCCGCCCCCATCCCGCCCCTTCACCGCCGCCCTCGCCGCCCTCGCCGCCCTCGCCGCCCTCGCAAGCAGCTTCAAAGCGGCGCAGGTGGAGCGCCGTCGCCCCCGTCCCCGGCCACGCCCCCTGGGCTCGCGCCCAGCTGCATCGGCGATTTCTTGCGCCGCTGCCCACAAGAACCCTTCATGTGCGCGCCGCACGCGGCCCCTCTTCTCCCGCCGCCCCTCGAGCGGCGCCGCTTCTCCTCGCCATTGGGGCCCGCCCCGCCCCGCCCTGCCCCGCCCCGCCCTGCCCCGCCCCGCCCCGCCCCGGACTGCACCTTGGCTCCCACGCGGTGAATGCTGTGCTCGTGCAATAGGTGAAGTACAGTCCCCTAATGACATTTATTACCAGAGAGCTCACATCTATTATATAAAACACATTAAACTCTTTTCGTAATTATCAATCACATTTAAATACTAATTAGTATTTCGTATGTTATATTTTTTTAAACAAGTACCTTATTTAAATTGAATTGAATACACGTAATTTATGTCACGAATCGCTCTACACACTGAGATCAATATTTTCAAAGCCGACCTTCTCACAGACTACATGCGTGTGAACAATTGACTAGAACAACGTTCCTGAAGGGTGCAAGAGGTCATTCGCAACACAGACGGTTGACAAACTATAGGAAAACCCGCAGAACTTCCCAACTCTTCATTCGCGAAAGCAAAATCACACTCGCCACACTTCCAACTGAACACGAACACGCACGACTGAAAACAGATATTCTGCATTAGATTATGACGCTGAGTTTCTTTCCCTTTCCAGTCCTCACTAACCTGTCCTGTCATTGACACGTCCTTTTACAAATCCACGCTAGCAAACGCAAACAAATAAAGACGCATAGAGTTGCGCAACCTGGCCCGCTAATGAACAAAAACATTTCAACAGAGCCAGCCAAAAAGGTACTAATTTTAGCACATAGCCATGGACTAAAAATGTCCTCCCTGCTCCATGAGAACCTCCCATCTAACTTGTGTCACTAGTGTGTATTTAAACCTACCGGGAGTGAGTTGGACACGCACACAAAGACTCTCATCAAACTGGACACATCATTTGAGAGCAGAATATTGTCAATTGAGGTTGCATCTCACTAACATGTTCACAAACTACAACGTGCCGCCCAAAACTGCACTATCACCGTCTCTTCTCTTTCGTTCTGGTACAACAAATAAGGTGTTGTGGTGCATTTTCGTTGGCATTTGTCATGAAATAATTATAAACGTTGTCATTGCCAACAACAACACTATTGTTGGCAATGACAACGTTTATAATTATTTCACAACAAATAAGAATAAAACAAGCTTTCAACAGCCGAATAAAGACTTAAATAAATCTTTATTCGGCTGTTGAAAGCGTAATTTATAATTGGATGAGGTTAAGAACTATTCCCAGTAGTTGAGCAGTAGCATCTGCCTTGTCTTCCTTATGGTCTTGTAGTTCCTAATATTAGCAGAGGAATAGGGTTTTTGGTTCGAGATAAGCGTTTTAACGTAGTCCACAGATGCGTAGAGTTAGAATGTATTTTTCAGTTATACGGAATTATGTCCAGTCGTTGTTTAATTATTTTCATGGGCTTGTTTTGCATCTGTTTGAAATCCTTTCTCCTTGTGGTCTGCCATATCTTCTTAAATTATTATTGGATTTGATTATGTGTAGTATTCTGCACGGGATGCGATTTGGTTTCGGTTTGTGAATTATTACTGTGGAATGTTTTATTGTAGAGGTACTAATTTTGAAATGATCACTTGGCAGTGGACAGTCTAGTTCTGACAGAACCATGTGGTGGAACCGGAAATTATTTCCTTTGTTAGAGATAATTGCGAAGTCGTACAATTACTTGCCATGAAAAGTAGTAGCATTACACCACGTAAATTTACTCGTTGAGCGGCACGATTGCAAATCTAAAATTTTATTGAAAATTTTTCACTATTATGTTTATGGCGATGTCCAATAAAAATTATAATTCACGGAAATTTTTTTGTTTTATTCTAAGTTATAAAAATATCATTTTTCTTGGTCAGTAGAAGTAAACACCGCTCACACAGCTTAGGCCTTTGAATACGTACTTTGGATTGCATAAGGTGGTATCATATCAATGGCTGAGATCAAAATTGTTTTTCAAATATATTAAGAATATATTATAAAACCCTTTATTTTGGTGCATGTCCCTTTCTCCTGATGGGCTAGGTCAAACATGCCCAATATTCTAACAAAATGAGATATCTGTTCTATGTCCCTGTTTATATGAGTGCATCAAACAAATTTGTAAATATTCCACTTCTTAAACATGAAGAATTGTTCCCGTGAATATCACAAACAATAATATTAGTTATTGTCTGTGATATTCACTGAAACCTTTTTTCTTCAAAAAGCTACCTTGCAGGTAATACATGCCCATACTATCAAACCGGCTTCGTTTCGTGTTGGAAGGGCCAATCTGCGATAGATAGGACGTGCTGCATGGATCAGTGAAACTATTGAAAAAGTAACAAACGTGCCAGAAATACCATAAACTGACTCACATCCACGTCGCAAGGATCGCAAGCGTGTAACTGTGTTGTAAGAGCGATGTTTTTTACACTAACCGTAGGATTTGAATTATTACCCATCAAGAACGAACATATAAAATAATACAACTATCACAAAAATTAAAATTTCAGATATTGAATATTTCACTCAACCATGAAAGTGATATTTTATAATTATAAATCTCATTAGCAATTCTAAAACTATCGCAATGTGATTCACTACAATATCGCAGAGGTTTTTACATATACATAAAATGTACGGCACTAAGGTGAATATTTACTTCAATTATTTCTCCCACGAAGTTAGGTAGATTGTATTATGTTCACACAAAAATATATCTTTTCATTCCAAGCATGCTTATCCAGAATCTTATCAATATAAGTTTATGAAGGAAATGAAATATTGTTAATTTTAATTGAGAAATTAAGTCGTATTTCAGAATATTTAGGTCATAAATGCATATTTTTAAAGGCATATTTCAAGATTTTTAGGACACGCAATTCCGCTCTCTAATAATTATAATAATTATAATAAATAATTATAATAATGGATCACAGAATTTTGATATGGTGCTACTGTAATAATTATAATATTTGTTGTGAATATAAATAACAATATTACAGTTGCTATCGAGTTGACCACATTCTCAATACACAAAGAAACAAAATATTGTTTTAATCCCAATTGATAAGGAATTAAATAATTTCATGAATCGAAAGTAATATGAATTTAAACTTCACTAACACAAAAATTGTACGATTGTAACTATCTTGAAAAGGTAATTAGTTTTTTACATGGAAATTTTGAGAAAGATATCTTGCCATTAAAATTGAACATTACTGGGCTGACTATTGTTATTTTTAAATTATTTCGTCCCGGAGTATGAACCGGCACTATGTCTGCGATGTATTTGTCCGAGAAGTTTGCACCGGGTATTGCCTGGAAGTAGTCCCCTGGTGGAAGGAAACAGGAGAGGGGAAACGATTATGTATTCGCGCGAGGGGAGCGCAGGCGCCTGGACTGCCGTGCGTGACGCGGAAAGGGGGCTGAGACACAGAGACACGAAAGAAGTTTCTCAAGTTCCAGATATGATGATGGATGCTATTGATGTAGAATTGGGAACGAAGTTGTGAGTCAGTGAGAGAGTCTGCGAGGCGAGGGTTGGCTGCGCCACAGGCAAAACTACCCCTGCCAACGGAACGTAAATTGGCAATACATAAATTTTCGAAATCAGCATTTAAATGAAGGACTTTCTTATCTATACCTCTTGTTTCGTTGTGCACATCTCTGCACCAGTGTCGAGTTCTTTGCATTCCCATACCACAGACGGGAATGTCATTTGTCTGAATTGACAATAGCCTGGTATCTGATATGCCCAAGGGGGCTGCAGTCTGGATGAATGACGAAGTTTCGGGTGAATTCGGCAAGACTTATGTTATACATATTTCATGTATTTCCTATTCCGACATTTTCCGACATTTCTTGTTGTTTCAATTAATGAGTTACAGTTGCTCGAAACAACTAGTACTAAATTGTCTTTCAATGTTTTCAAAAATTGTAAGATTATAATGAAAAATATTTCGAGTTTTATTTTCGAATTTAACGTCTAATCAACATATACAGCATTTTATGATAACTTTCCCTCTTTTTTTAACGTTAGGAGTACTTTGATTACGGCAATATCTTCGTATACACATGAAGCGAATGTGATTTTTATTTTTCCATCAAGTAAACGTTTTGATACCACAAAATAGACCTCTCTATTATGCACCAGAAATGTAAGAGTATTTTTGTTAACTCTGAGGATGACAAACCTCACCCCCTTTCGAGCCGCCCCCTCCGCGACCCTCCCACGAGCCGGTCACCTCGCGTCACCTCGCGTCACCTCGCGCTACCTCGCGCCACCGCGCGGGACTTCCTGAGCAAACGCAATACTATGCAATTAGAGCAAACTGCGACGCGTTTGCACGCACACATGTGCAGCGCTAGGGGGTGGGGGAGCAGAGGGGAGAGAGATGGCACGTGGCCTCTCAAAGGCCACACAACCTCCAAAGCGCTCGTCCCACAGGCAGGCGCGGTCCCGGGGCCCCAGGGGCTCAGCCGTGTAGCACACGCGTCCACGCGCCCGAGCCCGCGTCTCCGCTCAACGCCTCCCCCCACCCGCACCCGGGCTCCTGCGCGTCCATCCGCTTAGTCCGTCACACTGCACTCTTGAGGCACGTGGAGCAGAGTGCACCCTGGTCAGGTGGCTCCACACTTTCGACATTTGCCGAGCAGCGAGCTACTGTTCTCCCAATCCAAAAACAGCTGATGTTCGCTCTGTTTCATGTGTCCTAAAGACCGACACCCGGTGGATAGGACGTGCACCGAATGTTTGCCGCTTGACAAATACCAAGCAATGCATCTACACAACTCGCGAGTCGGCGAGCTGTTGCTGGCTTCTCGCCGAATACCGATATGTGGAGCGCTAGTTATGTTCTGGCGCTCACGCAGCCACATCGTAAGAAAGACCTTTTTCTTCTCACGTGTGTGCTATCTTTTGGGCAACGGAAATTGTGTTATCACTAGAGCGTGAAAGTTTGGCAAAATACCTTTTTTGTTGTTACTACGAGTATTTTATGACTTCTAACAATGTGTCGCCCATCGATAACGTCTGGGATGTGATGATTCGGCAACTTGTTCGTTCTGGTCCTTCTGCAGCCACTGTCGATGCTTTGTAGTCACGCACAGAAACGGCATGGAAGCATGTTCCCCAGCAGCTTAACGAGGCTCTGACGGCAGCGCTTTACACCGGAATTAATACTCAAGGTCAAAATGCATGAACTGTTTTGTAATTCTAATCAATTTAATGTTGTTACGTTACTAATCTGTGGAATAAATTTCATTGCAATAGAATGTATCGTTCTTCGTTTTTTCACATACAACAGTGTATTAAGATGTACTAACTGTAATGAAATACATGTACTCTTACACGATCGTATTCTTACACGATCACAATAGATGTCACTACTGGATGTGTAGTCAGTATCCATGTTGTGTGGGGCCTTCGTGACAGGAAACACGAGTTCCGAATCGGAAGATCTTTTTCAACCTCCCTTGGCCCAAACGTCCTCCTCATGGCTCACCCTCAATTGGCCCAAACGTTGAGCCACTCAGAGGGACCTCTTCGCTAATCAGGGCGCACCTGTCCCACCCGAGCACCCAGGCCAACGACGCGGCGTCACCCGGACAGCCAAGAAGTCATGAACTCGAGCCGCGGAAGCTTACGTGTACTTTTCTACCCGATTGTGTATATTTGTATATTTGACATTAATGCAAATTACTGGCAATTTCGTACCGTTAAATCACCGTCTTTTCTAAAGAATAGAGTTATATTATTTGTGTGTTGTGGAGGCTTTCTCGGTAAAAGTATACATTCGTTTGTAGAGAATTGTAATGTTGGTCCATGTAACCTTAATGAATGTAAAGGTACATTGGCAGCAAGTCCCCACACTCAATTGCAGAATTTATAATAATATCTAATCTATAGTCATGATCTCATCCTCAACTCCAACATAATCGAAGTGGTCACTGTATCTGTCACCACATCTGTTGCCCTACCGTGAATATTTCTGTGTTCTCGTTTTTGCTGTTACTAAAGCATTACTCAGTGGCGAGTGTCCACCGACTCAATGTCTTTACCGTATAAAAATACTTGTGTTCCGGTGAAAATCACCACTCGACGGAACGAATGCCTGACATCTCCTGGCAGCGCAGCCACGTCGGTGCGCCGGCCAGCCCCTTTATCTCACATATTCCACTCCCCCTGTGAGCCCACGTCGAGATGCAGATGGCATTTTGCACGACCCTCCAGCGCGCATTGTGCGGGGGAGGGCCGAAATCCCCCATGGGCCTCGACGTAGAAAGGCGAAGATGGCGGGTGGCGCGGTGGCCGTGCGCCGGGGGCGGCGCGAGCGGGGAGGAAAGTGGGTGGCAATGAGGGGATGGAGGCGTGGGTGGAGGGGGCCGAGTGACGAGACGAGGGGCGGCCTCCCCGCGCTACCTGCACGCTGCGCCACAACCCTCAATGGGATTTCTCTATACATATATAACATCTGAATTGTAAATCTCCCAAAACGAGTCCACACGCGAGGGCGCGGGAAAGACGCCTCTCCGGAAAGCGCGGGGGCGAAGTGGGGGCGAAGTGGGAGCGGAGCGGCAGGGAGCGGGGGCGGAGCGGGGGCGGAGCGGGGGCGGAGCGGGGGCGGAGCGGGGGCGGAGCGGGGGCGGAGCGGGGGCGGAGCGGGGACGGAGTCGTGTGTTGCAAGGAATTCGACAATTTAAGCATTAATTGGTTCCTGTTGAGTATTTTATCTTAGTACTAAATGGAATACACTACACATTTTATTTCATCCCTTTTAAAACCTGAAATATGACAAATATTCAAACATTACCGAAAAATTTTAATGAAATCCCATACTTTACAAAACTGGGATAAAAGGGGATAAAATGAACTAAAAGATTACCCTTCAATTAGTTTGGATACCATACATTTTTAATCTTGTAGAAAACGAATTTGTTTAGAGGTTTTATGGGAATTATATATGCCGTTGAAAATGCGAGTACATGCTGTTATTGCGAACTGACCTTCTTCGCTAGCGTACGTACTACTAAAGTATTTTTTTTTAATTACTCGTTAATACCCACATTTCATATGTGTTACATTTCCATTTATATTTAGCAGTTTGCGACAAAATCCTTTCCCCTCGGTCGTATAAATTTCGATATGATCACCAACCATTACCAACATAACGAATAATTTCAAAATAAATTTACAAATTTATGAACTAATCTAATTTGGTTTGAAAAATATTTTAGAGCTATGATTCAACAAGGGTTGTGAACACGTGGTTAGTGGGTTTATGTCGTCAGTCGCAATCGCAGTCGCCAATGTGATTTTCTCTCTGTTTACGTCAGTAATTACAGTTTCATATTTTTGAACTTTTATTGTTAGAATATTTATCAACCCTGATAATTTCGTCTTTCAGCACTAATCAGATGATGCGTAATCGTTTAATAGACAACCAGTGTTCTCTTGCTCCCATAAAAACGAAGCTATGGTGTTTTAGTATATGGGTAATTTCACATGAAAACGACCGATGAAAGCATGAACCCTTAAAATTGGTAAAAAAACTAAAACATCATATATGGTGCATATGATGGATCTTTGACCTCGTTTTTATTTTTACCCCAAATTTTTGAAAAGTAATAAATTAATAAAATTTTAAAAAAATAAGAAAAAAGTTCTTAGCATTTTAGTTGAACTTCAGAAATAATTGAAATCTCACTTGAAAAGCCTTTCTAATATAGACAAATGTTTCTCCTAATAGTAAATAGTTCAAAGAAAAGTTTTTTGCATTGAACCTCATATTATTTGCATTTAATACCTATTATTTTACTCCCGACTTCAAAAGTGCAGCTTTCTTTCAAACCTTAATTCCCAAAATACTTAATCTTCGATTTTCGAGCTTGTTGACCCAAATTATTATTCAAACTAAATTTTAAAAAAAGAAATCGCGTGTGAAATTTGGAAAATTCTAAAATTTTCAGAAGTTACCGGTGTTTACAGTCGAAATTGTTTTTTTATTTTTATCAAATAATTCATTTTTTAAATAGTGAACATACTTTTCACAAAGCATCAGAATCGTCATTTCTAGATCAATATTTTTATTATTACTTTATGTAACAATGTTGCTAATAATAAATTATTTAAATTGTTAGGTAGAAAGATAGACAACAATACTAAAAACAGCTGGTTTTTGTCAAGGTTTTTGTGCAGGCACATAAACTTCGTTCAATAGAAGGGCATAGTGTTGATTTTTGAAATTTAGATATTGTATATGTTTGAAAACAGTGTTTAGTTAAATTATGATTTATTAGTACGCGATTTATAAATAAATAAGGAAGGTATTCTGGACTTGTTTGCTTTTTGCGGAATTAATATTTCAGTCCAACTACGATTATGTAATAAGTAGGTTTGTACTGTTTTCTTTTTCTGATACCATATTGGCAACTGACGATTAGAATGCATCTTTTCACTATCGATAATTTGTAACTTTGAATGGATCGTAACATCCTAGATACATAAATGACAATTTTCGATCGTAAACCAGTCGTGGCAAATAGCGGCTGCACGAGTTGCTTGCCGACCTAGGTATTCTCTGGAGCTTCTGCGAGAACACGTAACTTCCCCTTACTCAACTCCCGTTTCCCTTCCAAACCACAAAACTAATATCGTGTCCAAGAAAATCTTCGCGAAACGAAAGAGTGTCTCATATTTTTAAATACACGATCATAGAAAAAAGTTAAATTCTGAAACATCAACTAACTCTCATATACTATAACCATTTTCTTATATTTCCAGATATTGTACATATATTTTAGATGATTTTTCAAAAATGTTCGCAGGAACTTCACAATATACTGTCATTTTGTACGAACAAACCAGTCCAACTACGTGTACCTCTCAGAAACGAAGGTAAAATACTCCTTAAATTTGTGCGAGTTGCCGTGGAGTGACTCCATTTGCGTGGAGCCGTGTGCGCCGCGGAGTCGTGCGTGGAGCCGGCGGCCGCGCGCTGCGAAAGGCGGAGCCCAGAATCGAATGGACTGAATCACGGGGAGGTGGAGGGGCAGGGGACGACCGCCGAGATTCGACTTGCGAAAAAGTTCGGTTCTTGGGCGGAAATTCTACGGATGCACTCGGTGGAACAGTTTTACATAATGCGATTCTTGCCGCTTTTCGATGGAAAAAGAAGAAGCCATGCGGCTTTTTTTTTCTCTGTCATCGGAAAAGGGACGGACTTTTCACATTTTTTACATCTCGATATTAATGAGATTTTCTCCAGCAGATGGTACAAGGAAATTACAAAAACTAATCATCTTCATACGAGTTAGAAGAAACATGTGTTTAATGTGCATTTAGTGTGAAAATACTCAAAGTACCAAAACAGTTCTGTGGTTTAGATGAAAAGTTTTAGAGTATCTTTATAAGCTGTAATTGTATATTTTGATGAAAAAGTAGAAAAAATATTAGCTTAGGAACGAAATTTAGTGACATTACCTTGGGTTCAAATTGAACTCAAATGAATTCAAAAAATCACAAGTTTCTAAGGCTAGTAAGAGACAAAGTTTGTAATTTCGAATTCCACTCTTCCAGCTGAGAATTTGTTTACCTAATACTACCTAACCTAACCCCACAATATCTCAGTTAACGCTTTTCCATGCATTGGCCGATGCACATAGCGACAACGCTCCAACCTTCTCCTAATAAACATTGGCAGCTTTGTTAGAAATTGCTAGTGTTTGAAAAATGGTTTTGTTTATATTTTAATGAAATCGACCTGGCAATTTCTGTCTGATTACTATGAGTATTTTAACTAATCATGATGATTCTGATAAGCCCTGCAGAATTCCTTGTCAATATCGTATGAATGTTTCATACTTAATGAACAGAAGTGATATCGTGTGTCGTATTGATTTATTTTCGTGAATGGGACGTCTCAATCCCTTCTAGGAATAAATGTCTTCATAAGCAACTATTGTTAGTAATACCATTGCAACTACAACTTCACTTACAATGGTAACATTATCAAAATTTGTAGCTGTGAATTGCAGTCTTTCCAGTAATTCTTCATCGGGAGTCCTATTGTTTAATATCAATTCTTAAACCGTGGAAATATTATTTTCGTAACCTGCCAATCCCACCGGCCAAACGTCTGTGTTTGCCATTAAAGCAATATTTCTTCGAAGAAGGTTGTTGAGGAACTGGTCCATATTTTGGGCTACACTTATCTTTCGATATTTATGATGCATCAGAATACGAAATTAGGATGACCAATGATACAAATATAAACTCGATTCATGTTCCATTAGAAATGTATAACGATCAACAGAAAAAACACATTGATTTATTATGTTTTTTTCAACTAAGTGAGAAAATCAAACTTTAAAAAACTGATCAGGGTTATCCTAACTTATGTATATTTTAATTTGCTGGTTCAATTAACGACAAAGATCGTACACATATGTTTGTTTCTGCTCCTGAAGATTCTTCATGAGCCCACTTTGCGCAGGAAGTGCACCTAATTCACTGTTATTCTCGTCCATCTTCATGGCAACGAATTATCACAAGTGCGTTGCTCTGAGTGTCCCTTATCCTTTACGACAATATGGTACACATAGCAGTGCGCGCATCTGGTACGCGAAAAAGACTTCCCTTCAAACGGTTGAATAAATAACAATGTTAATCAATAGAGGTAATTCAAAAAGCAGGTCAACCGAGGGAAGAAGCTAACAAGTTTGATAGACTTCAGAACTTTCCTGAACATCCGAATTCGCCAAATAGCAGAACAATTTGGCAATCACGTGATCAGAAGGCTGCACGTAAGAGAACGAAGGATTTTTTGCGGAGAAACTACGGTCACAATTTAAAATTTTACTTCTGTCACAAATTTCATAGTCAAGATTTTTCGCCCATAACTTTATGTATGCATTTCAGGTACAGATATTCAGGCAGAACTTTGAGAATTTTTTTTATTACAACCTGTATTTCGGCCTGGCTGCACGCGTCTTGTGCCATGTTCTCTAGTAGCTCAATTGATTAGAGAAACGTGCGAGGGCCAGGGCAAACCTATTTTGTGTAATAGGACAATACTTGAAAGGAGGAATAAAATGAGAGGTTAAATGAAAATGCACATTGAAAATAGTAAATGCAAACCTTAGTGCGTGCAGGGATTAGGCTCCCACAGACCTACGCGGCAAATCCGCAGCGGGTGCGGCGCGGAAAGTTCCCTGTTTGGCGCGGCGACGAAATCCACGGGACCGCTCACACCGCAGCGTCAATTATGACTCAGCGTTGGGTGACACTTTTCTTCATCTGATAAACAGAGGCAAGGGGAGCTCACCCAGAGGTGAGAAGACTTCCACGAAACTCGAGCGGCAGCGGTCGAAACGCGTCCGACTGCGTTCCCAAATCTGCAGGTAATAAAACGCTGCCAATCCGCTGCCGCCCCGCTCCTCTGCCGCGAAGGTCTGAACGTGCTCATAAGGCAACACGTGTCGCGAAATTTCCACTGCGGCCATTCCGCGTAGACAGCGGATCTTCTGCCGGTCTGCGGGAGCCTATGTTCCGAGAGGGCATTTCGCGTCGTTGGGCGAACGAGTTCTTCAGCTCCAATCGAGACGATAGCTAGACGAAACGCCTATACTCCAAAACTGTGTTTTGAGAAAAATTCATTTCAAGTTTCAGATCATATAATATTACGCTCTGGTATGTTTAATTGCGAATTATATATTATTTTAATATTTTATAATTATTTTTAAACTTAATTTCAATTAATTTAAAACACTAATTAATTTCTTCTTAATTTCAAATATATCGCGAAAGAAAAAGAAATGAGTTATAGGCCCTTCTTCTGGAGAACACTATATATTTATTATTGGAATGGTGTTAATTCCATTAACACCATTAATTTCATTAAAATTTAATTTGTTCCTATTTATAAACTGTTAATGCAAATCATAATGTAGTTTGTTTTTATTTTTTTACCTAACAGTTAATATTGAGACCCATCAAATACGGACTCGCTTTTGTCCACATTTCCAGTACTTCTTAAGGAGTACTCTCTGAAAAAACGTTTTGGTATTATTTTTCTCTTTTCTTTAAAAATCTATATAAGACCTGAATATCAGTATCTTTTGCCGGACTAAGTGGAATTTTAATGACAGATTTAAGTGCAATATTCTGAGGAATTCTCTTCATGTACTAACCAAACGAATAGAGATAAAATGATTAAAAATTTGCTTCGATATTGATTAAATTCATTTCTGCATCATTCTCATTGTCCAAAGGGACCCTCTTCTAGCTACCGCCTCAATTATTGTTTTTGATCAGTTTTGCTGCTGCTTTAATCGCGTTAACAATTGTTATGGACATCCTCCGTCTCGTAAAATAACTTTATTTCCTTTTCATCACCACTCGAAACAGTAACAACTAACACCATGACATGCTTTATTGAAACTGTGTCCAAACAGTAAGGGCCGTTGCAAAGTGCTGAATTGCGATCAATGTATATCTTAAACGAAGTTCTTTTTTGTGGGAATGCTAATGTGTTCTTGACGAAATTAAGTTGTAAAATAACTGAAGATATCTTCATCATTAAATCTATCCAAAGTGTCGGCTTCGTCGGCTTTGCCGTCATCATCAGCCTCTCGAGACTTCAATTTATTTAACCAAGTTCATCTTCGTTTTGTAGGAGTACGAATTCTGTGAACGGCAATTGCCCCAATGCATAACTACTTCAATAACTGGAGTGCCCACTGGAAATGAAAGGGAGAACCATGCGCGCGGGACGTGATCATGCTTCACTCGACCACTGCGAAAAAAATTATGCAAGAAATGTTTTAATGTAGAATAATATTGAACTCCTGAATTCCTTACGTTTTATTGCAGAGCAATGTGGTGAATTTTCGAAATTACATACCCATCATTTGAACGGGCTGCAATCCCCAGTTTGTTGGGGCAGTAGTCGACACAGAAACAACCTCATCATTTGCTCAGAAATTCAGGGAAATTAGATCAAAGACCTGAACGAGTTAATTGACTCCTAAAGCTGATGTACAATATTTGTTACAGAACTATTTAATGTTTCAGAATTACACTGTCTAATTGTAACTAACAATTTTTAAAACATTGTTCAAATTATTACTATTTTTCTTTTAATGCTCAGAGTAGTTTCGAATTGTGTAGAAAGAGTTATGCAGAAGTAAAAGTTCACTTTGAACTTAACGTGAGTATCAAATTTAATCTTATATTGTCAATAGACAATATGATGTAATATTATTCATATGTGTTGTAGATGAATTATTTGGTAGTGAGCTGTTGATATTGACATCTGATAAATATGATTACTAGTGTTATAGTTATGGACATCTGCTTTCGCTGAAATGTATGTTTCACAAATGAGCAAGTCATTTTTGACAAACCTCTGATAAGGTAATCATAACGCAAAACAGCGGTAGAATTTCTATCTTAATAAAGAGTTTACAAGAGAGGGTTTACAAGAATCACATACATGGGACTTGCTTATTATTCATCCAGTTCTTTTCTACAATCTAAAAGTCTGGAAGCTATAGAACGTGTTCGACCAGAATAAACGGGAGGGAAGGAAAATTTGTAAAATAACTCTGTGAAGGCGGACTTAATTTGAAATAACTTAATTTTGTGTTCGTACAATAGACGTTTCATTTAAGATTTGACTTAATTGAGAGACCCAAGCTTTCGTTACATTAACATCAATTACACATCATATATTTTCAATTTTGAATGCAATTCAAATGGGAAACTGCATTGACACTGTATTTCCTTCGTTTAACATTAATTCGTTATTACGAAACCAATTGAAAATCTGATATTGTACTAGTTAATAATTCTTTCTTGCAAAGAATAAGAGTGCCACTGAAAGAAGAACTGTTCCTCAGTTTCTAATCTACGAGAGCATATCGTTTACGTATACCTATACATAGTGAAATAGAACCCTGCGGGACCCCATGCGCAATCGTCAATAAATCGGGACGATGATTATAATGTCCCAACTTTCCCATAGGGTATTTCTACTCTCTGGGATGTTGGCAATCTGATAATTGTTCGTATTATAAAGAAAGGGTTTCATTAGTAAGTAGGAAAGTCTAGTAATTTTTAGAACACTGACAAAAGAGAAATTGTTCCATAATTATGAACTTCATTTCTGTAATAAAAAAATTAGAAATTCATTTAAACTTGACGAATATTTATTTTTTAGTTTGTTGAATGTTTTGAGAATTTAATAGGAAGACGAATCGCAAATTAACATCAAATCAAGCATTTTGGGTTTGGAAACGTCTGATGTTAAATTTTGTGATAGGAAATCATTTGTTAGTTCAATTCTCCAAATGGTTAAAGAGAGAACTGACGTTGCCGTATCATTCACTATAATATGTTTGTCTATAATTGTTTTGTGTAGTAACATTTCCTACAAGATTTCATGATGATGTGGTCATATTTTACTATATTCCATATTTAGGTTCAAATTTTCGTATAATGTTTCATGATCTTTAGCCTGCGTTACGAGTTTCTGAAGAATGGTTTGGATTTTTCGAAGTAGAGATGAGAATCATAAGATATGATGATGTTTAGAACTGAAATAAAAAATATGTTTGGTTCTACGTGTTTTTATCACTTGTGTTATATTAGTATTGCTTTTCGTGGAATGTTTAATTTTCTTTTTCCACATGATAGCATGTGGTAAATTGAAATGAAAGTCGAAAAATTTAATTATATTTGTTAATTGAATCAACGGCATTGTAAACCGGTTCCTAGTATTTCTGCAGGAAGTATTCTATAAATAATTTTATTTTCATTTTGGAAACACTACGTGTATTATTGAATGCATTTTTAATTTGAATTTTTTCAGTTTTGTTTTACATTTTGGACAACCATATAATTAACCAATTAAATGTCATTTATTTTATCATTTTAATCAAAAGAAAAATTAATTTAATAAAATAGAGTAATTTATTACGTTTTGGAAACTGTTCCTTCTCTCGCCTCAGGTGCTAAACTTGAAAATGACATTTACATTGTTAGTTAATGGAATGAAGTACACAATTGTAATTTTCCTTATGCCTCCGGTGCCTGGACGTGTAATTTACATTTTTCATGTATGTAACATAAACATTTGTAATATGAATACATGTTTTTAGAAGGTCGACATCACGCACAACCTTTCTGTAAGGCGGGTAGTATCAGGATCAGGCCAGGCGGCATGGAGCAAGGACTGTGGCAAGGAGCAGGGTGGGTTTGAGCAGTTCTACATAACATAGGGCAGGTCAGGCGAGAGCAGGACAGAGCAGGGCGGAGCAGGCAAAAGAATGCCAGACTAGGGAAGGCTGGGGATAGGCCAGGCCAGACTAGGGAAGGACGAATAGATAAAGGTGTTAAATACATATCTGTCAAGTAAGAGGGTTCTGGTTTAAACTTCCCCTGGGAATCGCACGGGGTTACACTAGTACGTTTAATCCCGTCAAAGATTAATAATCTAATATATCACGTAACGTCTATATATATATATATATATATATATATATATATATATATGTATATATATATATATATATATATATATATATATATATATATATATATATCATCTAACGTAAATCCAAGAACCTGCATATGCGAGACCTTTATTTGATTGCCTCACCCCCCCCAAAAAAAACAACTTTGATTACTAATCAATGTAATCATTTGTAAAGCTGTCTCTGTCCAATGGGTAGATTCCGGTCACCTTTGTCCATTCACTGCAATAGCTGCTTATTGATCATTCACGAAAACCTCGCCAAATGGTTCTATATGGTCATATGGTGTTAGTAATTTCCCAGCATTCAGAACAGCGTATAGAATTTTGTAAGGGGTCTTTAAAAGGACCGTGAAATTACGATCAAATTCTTACAGATTTTGTATGGAGTGGGTTGGCAGCGAAATAATCTTGATATAATATTCCCGAGCAATGTAGATTACTTCAAGACTTCGAATAAGACTAAAGCGAATATCCAATACATGGAAAGCAGATGATTCAGCTGTAGGCTGTGCCTTTTCTACCAAATGATTCATCCATTTTGAAAACGGACCCATCAGGAAGGTGCGCCTTTCCAAGAGAATCCAACGATGGCCCCCTCATATACTGTTGGGTAATGTTCTTTGACTTGTAGGAAATCAACGTTTTGCCTTGATGCGAGCAATGACTGCCACTGTGGTACCACCGCACAGTAGTTTTCTCTTTCCATTTGCTCAATAATTTGCGGTATTTTGCTTTGGACCACTGTAAAGGCAGTGTCATCTACATGGAATATTTGATAAGCAGTAAACTGGCATGTTTCTTTTAGAATATTAAAAATAAGCTGACATTTTCTTTGTTGAAACTGAGAGTGGAAAATATGAAGTTGGTAAACGGATTGAGGGTACATCTTTATGGCGCTCAAGGGAAAGATCATTCGACGGCCTTCCTCCTTGTGATTTTAAAGAATGTTTAGTCTCATTACTGACTAGCAGACATTCAGTATTGCCAGGTGCTCTTGATAATTCAGCACTAGATTACTCTGCAAAAACCACCAACAGTACAAAAAAATATCAAATTCAAACAATAATTATTTCATGTTTAAAATATATGAAGAGGTATGGCAATTAAATAAATACGAAAATGTTATCAATTTTTTACGATTGTGTGTATATTTTTCAGCAAACACGTAAATTTTTAATACATAAATATATATAAAATAACCATTTCCGCAATATTGTACACTAATTGTATATATTGCATTGTATACATTTATGTTTTTCAATGAGTGTTTTATATACTACATTCATTGTAAAACACATACATTTCAAACGTATCTAAATTGTGTCATAAATGTTATTCAATTCATACATATGCCCCCTGTAGATTTTTTTGGCATTGCAGTCATTAGTTCAAATGCGGGACAACCACATGCTAAACCGTAAACGTATTCGCAAGAATCAACCGTTCTCAAAGACATCTTATTACGCAATTTATCTTTAATTATATTTAAGATTGAAAACCATTTTTCCTCTGTAGCATTAGAGGGATACTTACTAACGCTAATACTAGCTTAATAAAGTGCTAGAAAGTTTGTTCGCCCAAAATTATCAAAACAAATGCGTTGTCTTCCTATATCTGGTGATAAGACTAGGGAGCGGCATCATGCAGATATAGGTTTGTTCTTTTCTTTTGTGGCAACGTGCAGTGTACTGTCCGACTGTTCAATGTGTAGCTGTGTTGCGGCAACACAATTTGATAATTCACAAAAAAAAAATACTCAGGAAAAAAATCATAATTCCTCCAATTAAAGCAGCTACAACAAAAGCGTATACTCCCTTTCAAAAGGCAGAAAATTTCGCCAATTATTTTTCGTCCACCTTTACCACCAACACCACGCAAGGCCATCCATCTCATCAAGTAATCAATAATGTATCATATACTCCTACTTACGGACCACACCCAAGATTTAAATTAATATCACCCAAAGAAATAAAAAATATCATAACCAAACTAGCAATTAAAAAATACCCTGGGATGAATAACATAAGTAATATAATAGTCACACTATTAATATAACACTTTTTTCCCTCTGTTCTGGCCTTCATCACAAATATATATAATTCGTGTCTCAGAATCGGATATTTTCCCATAATATGGAAGCACGCTGTCATCATTCCGATTCCCAAACCAAACAAGAATCCCTCATTAGTCGAAAGTTACCGTCCTATCAGTTTACTTCCTACCCTTGCAAAAATATTCGAGAAAGCTATCCTTACACTATCCTTACAACTCCTACTCCCTCCTCCGTTTTGAGGCTGTAATAGCAGCCGCAACAGCCCCTACGGCTGGCGGAAGAACGCATGAGCCAGTGCGTTGAGGCCTTGGGCGATGGTCAACTGATTTAGAACTCGTCTGAAAAATAGTGTGCCGGCCTCAACGAACAATAGCGAAAAGCACCGCATTCCAGAGTCGGGGGCGGCGCTTTGCGGACAAACGCTTATTGCGTGGGCGACTTGGAGCGCAGCGGCGTCGCGGCGCCCGGCGGCGGTGGAGGCCTCGCGCAATTACAGGGCGGCCATCAAGCGACGCGGGCGTCGCCGGCCAGACGGATCGCGGCCAGTTTGCGGTGTCTCGCCTCCGCCCCTCTCCTCCCAGGACCGCCTCCGCTCCGCCCTCACTTCCTCCGTCCCCTCTTCACCCTCAGCCCCGCCGTCCCCGAGCCCCCGCCATCACCACAACCCCCTGCTCTATTCTGCTCGGTCCCACTCGGCCACGCCTGCTCCGCCCTCCGCCCCGCCCACCTCTCCGGCCCTATTACGCCCTCCATTACGGCACCTACTTTGTCTGTGCTCCGCCCCTGCTTCGCCCCGATGCGACCCCTTCCGCCCCGCTTCGACCCCGCTTCGACCCCGCTTCCACTCCGCTCCGACCCCGCATCCATTCCGCTCCGACCCTGCATCCACCCCGCTTCCACCCCGCTCCTACCCCGCTCCGACCCCGCTCCGACCCCGCTCCGACCCCGCTCCGACCCCGCTCCGACCCCGCTCCGACCCCGCTCCGACCCCGCTCCGACCCCGCTCCGACCCCGCTCCGACCCCGCTCCGACCCCGCTCCGACCCCGCTCCGACCCCGCTCCGACCCCGCTCCGACCCCCCCCCCCCGACTCCCGTCAGATCCGCCTCCGACTCCCCTCTCACCCCCTACTCCTATCCGACACCACTCTCCGAAACCTCCCTCCAATCCCCGCTCAGGGCCCCACTACTCCATTCGTCACCGCTCCGTCACCGCTCCGTCACCGCTCCGTCACCGCTCCGTCAGCGCTCCGTCACCGCTCCGCCACCGCTCCGCCACCGCTCCGCCACCGCTCCGTCACCGCTCCGTCACCGCTCCGTCACAGCTCCGTCACAGCTCCGTCACCGCTCGACCCTCTGCGTCACAGCTTAGACCCCGCTCCGCCGACCGCTCGGTTTCTGCCCCGCCCCTCCGAGCCCGCCCCCCTGCGCGGGGCAACATTAGGCGGCGAGGGGCGCCGTCCACTCACCGCGCTCATTATCACGCAGCCGCGATAGGCGGCACATGCGGCGTTCATTAACGGAAAATACACACCGCGCCGGAAGAGAGAAAGCGACGGCGGAAACGAGGAACCGCGGAGTTTGTTTGCCACCGGATCAGCACATTAAGGGGCTCCAGGTTGAGGCTTGTGATCACGTGGAAGTCCCCTGGGGCGGCCTGGAGTAGGAACTGGTCGCAGTGTTGCTGCGAGTACCAGTTGTTTCATTGCTATCTCGCAATTGATCAATAGATTTGAAAGACATAAAGAGAAATAACCTTGAGCAAAGTAGTAAATACTATACAATTTTCTGTGAATTATTCAATTTGTGATATGTAATATACTTCCCCTTCTCATTTATTTCTACTTCAGCATTTCAAGATGAAATAAATTAAACTTGCTCGTTCACAAATATGTAGTTCGTACCATTAAATAAACTATGCTTCGCAAAATACTATTGATTACGCCGTTTTGTGTTTGGTACCACGCAGTGCTTGTGCTGCCCTTGTGCTACAATCGTTGTGAACGTGAGTGATAATTATGTGAGTGATATTCAACACATATTATTAGTACTTAGTTGTAAAAACTGCGAAATACCTACTAGTCAAAGTGCTATAAAGGGGGCAGCTTCAAATCTCATGGTGCAAGGAAACTTCGGTTTACGTTAGTGTGAGTGGCCACGGGGTATATCACAGGCGTTTATTGTCTCGTTTCGTGGTGTGGCAGATTATCATGGTAACGACCGCTTAATCGGAGACTGGAACTCCACACAGGCAGGCGCTCACCACTGTTGACAGGTGCCAGTCAAATCTCCGGACGCTGGCAGGCGGCGATCGCTGGAGCCTTCCGGTTAGGATTGATTTTCTGAGATTCCTCGAGATCGAGATGTTCCACGGCCAATCATATTTACTGTAAAATTCTTCGCAAGGCTAAACTTCAATCCGCTAATTCTCTGATGATTTCAGTTTGTGAATTAGAACCCAGAGCTATCAAGAGTGTTAAACTGATCCACGATTTATCGATTTGCAGATTACTTTCGAAGTAACCCATAAAAATGTGCTTTGCAAATAACTATCCCCTAAAACACTAACCCAACATACCCATCACAAAAAATAGATATATCATAAAACAGGTGGAATAATTAATTTTCCTTCACTTAAATGATGGTATCCTTAACCTAAAACATATACAATTCGAATTCTGAATGCAGATGGAAATGAGAGTTTTAGGTAAAAGAACAAAAGGAAATAGTAGGTCCCGTGTAATAAAAACTATAACAAAGACAAATAATCTATACATTTTGTCTATTATTCCTCATCACGCTCTTCGTGAAGGTATAGACTCACTGCCTCGAGTATCTGAAAAACGATAATTTGAATATCGATATCTCCTACTGATTCTAGGAAACATGCACTGATAGTGAAGTTACATTTACGTCCAGGAGCAAAACAAGGAGCCATCTCAGCATTCGCTCAAACTATCAGGGAAAATGGATGAAGAACCTAATCGAGGTGAGGGTCATTGTCCCAGACGCTGAGGTCAAAACTTGTTATAGGGTGTTGAGAATTATGCAGTTCAAATAGTAACGAATCCATTAAATATAGTACTTAATGTTAATATTTCTATCCAATTTGATGCTTGGCATAATCTCTAATTGTATAAAACAGTTATGCAGCTGAAAATATTTTACTTGGTACTTAACTTAACTTCTGTTTCGGTTTAATCGTTTAATGTCAACTGGCAGTGTGCTGTAAAATAATGTACATGTATTGATTGTGGAATTTTTGTAGTGAGTTGTTGATATTGACACCTGAATAATATGATTACTACGTCGATTCCCCGTCGCCGTTTAGACTACACACCAGTAATAGACTTCGGTACTGGCTGAAAATATGATCCTACTATTGTATAATTTATTTTTGACAAACTTTATTCATTTGATAATGACAATGCAAGGTAAAATTCCTAGATTAATCGTTTAAAGATATGCTTACAAGAATCACGTGCGTAGAATTTGCTTATTATTTGCGTAGTAGTTGTCACGCCCGGCAACACTAGATAATAATCAATCAATGAATCAACCGGTGAAATGGCGCATTATCTCTCCGATGTGCAACAGCTGTCATTTACATCGATGACGTGTTTTGCTTGGCCATTCTTTAGATACGGCCAGTATGGTTCCTTATGCGGCGCGAACGGTCAACAGGTTCTGCTGAACAGTAGTGGTCATCCGGCATTCAGCTGCGCCAGGCTTTCGTCGTCACATCGTTACGGCTGGCGAAGTGTGATGGAAACGTACAGATCGCTGCCTGAATATTATGCTTAATATGATTTGTATTACACAGGAAGAGAAAGGTATGGTTGTCAACGGAATTTGACATTCCTATAACATTCGTGACATAGGTTCATGTTTGACACAAATTGTCCCATTTCATCCATTTCTTTTCAATTCACTAACGACAATTTCAGGTTTCTCGTTCAGAAACTAAAGAAACAAGTCTGTCTGTTCCCGTGCTAAATGGCGCAGGTGGGTCGAATAATTCAAGACTACTTCATTTTGTTCTGCCGTTGTTCTGCCCCGGCCTGCATATTGTTCTGCCTTCGTCAGAACGCGTCCACGTCAGTGCGACGGTGCCCGTGCTCTAAGATGTTTGAAATATTCGGCTATCAATGCGAATCCGGCACAGCACTCATCCACTCTGACCTTTCTTTTGAAGCATCACCCGTTTGTACACGCGTAGATCTTCGTATTCACGAGTTTGTCGCGGCGGATATCTTGGCACTCGCCAAATGATGCAGTAGAATCAAGACTGCAGAAGGGAGACACTGCGCATACTATCCCTGTTCAGAAAACAATGGGTAGCCCAATGCTTTGTATTGGGAATTGTAATCGTTCAGAAAGTGGTTCTGCCAGCAAACCAATGGGTTTGAGACGGTGTCCGTGGCGCCTCTCTCCTCTGAGACGGCAGAGACTCCTCTGAGAGTCACACATTCTGCGTGAATTCTAAGTTGCTCTCCCGTGGTTGCCCGGTTACGTTCAGCGGCGTCCTCCAAGATGTCCTCACCAACTTCAGTGGCCCTTAGCAAATGCTTGTAAATAGAAAATGCATCGCAAAGCCTAATATCAGACCGATAAGATAGAAATTGTTGCAAATGTATTTTATATTAGTGGCCTGCTGCAGTAAAACAGTTGCTGAAAAAATCCAAACAAATTACTTTTCCAAAACGTAGCACGCCCACTACGCTAGAACAAGAAGTATAATACTCTCGTTTACCATTTCTGTAAGTTTAAAATTTCAACATAAAAGTATTCACGAATGCTTTAATAACATATAATAGTACAATACAACAGTTCTTTAAATACCAAGATTATCAAAAAGTTTCTGATTCATAATATAAAATATTAATAGCAAATATTTAACGGAAGGCATCCTCTACTTCTGACGGAATGACTTCCGCTGTCTTAAGCAGTTACTCAGTGCGATAATTCAATCAGTTTTATGAGAAAACGAATTAACACAACCTAGAAATCGCATTTGTCAGTCAAAATCAAAAGTGTTTCATTGTTGTTTTTTTAGAATTTTCGCCATTTTCTGCGTACCTAACGAAATCATAGGCACGTCACAAAAGGTCAAAGGCTGCATAGTTTTCTTTCATTTTTTACTGCATGAAAATTTAATCACTTTTCAATCAATTTTATTCTTGGCTACGTTCTGGGTTCATACATTCGTTTTAAAATTAAAACGAAAATCATATGTAAACGTTTGTCGCTTCATTTGATGGCAGAATTTGTTCACACTAAAAAGATGCAAAAATAAAAATGTAACTAATTAACCCATTTTAATACGAATTAATTACGTTTTAAACTACTACCACACACCCTTTACATAAAAAAAATAATGGAAACAATCACTACTACTGCTTGTCTTGCAAAGTTCGTTTCCATTAATCGTAAGAAGGACAGAGCCTACGTGTTTCCTGTTTCCATTATGCCTATCGTAATACAACTTTTTATTTGTCTACCAATTTTGCATCCCAGATTATTGGATACTGACCAGAATTCCACGGCTTAGTGTTGTCACTTCGTGTTTCCCACTACTATCATGTAGGTTTTCAAGGCGAGTGCAATATTGCCTAAATATTTATAAAACGACCTTCGTGTAACATTATTTCATTCGTTGGTATTTGCCAATGGGTAATCTTGAATATATTTTCGACCCTAAAGATTTCGAATAGAGGTATTGCCCACGTTATATTTGCGAAATGAATAGAATGCCTTCGGACCGGGTGCCATAAACGTCTTCACGCGCCTCGTATTTCCTATGCGCTTCAGCCTTTCCAAAGCTACGATTGCGTCGCATGAAACACGAATGTAATATCTTTATTTCGGTGCTGCGGATCGAGAGGCGCGTAGACGTTGCGGGAGCCGGAAGGCAATATGCACGAGAGGCGAGGCTGGCGCCGGCAGCCCTGCAGTCGCCCGCAGTGTTGCCAGGTGGTCTTAAGCGTTTCACACTATATTGCGCTGCGAAAACCACCAAAACGTCAAACAACAACAAAAACAAATTTAAAAAAATGATTATTACATGTTCAAAATATATGATCAGGGTACGGAATGTAAAGAAATACTAAAATTATTATTAAATGTATATGATGATTAGGGGGCGGATTGTGACGACATAAAACATTGAGAACAAGGATAAAAAAGGCTCTTGAAATATACTAAAACGTCCTCGTTCAAGTGAACTCAGCTAGAAAACGTTTGGTTTAAACGGTTCAATGTCGCCGAGAGGCGTCACAGGAATGTTATATTACATAGTACTCGTAACGGCTGACATTACAATATGTAAGCGAAGAAATCTAATAGACTACTCAAGAATTCAGTGGTGAATATTTTTTGCTCATCGTAAATATTGATTGCAGCAAATACCATTTAAATGATATTAAATCGATAAAATCAACGAATACGCATTAAAAATCGCTTAAAAAGGTACAAAATGTATCTTTAAGAGGTTCATTACCTTCAGGGAGGGCAACTTACAAAAGGTACAATTAGTCGAAATTGATGAAAAATGTAAAAAAGATCAAAACGGGCCTTTTCGTTTCGTCATAATAGAAAATGAATTTCAATACTAACCGGTATTGTTTTAAAGTAAAAAGAAACATATGGCAGTTCATTAATCTCCGCCCTGTATTGATGATACTTATATTTCAAACACCAAGATTTGTAATATATAAAAATATGTATATCAAACATTTATATATAAAATTCTTTGTAAAAACGTTTCTTCAACCGAAATCGTTGTTTCCATTCCCTTTTATTACTGTGTATCGTTCCTTTTCATCAAATGTGTTGCGCTCTTCTACTAATGTTTGGTTGTGGCAAATAACAAATAACATTCAATTTTAAACGATGGAATTCATTCAAATCACCTTGCACGCCTACAAGTGTTTTTATAACGCGTAGTTATAATTGAATAAATATAGCTGCAATAATCATAGGGAACTATTTTTGGGTGGTGTGATTTTGTGACACAGAAATTATACTTGTTAGAAAAATTAAAATTTAAAAAACTCAATAAAACCCTCAAATTTATTTTCCCTAAAAATCCAGTAAAGGCAAAACAACTAAAATTAGGGCGAAACGCCTAACCTGGCAACCCTGCCACCGAGGATGGAAGGGGGGGGGGGGGCAGGCGCGTTTCGCGCGCGCGATGGAGAGGTGGCGCGTGGCCGTGGAGGGTTCGGAGCCTCGTCGCCAGGGGCGCGAGTGACACTGGCGGGCGGCCAGCGACGGCTGCTTGGAGAGCCCGACGGCCTCCAAGGGCCGGTGACAGTTACTAACGAGTGGCGCTCTAACGGCACAGGCTTTCTCGCATTCTGTCTAATGTTTGGAGTTTTCGAAAATTCAGGGAGGGCAACAAACAGGAGATTAACAACATTTAAGGCATCCTTTGCTCGTATTTTAGACCACTCTTTTTAAAAATAATTGTTAGAAATTACATATTTCACACAAAATTATGCGAAAAGTACTCATATTTTCGAAAATTTGTACATAATCTCATTTCAAGAACAGTCTTTGAACATTATAGACCATTCAGGACGATCTTCATTCAGAATCGCGGAGAACGTTGAGAATGCGTAATAAAATTAATATAGATTTCCTTTTTGTTAAAATCTCAGAATTTCCGAAAATTACAAATGTTCAATTTTTGGCGGCTTCTTTCCGCACCTTCAATATTGAAGATAGATATTTTTCGTGAATGAAATCCGTTGTTTAAAGTCAGATCAGCCCCACTCGGCACGTCTTTAATCTGGACATGCCTGCACGTGCGCCCATCCGCTCCACGCGCGTCCCCTACGCAGAGTGGCGCGGGCGCCGCCGCGCGTGCGTCATTTGTTGCAACTTGTCTCCCATCTCCAGCGCCACGAGCGGCTCGGCCAATCGAGAACCATCCGCGCATCGGTTATGACGGAGCGGACCGGGTCCGACGAATCGGCTTTTAGCTCGCTGGGAATAGTGATGGTAAATTTTATTAAAACATGGAGACATTGATTTTTTGATATATCACCAAAAGCTTCCAGATGCCGATAAAAACATCGGTATTTAGAATCACTGTTTGAAGTATGATAAAACAGATTGTATTTTCCCACCCTGTTTACATTTTTTGCTACAGAACTTACATGAAATAACAGTACATTACATTGTTTGGTCACGTTAAATTACCTTAAGAAAAATAAACTTCTATGATCTAACTTCGCACTATGAATGTTTGTTCAATTAAAACCACACTGCACTGGCACTGCACTGCACTATGACCCTTGACAAATGACAAATCACTTCCTGCATCATTTCTCTGCTCTACGCTGCACGACACCTCTCTTCACATATATCATTTATACGTCGCTCTATTACCTACTTCTCTTAGTGAAGTCCCTCATTTACTTAGTAATACCCTAAATTAATTTCCTAAACCGTTGAATGCTTTGAGGGAGCAATTTAAACGTTTTTACAGGCAATCTATTCCATCTTAAATAATATGCCATATTTATAATATTACATTTCCATAATAATAATAATAATAATAATAATAATAATAATAATAATAATAATAATAATAATAATAATAATAATAATAATAATAATAATAATAATAATAATAATAATAATAATAATAATAATAATAATAAACTGAATGCCGGTCAGTTGGCCGAGATCGCAGTAATGGTCTCCGGCCAGACGATCGCGGCTTCAAGTCCCGCCTCGGGCATCAGAGTATTAGTGATTTTTATGTATGTCGTCCGCTCACCATATCAACATCATTTTATCTTCCATACAATATAATCCCAGGGCCAAAAATTCTGGGTCGTAAAAATGGACTGTCCAGGAATGCTGATGCCTCTTAATAATGTTTCACATGCATACCCCCAGGAAAAATTATGACTAGGCCTTGGTGGGTATAACTGCACGTTCGCGTGGTCTATAGTATGGCCAATTCGCGACGAAAAAAATTAAAATAAAATAAAATACGCACAGATTTGTTTCTAACTCAAATGAGTAAAACTCTTTTGAGTTTTACATAGTGTTCACTATTTCAGCCCTATTGCTTTTTGGCGTATTCATTTATAGATAATTTCCTTTGTTTGCACCAAACCTTACAATAACGACTGCAGGTTATCCCACAAAGTTCGCACATGCACGTTTCTTCTGGCTCGTGGAAGATCTTTGTTTTGCAAAGTAAAAGTGAAAACCGTGAACTGCCAGGAGACGTAGATATCCATACTGACCCAACACTACAAGCCTCCTATGACTCAAATGATCCACATTTTTTGTCTGAAGGGGACCTTCATGATATTGTTCTTGATTTAAATTTGTCGAAGCAACAGTCTGAGCCTTTAACTGTGCATCTAAAATTATGAAATCTACTTTTCCCCTATACGAAACTTTTACATTAAAGAGTTTTCTGTGATCGCCTAGCAGTTTTTTCAAAATATTTCTCCCAGAAAAGTGACTTATGTTTTGGTGATGATATCGAGTCCATTATGAGTTCCGTGACATTCCTGAAATGAAAAAGCGTTATAAAGGCAATTTGAGTGGCGCAATGTTGTCCGACTACTGCTGGAAATTATGAAGATGCAAAGTTATGATGAGGCAACGTATTGCGAGAAACCTGAAAGAAAATATTTTTAGGTTAGGTTTCGTCACTTATTATAACACTTACGTTGTTGTAGTTAATGTATACTTTGATTACATTGTTATTAGAGCGTGATATTTTGCCAGATACATGTAATACATAGGGAGAATACGCATTTGTAAAAAACTATCATCTCATGGAAGCCGATGCAGAAATTCTAATATTAAATCCAGATTGAGTGGCAAAGTATCTTACAGAAACAGTGCTTTGTTCTTGTTACAGAAAAAAAGTTATTTGTAGACGAGTGTAATAAAATAATATAAATATTATTATTACTATTATTATTATTATTATTACTATTACTATTATAACTATTATTATTATAACTATTATTATTATTATGTTTATCGAATTCAAAGAAGGGAATAAAAAATGAAAGACATCGTGTTTTACTATTATTCCATTTATTCACTTTCATTCATAAATTATGAAAGTAATACGTGTGTATATAACAACATAATACGTATATATTAGTTTAAAGTGTATTCTACCTTAAAGCACTCTGGTATCTTAATTTTCGAATCAATATTTATACAAAGTTCAAAAGGCTATTAAATGATGTTACCCACAAGATCAACAAAAAAGATAATGTAATACAACAATAAAGATAACAAAAAAGATAACATAAACGTTTGAAAACTTCAATGTTTCTGGAAAAGTATATCAATCCGAAAAAAAACATCGAAAACAAAACATCGATGCTAATATATCGATGTTTCTAGCAGAAAATATAATTTTAAAAACATCGATGATTTTTTTGCCATTCCCAGCTGGTAATACTTCACTGCAAAAGACTCTCATTTTTTAATCCGCCAGTGAAATTGCAGTTGTACAGAGAACGTGTGGCCAAAATAAACTCATCTGGACGAAAGTGTGAAATTTCATTAACTTCCGACTATATTCACTAAATACAAAATCTTTCTGATATAACGCGCTGAACTCTGACCTTTAGATACAACTCGATAGAATTTATTTTTGGTCACTGCTGAAGTTTTCAATAACAAATTTATTAATTTATTTGAATAATGAAATTAAACTAGATAATATCAGGCTGATGTTGAACATCCTTAGAGTTGTTATAATTCATTTTACTAAACTAAATTGATATAACATTGGCCTCTACTTCAATAATACATTTATAACACAAATTAATTTAAGCAAAACTCTGCCGTATAGATGACATGACGAAATACTGATTTCTTTAATTTTTCGATGATCGGTCACCGTCAAAAGTTCGAACCGTTTGTAGCGTCCCTACGCACTTTCTGCTTGTAGATATACACGCATCATGCCATAATTCAAGCTATATACAAGTGCAGTTTTATTTCATTGTACGTAACATATTTCAGTGTTATGAGCGCGTCCAATTCTAAAGTCATTAGGTCGATTCCAAGAGCTTCGCATCACTTCACCGGAACACTTTCTTGTAGGTCACATGACAAGTCCATGAATGATTGATTGACTAGTGGTTTCTCAATTAAATAACAATTAAAATATCACACATTCTGTGTGTAATGTATTTTTTTGGAGACCAGGAGCATATTTTTAAAAGTCATTTCTACCACAAAAATTAAACACCAAAGGGAACAGCATTTTAATTACATCAACTTACATTATTTTAATTAAGGCCAATGGGATCACTATTTTTTTAAATAATGATTTTAAAGAAGTGTTTGTATAATAAAGTACTTTTTTACTTTACAGGTTTCGGATTTTACCCTTTAATCCATTTCCGATGAACTGTAATATACCGTGCGTTAGGGCCCTTCATGTTTAACTTTCCAAAAATTGAATTCCCACCCATCTCTTTCGATCAAAAACAAAAAAAAGATGCAAAACTTAAGCATAATCGGACCACTCTAAGGCAATTGGCAAATTAAAAATCGCATAACAAAATTCACAAGGCAAAAATTCAAAACGTTATAACGTTTTGAATTTCTGCCTTGTGAATTTTGTTATGCAATTTTTAGTTTTTCTTGTATTATACTAATCTTATTTTATTATCCCCACCATTTTCTTGTTCAATATAATGCTCAATTTTATAACTATATTAATATATTATTATTATTATTATTATTATTATTATTATTATTATTATTATTATTATTATTATTATTATTATTATATCTTATTCACAGTATCTACTGGTCGGTATGTCAACCACACACAGGAATGATGACCAGGTGTGTGGTTGCTTTACTGAAGGTTCAGATGGCTTCTGACAATACGGCATGTATTCAAAATTACACACTTTTGCATCTTTGATGTAACTTTTGTCGGTAGGCCGTAGTGTCAGTCTCCATTTTGGTAATGGTGTAGTATTCACGCACGATGAAGGTATTTATTAATGTAGTCCACTTCATCCTTCTGCGTTGCCTGCCTGCGGCAGTGGTCTCTGGAAGCAATAGATTGCTTCTCTGGGAAGCACTTGCGGCAGGTGCAGCTGTAAGTGGAGATGGATGGGTGCTGCTATGTTCGGCTGTAGTATATTCGGGGTTATCCCCGATCAGGGCCCGCCTGTTCAGCTCCTGATCACCACCGGCTCGCATGCTGTCACCTCCAGCGGTGGCTCCGAAGGTGCCCCGGCGCTCCCCAGGCAGCGGCTGCTTTTCCGAGGCCTTACGACGCATATTCCGTGTCTCCATATCAATATGGGTGTGCCATCGCCCTGTTTGCCGCCAAATTTTCTGACGTTGTCCGTCTCCCACGTGGCTAAGTTCTCAATTGCTCGGACGTAGGGCTGGACTTTGGGAGACTATTATTATTATTATTATTATTATTATTATTATTATTATTATTATTATTATTATTATTATTGGCGTATAGGCCATTACTGACCACGCTACACGATTAACGTGTGTAATTCTTCCAGGATCAGCTTTTCAGCTGTATCCTTTGATAACAACAAGGTTGTTACGCCATGTAGTGTGACTTACGAGATGATAGGATGATGATAGGTGAAGGGACAATCACAAATACGACCATGTCTACACAGGACTCGAACCTGCAGCCTCCTCGGCACAGACGACGGCTGCCGCAACCGTCTGCGCCACGGAGCCGCTTGATGAGCTTGATCCCGATAGCGCCACGGATGCTTGAAAAATGCATCACAATAGAATGCTTTACTCTTTATCATTGTTTTTCCCACTAGAACTCCATATGTCCGTCAGTTTCAACGACTTTGTGTTGTGATGAAAGGTGCTTGTCTCCAAACATTCTTTCACTCTACGCAACTGTTCATAACGTTCCGGGAAATTTGTATCTTCGCGGAAAATTTGCATATCCCTTACACTTTTCAAAGCATCAGAAAACTTGGCAATTGACGTGTAATCTGCTTCTTGCTTCTCATCTGCTTTCTACTCCTCATCGTTGTCGTTGTCATTGGTTATTTCTTGCTGGCTGCCACTCACTGGAGGATACTGATACTGATTGGATAGTGGATAATAGACTATGACAGATGGTTTCGGTCTTCCGGGTCGACAAAATCTATTTTTAAAACAGATAAAATTATCATTGTCAGGTTAATATTAAGAATTAAACACAAGAATCCTTTATTGACAATTAATATTTTTTTTCAAAAAATATCTTTATTGTCCATACACAAAGAACTTGTGAGGCAGGGCACAGCGAGACTAGATGGGTGGATCCGGGAGTGGGGTGAAGCTGGGGGCAGGACAGCGGGATGAAGCGTGTAGAACGGACGGGTCGGGAGGAGTAGGACAATACGACAATCAGAAGCGACAGCTTCTAAAAGAACGTATGCAATGAGTGTAAAAAGCATGTGAAACGTTGTATGTGGACAATATAGACTTTTTTGAAAACAAAAATGATTGATTGCCAAAAGGAAAATGATATGTGTGTTTACTTATTAAAATAGATTTGTGTCACTTTCTGACTCCAATTTTATTGGCAGGGGTAGGGAAAAAGTTGTTTGAATATTTTTTTTCTAGGTATCACTTTTCTCATATAAAAATAACATTATTTCTGTAAATAAAAGTTCTTTGATTTTCTTTACAAAATATTTTAATAAAATATGTAGTTTTAATAAAATATGGCGTAACAAAAAAATTGTGAATACGCTCTTACTATGTACTTCAAGCAGCAAAAAAGTGAACAACTCTTTCTTGACTTTCTCGTGTCACACATGTCGGGAAACACATTGAATTGACAGCATGCCCACAAACTGTGTATAATTATGCGTTGACTTCAACGAGATACAACTCTTCAGGGGTGTTAAGGATAACCCGCCTAGTTGGACAACATCCCAAGGAAAACAGTAAAACGTAGATAGGATGCAATAGCAGGATATGGGTGTAGTGCCGAGTATGAGTTGTTATTTTTATAGCGAGACTTCTAAGTTTTCCGTGACTCAGGTGCAAAATTTTATGGTTTTCAACCGTTGGTAATCTCGCTGTGTTGGTACTTTTATGCATTAATTAAATATGCAGAATAAAATATTGCGGTATCGATTCTGCAGCTCACGAAAACGTGATTCTAGTCTAGGCCCATTCTCTCCCGAACGCCACATGCAGATTATACTGTTTTTCGCTTCATCTCGACGTCCTGCCTCCAAGCTCCTCCCAGATCCACCCATCTAGCCTCATCCTGTCACAGCTTCATCGCCCTATCCACTCTTCCATCTCTCACCTCTACCCGCCACACTCCGCCACGCAATAGTAAGCTCTCATTAAACAACGCCATCACCATCTATAAATCAATGCCCTAATGCTTTATGCATGCCCTATCTGGATCAATGCTTCTAAAACTGATATAAATAAATTACAAATCATCCAAAATAATTTCTTCAGACTTGCCACTCATGCACCCTGGTTCATCTCAAACACTCAACTGCATAAAGAATTTAATTTACCCCCTATACTTGACCATATCGCGCTCCTATCTAACAATTTCTTCTCCAAAATAAACACGATAACCCAAGCCACCCATTACGGCCTAGCCACCACCTACCAGCTCCCAACAAGAATAAAAAATAGATATCCATTAGATTCATTCCTCAGCATATTTTCAGAACTCAATTAATCACATAGGTGCTCTGTGAGTTTCCTATTCATGTGTATTTAGATTTAGTTGTAAGATTAGCATTTAAGTTAAATATAAGTCATAAAAATACATATGATGTAGTATACATAATACTGAACTATGTACATTCGTTCACTAATAAAGATATACTTAAAAAAAAAAACTCCGCCACGCCCGCTACGCTCGCCACGGCCCGCTACACTCCGCCTTCCCCGCCCTGCTCCGCCACACTCCGCCCAGCCCTCACGGTCCGCCACGCCCTCGCCGCGGCGCCATGTCCCGCTGCGTCTCGCCCGCCCCGCCCCGCCCCGCCCCGCCCCGCCCCGCCCCGCCCCGCCCCGCCCCGGCCCGGCCCGGCCCGGCCCGGCCCGCTCGCCCCGCCCCCCCCCTGCCCCGCCCCTCCCCGCCCCGCCCCGCCCCGCGCCGTCGGCGGCCAGACTTCCATCACTTCCCATTTGCGCGTGACGGGCCGCGCGGGCCGGCTGGCGCGTGGCGGGCGACACGTGGCGGGCGACGCGTGGCGTGCCGCAGCCCGGGCGGCAGGGGCGGGGTGTTCAATGCATTGCCAGGGGGCGTGTTCGAGTGCAGCCAGGGCAAAACACGATTTTTTTTGCTAGTTAGAGCTGCAATAAGGCCTAATGGCGCGCTCATTAGCGCTGTCCACGGCGACTAGGAGCCGCTGTTTTGTGCTACCTGCCTGCCCCGCTCCCCGCACCGTCGTCGCACTCCCCGCACTCTCGCTCCTCCCCGCTCCCCCTCAGGGCTCACCGTCTCTCTCTGATGACCATCTGCGCGTCCCGCAAGCCTCCAGCCTATGCACTCCGTGGCACATGTCTAAACAGAAAAACATCAGTGAAATGGAATCATTACAGGAACGGATTGGACATGCAATACATTTTCCCGAATTATTCGTTCGAGTATTTCTGGATTTAAGATTTTATTGTTTTCATTTTAAAAAATGTTTTGTGTTAATTTATTCAGTCCCTTCTTATACTTAAACAGTCATTTGCAAGTTGTTGCACACATCCATCAATATGTGGAGATTTGTTTTTACATTTCATGAAAATCATTCATTGAAATTGAAAATCATTTAAAAAATAATGGAATTCCATTGTGTTGTACAGAATGCTGGTATTTACGCGTGGAGGAACTCATCTTGTTAAGATTTTAATTGCTCTGTGGCGGTGTATGGCCCTAGTCTAACGGTTATAGAGCTGGTATTGTGGCGTTTCAATATGAACTGACAAAGTGTTTATTACTTAATTCCAAGTATTGAACTAACAACAGTTGTATTTAAAAATATACAGAATATTTTAAAATTACTTAAACATTTAAACATTACAGAATATTTAAAAATATTCTGTAATGAAATTCATCAAAGGATGAATCTTTAACGTGCCTAGCCCATTTTCGGATTTCCAACCCTTGCGATAATAAAGTAACCTCCTTGCGGGTCCATTTGGTGCCTTGGTAGGGGGGAGGGATACTTGGAAGTTAATGTCGGAAGAAAAATTTCGAAGTTGCGTCTTTCTTCACGTAACGGACAGCTCAGAACGTTTCATATTTTATATCGGATTCTCCTTCATATTCATATGCATATATTCTGAATGAAGAGGATGTGGCGTACTCCCTACTACAGTGGCGACTCGTGCTGCAAGTGATCAGACCAGTTATTTCTATTCTCCGGTGGCTGATCCACGTGGAACTCGTGTCGGACTTCGCGGGTTGCGACAATTTCCCCTGCCTATTATTCTATAATTACTCATCGTCATTCTAACCATATCGTCGACAAGCCATCAAAACAATAATCTCAAGTATGACTGAAAACGCTTAGGTACTGAAGATCATAAAAAGGTTTAGCACTACTGATCATAGCATTGGAAACACTCTCAAGTGCTCACAATGGTTGCGGAGTAAATTGGCAGTTGTTACAGGTGGCCCCTTAATGGAGGCTACGTGAATACAGGGGCGGACGTTATTTCGCTATTTGCAGAAAGTTGACTAGGCTTCTTTCCTCAAAAATTCTTAATTTTACCTGAACGTAAATCCTTTGTGTTGTTAGCAGCTACATATAATCACATCTTGCGATATAAAAAAGTGTTACAAAAAACTTTTGAAACACTGGCAATTGCTCTCAAATTACACGAACACTTTCGAGCGGAGTTCTTTCGTAAACGACTGAATTATATAAATACAAGCAATGCAATGTAAAAAGCTAATAATCCATAATAAAGTCACATTTGTCGACAGAATTTCTGTTGATACTGCTCAATATACTATTTGCTTCAGAACATCCTATAGCCAATTACATATCGCAATTTCCACATTCTTTAAAAACGTGTAGTCGTTTATTGAGCTCAAATTAGGAGTATTCATTTTCGAAATCAGAATTACTATATTTTTGTTTGTGAATTTCAAAATATTCCAAATGCCAGGACATCAAGGTTCAATGTACACCATCATACAAATACGTAAATATGAGTATGAAAATGGATTTATCGAAATTTCACAGATTAATAGGATTGAATTATTTCCATACCATTCGTTTCTGCAATGTTATGAATTCAAGATATTCACAGATTTGTAGTAAATGGCTAACAAACATTTCCACGATAATTAATTCAGTTTCAATCTCACTAAATACTCCATTTCCTTAATACAGGTATGTTGTACATAAAACCGTTAGAAAAATGACATCAAAATTCTTCCTCCGTCTTTGAGAAAACTCGTTGAAAATAACGATATATAACTCGCATCGCTCTCATAATCCATATTACTAATTTTCAAAGCGCACAGTAAGTCAAAGAAAACATGCAGTCACAGTCCATGTGAGATATATCTATGGTTTCCTAAGATAGCCAGGTACTCGGGAAAAATACATAAAAAGAAAATGATACAGTTTCGACTTCAGCCGATGAATGCAAATATTCAATTCTGTTATGCCGTCTATTCTCATATTGCATATTGCGCTTAACGGCTGCATGCTCGAACGCAGAGCGTCGCTGCTTACGACACGTCTGACGTCGAGGGACAGCAAGGCTCCAACGAAGAGGCTGCTCACTACAAAATATTTGTTTTTGAGGTAGCAAAAAACAACAACAAAGGAACACTAGACATTTTTCATCCGTACAACGATTCTGTGAACGATGTGGATACTCACATAAATTAGGTTCTAAATTATTTAAATTATTACCTTGTGGTGCTAAAACAGTACATTACGCTTGTTACGGTTGCGAATTAGCAAGTGGAATTTTCTTCACCCCCTTTTCTTCAAACAAAACGTAATTCAAATTAAATTTACTTTGAAAAAAATGTCCAATGTGTAATGACATTACCACACTTAACATTATATTCAACAATTCCCTACAATCACTGCGTCTAGTATTTGAAATATTTACACTTAACTTTGATCTCAGATTGCTCAATCTGTTCACTACAATTCATGCTTTAACGTATAGCTTCTTTCTCTTCCTATTTGTCTACTTAACCATTGGCATAAGCCGTGCGTGTGACCCATCTAATGATAGCAGTGGTCGCACGCTCGTCGCGTCGCCTTCCTCTAAATTCCCGTTACGGTGAATTCTTTCCATGGCTCTTCGCTCGCACGTCGGTCTACTTCGCCTACTGCCGCTCGGGACGTTCATGCCGTGGGCTCACGACCTTGGCCTACTTTGGGTCCCGCTGTTACCTCGCTCCAATAAAAAACTGGCTGTCTGCGCTGCCGCTTGAACATCTTATGCGCCCTGCACCAGATCCCCGCCGAATCTGCTCCCGAATTGTTTCTTGATACACCCGTCACGGGAAAAGAATGATAGCCTCCTCTTCTTCTTCGCAGCAACTCAAGTATTCACTTCGCGGCCACCATTTTGCCCCGTGCTCATTTCCCTATAAATCTCGACAGTTTATTACTAATCCCTTTATCCTCACTTCTTAATATGTTGATTTCTCTACCATTTTTCCGAATATTTCCTCCACAATCAATTACTTTCTCTCACGCTCGCCAAGATGGCCTCTATCACTCCTACTCCCTGACATGGAGACCGCACAACCGACCTGTCTCACCTAGTTTTTAAAGAAAAAAAGCGGTCCGCTGTCCGGCCTCTCCTGGAGGAGTAACACCGCGTCACAACCCCAACCGACTGACCGCTGGCGCTCGCAGTAAATTCCAAGTTCGGCGGCTCAGCTGCTGGCAGCAGATAATAGGCTGCGCTCTTCGCACTGGCCACCGCGGTGTGCATACGTTGCGAGGACGTGTCTGGGTCAATCAAATTACCCTTCACACTCTTTGAAAATTAACATCGTCTGTTCACTTTTATTCCAATATTCCTTCCTAATCCACTACTTTTACAAAATGCCCGTGGGTAACTATTGCTTGTCCAGCACCGTTTAATAACAAAATATTAAATGCCTTTAATGATGAGTACAACAAATTACATTCCTTATTTCTACACATCTTAGATTTTTAATATTCGGAACAAATGATTAAATAACTTATCCAAATTTACAACGGTAGCCTTTCAACTGCTGTACTAACATTCGTGTCTCTTCTGTTACCTTCGTTCGCGGGCACAGTCGCCGTAGCGTGACCCTGCTCCCAGTTTCGGCTGCCGGCGCTCCGCTCCCCGTCCTGGTGTCCCTCGACGATGCACCTTCCTTCTCTCGGAATCGGCTCTTCCGCTCTTCTTGCTTGGCCCCCGGCTCCTTACATCCTCGGCCTCAGTAGCCCACCGACGCGTGACGTTCAGTCCGGACGCGTGTTAGTAGCAACGGAATTTCGGCGTACCTCAATGTTTAACTTTGTTGCCCAATTTAAAGTCCTATGACGCCTCGGGACAATCTAGCTCCTCTTTCTATCGACTACTATGTTTTCCGCCCACATCTATAAATGAGCCCTGTTAGAATAACACCACTGTTGAAGTCGGCTTATTTTCCGAAATCCCTTCTACATCGCTAAGTTCAAATAAACTGCTGAGCACTCGTTGGATGTGGTGATTTAAGGGGACGGCGTGAAGTCACGGCGAACCCTCCCGCGTTTTCCATAAGCTAAAAGTTCGCCGCCGTTGCGCCGCGGGTCGCAACTAACATCGCTGTTTCCGTGGTAATTTATTTGGCTCGCCTGTGCCCCGGTGTTGTGAGGTTTCCGAATTTGCCTCAAACACCACTCTCTCTTTCTCTCTCTCCCTCTCTCTCTGTATATATATATATATATATATATATATATATATATATATATATATATATATATATATATCCTTCTTCCGCCATGCATTTCCGCGAAATCTTCATTGCAATAACTTCAACCATTCAAAAATTACAGAAGGTTCTAAAGTTACGTAACGCATCTTAGATAATGGAACGGAAGAGTGTGAATCACCTAACGAGCAAAATAGTTTTAGTAAATAATGGTTATAACCTTCAAGTAATTAATTTTAAAGTTAAAATTGGAAACTAAAACTCAGGTGGGTTTCTGTAATAAAAACAGTGTTATAATTTCCCACAATTTTTAATAATTACGATAAACAATGGATAGATAAATCAACTGTAATAAAAACAGAAAACATTTAAAGTTTTTACGTCCGGTAAATTAACAGCTTTTTATAACCTTATTCTACACGCCTTATTTACACGCCTTATTAACACGTCTTATTTAACATTTTATTAACATTAATCAATTCTCTTTTCTCCGAAATCAGTCACCAGTTACGATTACGACATTGATATCAAAGTCCATCGGTTCCAACAAATGTGCGGTAGAATAAGACGGACGCTTTTGAAAAACACAAGAAGAATGACGCAACTAAAAATGTAAAACTTGACCGGAGTACCAGTTTTATTGTACGGGAGCGAGTCTTGGGTATCAACGAGAATGAAAAGTAGTAATATTCAAGCTTCCGAGATGCGATTTCTAAGAGTAGTAAAAGGCTGTAGCTTCCGAGATCAGTTCAGAAACGAAAACATCCGAAAATACCTCAACATTTTTGTCCATATTAGACAAAATAAAGGAGGAACGCCCTGTGTAGTTACATCAGCTACAAAGGATGGAAGATGATAGGCTCACAAAAGTGGCCTACCGTTATCGACCAGCTGAAAAATGATATCCTAGTCGACCAAGGCAGCCAACCAAGGTCGACCAACAAAGTGAGGCTGGAATAGGTCTGGCCTACACCGTGAAAGGCAGAAGAATTCGATAAAAAATTAGCCTGCGTTATGGCCGTCAGCAAACATTCTGCGTTCCTGGGAAAACCGCATCGTAATGGGTTGCGTCTGGATTTCACCGGCCAACGAAACAAAATCGTATAATCGAATCGCATCTAAATAGGCGTGTGAGATTATAAAAAGGCAGTTGTTTTGAAATCACAGACAACCCCAATTTTGTATGTGTAGATGTTGAAGTTCTGTTAGAATAACCCAAATACAAATGTCGAGAAATACTGAATGTGAACAAGAAGTAATCTACTGAAAATATGAAGAAAAAACATTCATGATTTTGGACAGTTGTGAGAAGTCAAGCGAGAGCTTTCGAAAATATTTTGTACGAATGTTCGGCGTTGTAATGTCTTCTTTTCGTTAAAATTCAAAATGAAAATACGTCTGAACATATTGCCTCTAATGAGTAGATCGCTAGGTAGGCTAATGATTTTTTGCGTAAATAATATAAAAAACAGTTTGTGTTAACGTAATACAATAGAGTGTGACAGTTGTTCAGTATTCAAGGGTATAAATGGTAGGAATATCAATAGAAAGCAGACAAGGGAGAATAATGAATTGTGATTTTCCTATTAATTCAGGCAATTTGAAAGAATAACGGAGGAGTACGTTCCACAAACAATTTAAACTGCTGAATGAACTACACAATTCACGTTTACAAACAAAGTAAATGCGATTTCATCAAACAATAAACATGGGTGTTAATAGTATTTTATCATTAAGCACGTAAACAAATTAGCGCAGAAGCTCTCTAAATAATGGATGCGAGTGGGTGGCTTGCAAAACAAGTTAGCCTGTTGGGGATTAAATTATTTACTTATTCGTTTACACAAAGAATCCTGACCTGCGCTACGGACAATTTGTCACATTTAATCGAGAAAGATGCACAAAACACAGCAGGTACGTGTTTAATTGGTAGACCTCATTGCACGTCTTAAGTAAAATCTTCAAAAACCTCGAGGAAACTCGCAGATGAATCAACAGTTTTTTCGTAATGATTTTAATCACTTGTATTGGCCAATGTTATATACTTGTGTGCGAGAAAATACTGGTTTCGATATCTCTCTCAACAGTGAACGTTTCTCTAACAATTGGAAGCAGTGTTGCGCGGCTTTTGGTAATCGAATGTACAGAGTACATATTCTGAAATAAAGCAACGTTTCTCTCGCTAGAGTGAACATGAGTATACAAAGGAAACGCAGGACAAAAATTACAACCTTTATATATAGAGAGAGAGCAAGTATTGTGATATTTAACAAATATTGATCGGCAACCATAAACCACGTGCAGGGTTGGACAGTATATACTTGCATTTAAAATGTGTGTTTTAAATACATTTTGTATTCGAAAGACTGTATTTTTTTAGCTTTTGGAAATGTATTTTAGAAATGTACATAAATACCTATAAAAAGTGTATTAAAAAAATTAAATACTTAAAATACTTCAAATATAGACGAAAAAGAAGATAGTTACATTTTGTTTGATTCCGCTAGTGAATGCATCTCATTGAAACAAAAATAAGAGGTCAGGAGTTGAATTTGGATCTCTTACTTTTTAAATGATAAACCTAAATCATTAGAAATGCTGGACAATTATTCGGCAATAAAAAAAGCGTTTATTCGTTATAACACTAGTTTATGTTCATCCACGCCAGTTGAATGACTTTTTTCCTTTGCAGCCGTTATACATTCGCACACTAACGGTTTCTTGTCTAATGATTTTTTGATAAATAAGTCGTTTTAAAAGGAAATTTCATTCCTTTGCGTTAGACATATTTTTGATCATTTCATATTTGAAAATGTTTATCCATATGGTTCAATTACATTACAATAGTTATTGTTCAGAAATGTGTATGATTGACAATTACTAATTTACTGTAATTCACAATTACAATATATTGTTGCAATAAAAATTATACAATACATAATTATTTTATATTTACAATATTTTGAGTATTTGAAGTATTTTAAATACGTATGTATCTAGCACATCACGTCCTAATGTATTTTGTGTATGCATTTAAATACTTATTTATAAAATATTTTAAATTTTTATTAAAATATTTTATATTTAAAAAAAGTATTGAAATGCTAAATTTAAGTATTTTGCCCCGCGCTGCCCACGTGCCCTCCGCGTCCTTCGACGTCGCCGCCCTCGTCGACGACGACGTCGCTGTCAGTGTCGCAGTCTCCGCAAAACACGACTCCGCCAGCACCGATGGCACAGTCTTCTTTGCGGAAGTCACTTGCCTCGCAAGCATGACTGGATAACCTCGTCGTGCAGGCGCCCCAGCGTCCACGCCCAGCGGAAATTGAAATGAAGGCCATCCCGCGCGAAGCCCTCTTGCGCCAGCCAGTGATTTGGATCTACGAAAAGACCATCGATCTCTCCGCATGCCCATCGTAATCCACGATTTATTGGCCGTGTCCTACCGATGTGCACATCTCAGCGTTGCATCACACCAAACGAAATAATTCGCACGTTTTTAAATCTGCCTTTCAGAGAACGGCCCAACTTCAACTTCACGCACTAGTTCACGGTGTCGAAGATGGGTTGCCTCTGCAATACAATGGCGCCCACGAGCACAAGGACGACTTCCACGGCTTCGTTTTCTTGTGCTTCTTCCACGACGCACTTCATTCGCACAACGTTTATCTATGGAAAGAACAAACGTCGGCTCCCTTCTTGTTGCAAACGCCTCCGCTGTGGCGCAGCAGCGAATCTCCGAGCACTTGCACCTTGTTCTTGTAAGGTTCTTCATCGATGACGGCGACGGTGTTATTCAGTGTGCTTCAGTACCCGAATGCGTTGATCGCTCCTGAACACTTTGCTTCCCCAACTCCTGGAGCTTGAAGCTCAATTGTCTAATGCACTGCTGCTCTGTGGTTAATTCGGCTTCGAGTCTCCGCAGTCACCACTCGCTTCGATCACATTCGGGGCACGTGGATGCGAACGATTCCGACGTTCCAGCAGCTGGGCCAGGATTTTGTTCAACCCGCCATTGCAAGAAGGGTGGGCAAAACTGCTGCGAAAAGCAAAGCCACGCCGTCGTCGGACAACACGCGCAGCGCTTGCCCCTTCGCCACCTGCGAAAAACGCAGGCGCCCAGCCCAGATGCTCTCAGTCGCACTTTACCGCGCGCAGCTGCTCCGAAACACGTCCTAACGCGACGACTACCCGTGAGCTACTACCGACTTTCGGCTAAGAAAGTTCTTTCAGTTATAATATTAGGAAGTATATTGTAGAGATATTGAAGTACACCTAAATGATAAAGTTTTTAGAGGCGATCGAAGCGCCAGAGGCAGTCAAATGTTACAACTGAAGTACCGGCAACATACAAGCGACTCTGACAGTTCGATGCGCTGTTGCCACACATTACTTCGGTCACGGCTCCACCTATAATGTTGATACATTAAATCTCAAAACAACAACACTCACTGTCGGCGACGACTCGTCTTGATGTCATGTTCATATTCTTCGACATAGCCGAACATTTTTGTCTCGGCGGCTTCGTGTGAGACAGACGAGCGGCAACACGAAACGTAAACAAATCCTCGCAAGGTGATTGCTTCGGAGGATGTTACATGACGTACAGACATCTCGCAAGTGGCGAGAGAACTGTCTGAGTGGCTTATACGCTGCCAGTACTGTAGGAAGGCCGTTGCGGTCTGCAACGCCTAACGCATCTCGGCACACCTCCGCACGCGCATGTTGGACACGCCCCCGTTTCACCTCCCGTTCCGCACGCGCCCCCGCTCTCCCGTCTCACTCTCACTTCGGCTTCCCTCTTTCTTCCGCATTCGTACTCCCTTCCGTACCATCTCTCGTTGCCGCTCGCTCGTGCGTTTCCTTCTCGTTCGCGCTTACGACTCGCCCTTGCTCCGGCTTCCCTACTTCTGCTTTCGTTCTCCCTTCCGCCCCCTCCCCCCAACTCCTACTTCCGCTCCGGCACCCACTGCCGTTGCCAGTCGCACTCCCGCTACCCTTCTCGCTTCCCCTCTCGCATTCGCTCCCGCATCCTCCTCGCTCTCCCTCTCGCTTCCCTCTTGCTTCCGCTTTCGTACCCCTCTCCCGTTCCCCCTCGCGATCTCGTTCGCGCTTCCACTTCCCTTGCCGTCTCCCCTTTCGCAAACGTTGCTGCTTCCCGCTTTCGTTCGCCCTTCCGCTCCCCCTCCCCCTCCCGCTTGCGCTTTCGCTTCTGTCACTCTCCCCATCCGCTACACCTTCCACTAACGATGCCCTTCTCACCCCGTACCCGCTTCCTCGCCACGCAGTAGCCCGTGTTCCTTCGCCTACCAGCCGCATCGGTGCTTCCCGACTTCGCCCACCGGTAAAATGTGCTCAACCCAACAGCGATCAGAGCGGGGAGGCGAAGGTGTAAGCAGACGTTTCACTGTTTCCGCCGCGCGTCGCCCTCGACCCCGGGGTCCTCGCAAGCTGTGGGCCACCTGCGCGGCGCGCCCCGCGGCTGTCGCCAATTCGAATCCCGTTCGCTGTCCATTTCCCAACGGAGCCGCCTGCGCTTGTGGGTCTTCGTCTTCCCCATTGCCTTATTCCAGGCGCGGCTGCACCAGCTGCTCCTCCCATCACCGCTTTGTGCACGGACCGCCGCCGGCGCCCCCCCTCCGACGCTGCTTCGATCGCCGTCACCCTTCGGGCACTCACATTCCCCCACCCTCTTCACACTGGCCGCCACTGAAATCGCCCTCGGCCGCGCTCCCCGCTCGCCATCTCCCTCGACAACCACGCCGCCCCTTTCGCCTCCCGCCACGTCCCCCGCCACTTCCCCCGCCACGTCCCCCGCCACGTCCCCCGCCACGTCCCCCCGCCACGTCCCCCGCCACGTCCCCGCCACGTCCCCCGCCACGTCCCCCGCCACGTCCCCCGCCACGTCCCCCGCCACGTCCCCCGCCACGTCCCCCGCCACGTCCCCCGCCACTTCCACCGCCACGTCCCCGCCACGTCCCCCGCCACGTCCCCCGTCTCTCCCCCCATGGTTCATCCCCTGTCGGTACCCGCCACCTCCTACTGCCCTCGTCACCTCCTGTCACCCCCGTCGCCCCCGCCCCCCGCTTCGTCGCCGTAGCCGCCACTGCCACCCGCGCCGCCGCCCACCCGCTCCCACCAGCCTCGCCCGGGGCGTCCGCGCGCTCGCCCGGTCGGCCGCCCCCAGCCGCCCGCGCCGCCCGGGGCGCGGCGATGGAGCGCGGGGCGCGGCGGCCGGTGCGGCGCATGGCTGGGCGCGATCCCCCCGTTAAGCAGATCAGCCCAATTGCATTAAGGCCCTACGCTCGGGCGCACCGTCGCTCTGACAGGTGCGCGGCGGCGGTGGAGGCGAAGGCGGCGGCGTCCAGAGCCGGACCATGACGCTCCCAGCAGCCCTCTCCGCCGCCGCCGGCCGCCGCCAGCTGCCAAAATGCGGCTTCAGAGCAAAACACTAGCGCGCATCTCTCAAAAGAAGTTAAATAATACTTTCGTACAACATTGCAGTGTTCGTGAAGACCGTTTTCGTTAAAATATGTAATATATTTAAGTGTTGTAAGAGAGTACGGTATTTGAATCATTTTATTTCCTGTTTGTTAACGAAGTAACAAGTCAGTATAAATTTGTGTCGTTGACGTGTGCGGCAGGTAATCTACTTTAAGAGATATGGCAATAATTTTTCGTTCTAAAACGAAGAAATACTTAAAGTAGGACACATACATTTTAAAAAGCGCCTTCTTTGATGGCGGATGCGCTTCTCTGCTGTTTCCAGCAAGCAAAATTTTGCGAGGTCATTTATTTGTAAATTGAAGATCAACCCCAAATTCATAATTCGATCCATAATCATTGAAGTTTCGGTTGTGAAGTCACACTCACAACTGAACTATTTGTATTGTAAACGAACCTAATGTAATCGACTAAACTAGCCCCACGTTGGGACCAGCCAAATGTAAACAAACCTAATGTGAGCGGGGGAGGGCGCCAGGTTCAGCTCCTGAAATGTGACTGGATGGAAGTGTTGGGAGGTCATGAATTAGCACAGAGTCATTTGTAACAAATAACAGTTTATTCCTGGCACCAAGAGCTGCCAGGAAAGTTACATGTCGCAAAGGGCGACGCAAGTTTTTTACTAAATCTACTCTGTGAGCTGGTTATCTTAATTACTAGTTGTTAATTCCCTTAAGGCTAACATATTAGGCTTACTCTTTGATGAAACGTGCTATTCATCATTTAAGGTCTGCAGGGCCTGAGCGCGGCCACTTGCAATTTCTCGCCGTTACGATTGTTCTGCGAGACGGCTTCGGTCTCGTAGTTTTTCACCAGTGGCTGCGTTGTCTCCGCGGGCGGGCCGGACGGCAGCCTCGAAGCAGGGGCGGCGGCAGTCCCGGGTCGCTGACCTTCTGCGGCGCGTCCCCTCTCGGCAGGCAGCGGCAATCCCAGGTCGCCGGCTCGAGCAGGCTCAGTGGAGCGAGTGGCCACGGGCGTTGACGTAACGCGGTGGGCTGTCAGTGGGCCCGACGCGGGAGGCGGCAAAGGCTGGCGGGCCGATGCGGGAACGGCGCGGGATCCAGTAGTCTCCCGCCCGAGTTTCCTCCCGCGACAAGTCCACTAGTCGCGTCCTAACTAATTCGACTCTGGGAAAGTCTTTCCCAAACTCGCGTCCCGATCGTAAGTAACCAAGTAATCAAGCAATTTAGCAACCAAGAAGTATCTTGGAATTCTCTCGAAGTATCTTAGAAGTATCTCGAAGTAACAAAAAATTAGCTCTCAAAAAATTCTTAGGAGCGTTTCAAAAAAATCTTAGAAGTGTCGCCGAAAAAATCTTAGAAGTGTCCTATTTCCACTGTGCATCACGTTTTTAAAAGAACTCCCTTTCCCCTTCCCAAAATGTTTCTAGCTCTGAATTTCTCCCTTCCCTCATGGCGAAGCTTCCCATTGGCTGAGGGTGGCTGCGTCGCAGAATTCTGATTAACCAATCATGTGGCAATTTCCCCGTATTTTTCCGTAGATTGTTCTCTGTCTAACACCGGCTTCTCTCTCTCGCTCGCTTCCCTTTGTCAACGGTTCCAGAAACTTTTGGCAGCTGTCTGGACACGTGTTCAAGCAGGAGTGCATTTCACGGATCCTCGACGGTCGGCATGGGCTAATCGACAGCCTACTGTATTTAGTTTGTAAACAGCCCCTGCGGGGAATTCGGGTGCCTAGTCCAGGCGCGTGCCAAAACGGGTGCGGGGCGGGCATTGTTTGGAAGGGGATCGGTTGATGGCCGAGAAAGGTTTCGTTCACGACGTGTTGTAAATGCGTCGTCATCTTAATTGACACCCGCCAACCCCTTTGGGGGGCTCCGCCTTCCTTCCAGGGTGGTGGCAAAGAAAGGGGGCGCGAGGGTGCGTATTGTCCGACCGGGCTCCGGCCAGGGAGCCAGAATGGATTTTATGAGGGGGGCAATAAACGGGTCGCCTCTGAAAAAAGGCCTGAATGCGGTCGGGGCGAGCCCGGCTGCGCGACAAAGAATCTTCGCGGCGAAGGCAGTGTCCCTTGACCCACTTCTGCCGCGACGGGAGCTATCGTTAGATGTAGAAATTATTTTGTTATTGGCGATGCCACAATAAAATTATACTTAATTAATTGGTGACGCCACAATATAGATCGATCTTTCATTTAATATTGTGTATGAAAAGTAAGAATGTGACATACTCTAAAAATTTTGTCAGGGGTAAATAATAAGGAATGTACTGAAAATAGGAATAAGTGAGTGATATTTGTCCCGGGAAAACAGTGGCAATTGAAAAATTTTCAAATACTGCGCGAATCTGCCTGTCCTTGGCCGCTATTTTCCGTTCTTCTGCGAGCGCATTTGGTGCTCATTGAAAGGCGTCGTTTGCGCAGGCGAGAGCGCGCGGGGGCGGCTGCGGGGGAGCAAGTGCGCGCGCGTCAGCTCGTGAATCGCGATCATCCCATTGTGCCGTATCAATACCACTCGTGCATCATAAAAGTTGCAACGCGGTGGCCCTCTGCGCCCCCGGCGCCAGCGAATGAGAAGGAAGCGACGCGATTACGCAGGGAAATCAAATTTACGGCGGCCCGAGGGGGCGGGTGGCGAGGGAGCGGCAAGGGGGCGGCGAGGGGGCGGCGAGGGGGCGGCGAGGGAGCGGCGAGGGCGGCGAGAGGGGCGGCGAGGGGGCGGCGAGGGGACGGCAAGGGGGCGGAGAGGGGGCGGCGAGGGGGCGGCGAGGGAGCGGCGAGGGCGCGGAGAGGGGGCGGCGCGGGGGACGGCGAGAGGGCGGGCGAGGGGGGCGGCGAGGGGGGGCGGCGAGGGGGCGGCGAGGGGGCGGCGAGGGGGGCGGCGAGGGGGCGGCGAGGGGGCGGCGAGGGGGCGGCGAGGGGGCGGCGAGGGGGCGGCGAGGGGGCGGCGAGGGGGCGGCGAGAAAGAAGCGAGGGGGCGGCGAGGTGGTGGCGAGGAGGCGGCGAGGGGGGCGGCGAAGGGGGCGGCGAGGGGGCGGCAAATGAAAAGCGAAGGGGCGGCGAGGGGGGCTGCGAGGAGGCGGCAAGGGGGCGGCAAGGGGGCGGCGAGGGGGCGGCGAGGGGGCGGCGAGGGGGCGGGCGAGGGGGCGGCGAAGGGGCGGCGAGGGGGGCGGCGAAGGGGCGGCGAGTGGGAAGCGAGGGGGAGGCGAGGGGGCGGCGAGGGGGCGGCGAGGGGGCGGCGAGGGGGGCGGCGAGGGGGCGGCGAGGGGGCGGCGAAGGGGCGGCGAGGGGGCGGCAAGGGGGTGGCGAAGGGGCGGCGAGGGGGCGGCGAAGGGCGGCGAGTGGGAAGCGGGAGGGGGGGCGGCGAGGGGACCGGCGAGGGGCCGGCGAGGGGGTGCGCGCTTCAGACTGACGCGCGGGAGACACTCCTTTGCTGCCCGGCCGGTTACCAGAGCCCCTGTTTTCTGCCCCCCCTGCTCACGCCACCGCCGCCGCTGCCCTCGCCATCGCCCCGCCTTCGTGCCCGTCATGTCCCTGCCCCCGTCCCCGCCCCTCCACTCCACCTCCTTCGTTCAAGCTCCCGCCGCAGCTACCGTCTCCGTCAACACCTCCGTCGCCCCACGCCGCCCTCACGCCTGCTCCACTTCGGCCAACCTCGCCCCAGCCGCAGCAGATTTCTCGCATGGTACGTCAGATGCTCTGTAACGTGGACCGAATGTTCAGGGCATCTCCGAGTTTCAGTCACGTTAGTACCTCACGTGAACGCTGCAGAGAATGTGCCCCATGGATCGACGAAATGGTCCGATTTTCGACATGTAACGGATTTTTTTGAAAACCACGGACCAAGCACGAAATTTTATGAAAAATTCACTTTTCACAATTCATTTTCGATTAGAAACTTGGTTTTTAAGAAAATCGCAAGTATCGCCATTAGAGTCAATTTCTCCCTAGTAACTCTAGAATATTTCCATCCCATGCACGTTCTGATTTCCGGAGAAACTCCACTTAAGACTCAGATTAAAGATCAATATATATATATATATATATATATATATATATATATATATATATAATATTCCGTGTGCGAATTTCAGCGCTGTAGCTCTAATCGTTTAGGAGATAGAGCCATTTGAAATAACAATTTTTAGAGCTTGCAAG